>ML685802.1:1993601-2053889 GCA_007922175.1 Pelusios castaneus | reverse complement strand
AGGGATTTTTGTAGGGAAGAAACAATGGTTCAAGGCAGAACACTAGAGTTGTTTTGGTGTAAATAATGACTTAAGGGAGTATACCAGAGCTGTTTAGTTTAAGTGAACAATAGGAGCTGATCATTCCTGGCTATGGGGGCATTCCTCTGAGGGAGCTCACAATGCAATCAGGCAGATTCAGTGTGTTGGATATCAATACAAGATCTATTGACTAGAATTGGTCTGATAATTGCTGAGCTGGGTGTATGCAGACATGAGTTCATTTGTCTCAGGAGCAGAGATCTCCCATCATGCAGTGCTTCCCTGCTTTGCCAATCCCAGAGTTCAGTGCGATTCCTGCCTTGGAGCTTGGTTCTGCATTCAGCATGCTCATTCTGGTTCCATCCTTGATGCAGATGAAGTTTCTGCTGTCCATTCAGTGTGCTAATGGCTCACATCTTCACTATAGATGAGGCTAGGGGAGTTGCCCTAATTCCATCACCCTTGTTTCAAGGGGTTTAGGTGTGTCTCCCACTGCCTTGTCATTGGTTTTAGTTTCTGGTTCAAGCAGAGGCTGGGGGGGTGGTGAGTCACAGAGGCAGGATACTGTGCCTGGTTCCAAGAACACAGAGCTAATCAGTAACAAGTTTCATGCTGAAGACTGTTTTGAAATTGTTTTGTTGAAGTATGGCAACTTTCAAGTCTGCTATAGAATGCCCAGGGAGATTGAAGTGCTCTCCTGCTGGTACCAGATGGGTACCCAGAAGTCACCTACTACAAGATAGAACCAACAAAGAAAACAACAGAACAATTCTGTCCATCACAAACAGCCCACAGCTAAAATCTCTCCAATACATCATTAAGGATCTACAACCTATCCTAGAAGATGATCCCTCACTCTCTGAAGCCTTGGGAGGCAGGCCAATCCTTACTTACAGACAGCCCCCCCAACCTTAAGCAAATACTCACCAACAACCGTATACCATACAATAAGAACACTCACCCAGGAACCTCTCCCTGCAACAAACTCCAATTCCAACATTGTTTTCACATCAACTCCAGTGACACCATCACAGGTTCCAACCACATCAGCCACACCATCAGGAGCTCCTTCACCTGCATATCTACTAATGTGATATATGCCATCATGTGCCAGCAATGCCCCTCTGCCATGTACTTTGGCCAAACCAGACTGTCCCTATGCAAAAGAATAAATGGACACAAATCAGATATAAAAAATGGTGACATCCATAAACCAGCAGGAGAGAACTATAATCTCCTTGGACACTCTGTAGCGGACTTGAAAGTTGCCATACTTCAACAAAAGAACTTCAAAAACAGCCTTCTGTGTGAAACTGGAGAGCTGGAAATAAAAAAAAAATGACACAATCAGACTAGAACTGAATAGGGCCTTGGAATGGTTACCGCATTACAAAAAGTAATTGTCCCTGTTCACACATGCTCACCTTCTAATCAACTGTAGTAAATGGGCCTCATCTACCCTAACTAAACTGCATTGTTAGCACTCGCTCTACCCATTGTAATATTTCTCACTCTTGTAAGTGTTTATATACTTCCTAACTGTAGTTTCCACTTCATGCATTTGATGAAGTGGATTGCAGCCCACAAAAGCTTATGCTTGAAGAAATCTGTTAGTCTTTAAGGTGCCATAGTACTTTTGTTTATTTTTGCTATATACAGATTAACACCATTACCGCTCTGGAATTCTAAACAATGTATTTTTGCCCTTATCAAGGGTTAATATACACGAATGAGGCTTCCTGCTGCAGTCAAGATGAAATTCATTAGTAGCCTAACAAAACAATTATGGGGAAAGAGATCAGCTATGTAATGACTAACTTTCCATAGCAGCTTCAAGAAGACAACAGAGTCAAACTATACAATTAAAAATTACACAAATTATTAGGCTGGATTAAAAAGGAAAAATTAGGGGCACGCCCTGTACATAGCTAGTAGTGCACAGTACATTTCACAAAGATGTAGCAAAACAGAGTGCAGAATGTATTTACTAGCATAGCATTATTGAATTCATTTATGTAATTAGTTCATTCCTTAATAAAATGTTTGTTTGTTTGTTTGTTTTTTGTTAATGCTACCTAGAAAAGGCACATGCTAAATGGTTTTATATTAGAAGAGATATTCTTTTAAAATCCTCTTTTACGGTTACCAGAAGAGGGAAATAGCACCATGACAAGATAGCCTTGCATTTATCTCATACCCGGAAGGCATCACTTTGAGTGCTCGCAGAAACAGAGTCTAACTGGACCTGACTGTAATCTACAGGTAATCCAGTTCACTCACTCTCCACAGCCCTGTCTTGGAAGAATGTTTTTCTGCTGAAGAGCAGAATGCAGCCAATTAGATTGAAATGAAAGCTGTGTGTTTTCATCTGCTAGAGAGGAACTGTAACTCAAAGTGATGGAAGAGACACTGTCAAGAGGTGTAGGATGAAGCAGAGGTGGAAGTATTCCTGAATGGTGAGTAGGACATCAAAATAATAAAAGGAGGCAAGCATAATCAATTTTTAACATACATAGCCTTTATAGTCTAATCAACTACAGGAAAATACACACAGCCTCTTTTTGTATACATATATGCCTTTAAGATACAAGAAAGTGGCTGCATTTTGTGTGAGGAAAACACATATGCAGTATAAGCATCCCTGGGGTTTTAATAAGCCCCAAAACTAAGGAAAACTTGGATTCTTGTATTAATTACATTCAGGACACTTTGTGTGTGTTTGTTTCTGTGTCCGTCTGTCTCTGCCTTATTTGGTTTTAACCCACAAGAGAATTTGCGTCTGAGGCTGGATTAGGAGTCGAGGATGGGGGGGGGGGTGGAAAGGAGGAGAGTGGTCAGTCTCTACTTTTTAATTCTAGGTTAGAAACAACAAAACAGTGAGGCCAACAAACAATTTAAAAAAATAGAATTTACAAGGAGGTAGAGCATTAAGAAGGAATATATTTACTAGCCTTTTATTTAATAAAATTCAGCAGAACCAATTTTGCCTGTTTGAAACTTGGCCAACTCATAAGTTTCATGACTTTTCCAACCATAAATCAATTCTCAAAGCCCCTATTCCATGTGCTCAAAATTTAACCCAGTCTCATAACTATCAGCAAAAATGACCAGAATTTTGAGAATATAATATAATTCAACCCAGGCAAATTTTTCCTAGCTTTGTTACAGAAGTTTTGCAAAGTTTTTCTCTGAATATTACCAGTTAAAAATTATCTTGACGTGGAAATAAACAGTAAAATTATGAGTAAATTGAGAGTTGTAAGCATCAATGACGTGAGAAGTAATACAAGATCTGAAGAATTTTTAAAAATGAAGCCAAAAAAGCCTCTCTGTCAAACAAATGAGAAGAATACCACAGCCAAATTGGAAAATAGGCCAACCCAAAATAAATACTAATGGAAAAGGAAAACATGGAAAGCAGTCATACCAAGAGATCTACCTGTGACAGTGGGTAATAAATTAGTTATGAGTTTGTAATACAGTATGGTAGCAAATAGACACATATTGTGATATTTAAAACAAGACTTGATGCAATGCTAAAAAATATAGATAGAAATTTTTCATGGGATGGTGATGAACAGGTTTCCACATCTAATTTCTATTACTCAGATTCAGATGGAGCAAGTCACTGAGTAGATAGATAGATCCATTGGTTTGCATGGTTTGTGGTTTGGTGTTAATAAGACCATCACCATTCCTTTTTTCAGATGTACTCATCCACTGTAATGAAATATCAGAACAGCAATGCTCCAATGTTACAGGAGCAAGTCCTCCTAATAAAACTGTTGTGGCCCATTTCTTTTCACTGTGGTTATTATGAAAGAGACTCCCAAAAAGGCCACTAAATCCTGTGTCTTGCCATTTAATAAAGTGTATTGTATATGAGAATCAAGGCACTATGGAAAGCCACTTGCTAAGTTTAAACTGAATTGTAAATCATGCAGTATGCCATTAGGAGCTTCTTTCATGAAAAGAGAATAGGATACCTTAATCTGCACAAGCCACTTTGTAATTAAAAAAAAAAAAAAAAAAAGTCGACTTCTGCTAACTTCCACAGTACACATGGAGAACTAAGTAAGAAAGCTAAATGACTTGTCCAGGATCATGCAGGTTGTCTGTGAGAGACTAGGGACCTGGATCACATTGCCCAAGTCAGAGGGTAGCATTCTAGCCATTGAACAATTTTTTCCCTCTGGAAATATATGCAAAAAACATAGCCATGAAATGGTCATACCTTTGTGTGTGTACAAGTGAACTTCTTCTATCCACTGAAAAATTGTTCCAAAATGGCCAAGTAGCATTAAAAGATGGCAATGCTGGAGATATAGGGAACCTTTTCTAATTCAGCTGTCACTGACCACTTTCAGAAGGTTGCTTAACAGGAGCACAGTACATTGAAAACTGGAAAAAGATTTTGTTTGTTTGGCGTTGTATGGTTAAATTTAAGGAAAAGTCCTACACAAGTCAGTAAGGATGAAACCAATTGAGTTCTGTAATAAGGATCTTAAAAATGGTTCTAAAATCCTATAAAGTTAAGAAGAAAGACTATACTTTCTATGGAGTTTTGCAAAAATCCTCTAAAATTTTATAGCATGGGTAGAATTTCATGTCAAAACACTAAGCCTTCATATTTTCCATTTGATGATAGTACAGTCCTTTCAATAAGCATCTCTTCCCTTATATTCATGCAACTTTACATATGTTTTCATTTATTCCAGAATACTTCTATGTTTTAATAATAATAAAGCAAAGAAAAATTAAATGTTACCATTCACTTTTATTAAAACTTACAAGGTTTCTCTCAAAATATGCCAAGAGAAATTATTAAAGCAATTTATTTCATATAGGGTATTTTATTTAGGATGGATTTTTTTAAAGTAAAAGGAAATTTACATTATAACATGCTACATTTTAGTAATTCTGGGTTCTTCTGTTCCCTAGACATGGCTACGCCTGTAGAGAGCAGAAGTGCATGAACCAAAAGGTTTTGGAACTTGAAAAGAAAAGAAGTTTAGCCTGGGTTTAGTTTAAGGGGTAGGCAAAGGTTTTTGTTGTTTGTTTTAAAATCCAAATCTTTCAAGCATTCAGAGTTGCATCTCACCCAGATGTACTTGCCTACTGCAATTAACACTATGATTTGGATTTCATACCAACTTTACACTGGTCTAATTCCATTGACTTCAAATTGAAGTATTGCAGGATGTACATTGGTGTAAGCATGGTCAGAATTAACACTGAATTGCTTCCTCTAATGCATGTGAAATATTTGATTTTTGAAAGAATGTTAAAAAATATCTGACACTGTAGGTAGAATATGGAAGCTTTTGCATTCACATGAAGTTGTCAGCACTATACACTTCCCTATTTAAACTAGTAATAAAAGAACTACAACATTTTTGTGTTTTATCATTTAATGAATGTGCTCAATATTTACATAATGATTCCTTTCAAAAGATGAAAGAATGAGAAATGAATAAATTGTGACCTCCCTTTAAATTCTACCTTTAAAGATGGATTATGCAGGGTGACACTTAGCTGCATCCAATATATCAATATTTATTAAGCAGACCGAAAGTCAATTTCACCATAACGTGCTTTTGTAATGGGAAGCAATACAGTAAAGGATGTGCCAGCAACAAAAACATGTATACTTTTAGTAGGTACAGTTACATCAGTTATTAAAAGAAAATGCCTTTAAAAAAAAGTAATGATAATCTACCCATATGATACAAGGAAAGACTGAATAGGTAACGGCCTAACCAATTCGCAAGAGTTTGCTGACCTCCAGTCATTGAGAAGCCACTAGGTAGATTGAGTGTTCTGAGGAATCAGCCACTTCTGACATAAGAGCACTTCTGCAAAGAAAACTCCCAAATCAACTTTTGCGGAACTGATGGCATATATTAGTCACTACTTCCAAGCACAGTTATTTAGAAGTAACCAATACTATAGGGCAGCTGTGGTAATCAGCATTTGTAATACCAATGAGTAAACTGGCCATTTCTGAGGTGCTATAAATGATTAACAAAGTTCAAAATGAAATAAACACATCAATTGAAGTCAGGTAAAACGTATTTTATTGACAGTAAAATGGACAAATTAATGTGTGAATCCAATCTGAAAAAGGGGGGGGAAAGGAGATTTTAAATATATGGGGACAGGCAAACATATTAATGATTTAGTTTTTAGATTTTACTGCCTGTGTTGTCTCTACATAGTATATTTAGGAAACATTTATCTAATTCTACTTTTATCTAATTTGTAAACATATAGGAATATAAGTTAAAATATTTCCATTTTTTGACAGTTTTTACAGTAATTTTTTGTGCATGTGCATGCATATAAAGAGAAAATACCACATGGCTCAGTCGAGAAAATAAGATAAAATAAGGGATAGCAACACTTGGGTACAGAATTTCAGCCTCCAGTTTTAACTGAGCGTAAAATATAAACTGAACATAACCCTCCACTTCAAATTTTGAATTGCTTTTTTTTTTTTTTTTTTTTTTTGGCACTCAACCATCTTGGAGTTGTTTGCTTGTAATAAGAAGTGCACTGCAAGCAGTTCACAGAAATAATGAGGGCTGAGATTTCCCACAAGGCAACCTTTATGCACAAAGAATTTAAATAACTCCGGGTGTATCACAGGGTTCCAATGGACCCAGAAACCACTTACAGAGAGAGACAGGGAATCTCTCAACTCAATATTTTTCAAACAGCAAACTAATCTGTACTTGTTTTCAAAGAGCATACATCCTTAGAGTATTAGCTCGTATCAGAGGAACTGACCTAGACTCAATGCCCTAAAAGAATGTTTTTCAAAACTGCTATTTGAAACTCCATCCTTTCAAGACTGACATTCTGCATTCTTATAAGGAATTTTGTGTACTGACAACTGAACTATTAAAAAGAGCATCTTATCATAGGCATATTCACTAGGAAAAATCCCTCACTAAAGAAAAAGAGGGTTGCAACTATTGATCAAGGAATAGTACAGCAGAGGTGTTTCTGAATTATAGACAGAATGATACAAGATGTATCAGAGAAGATAAACTGTAGAAAATCCATGGATCCCAATGGGATGCATGCCAGGATTCCAGAAGGAATAAGAAGGGAACTGGAAAATCCTGTGGGGTTTTATTTTATGTCACTGATGACCACAAAGTATCTGCAGGCTGAAAAAAGTGAGATATTCTAAAAGAGGGTAATTAGAAAACAATGAATTCTGATACAATATTGAAAGTTTTAATTAGGGATGGTATCCAGGAAAAGGGTAAAGTACAACATAGGAAAAAGAAAAAACAATTGACAGAATTTTTCATTAAAATGCCTCAAAAGTGAGGTGAAGATAAAATACAGTAGGAGGTATCTGATTTGATTTCAGCAAAGCTTTTGTTAAAATATCAGACAAGAAGCTAATTTGAAAAGGTCAGGAATTTATGAAATACTGCTAGTGTAGACTTATATACAAGACTGGCTGATGGGAAGATAGCTGAGAATTCTAGTAAACTGTAGTGTAGCATTGTCAAAAGATCCAGAATCTTATAAGTTCAGTAATAGTACAAGGTATTTCTAAGGGTCTAAATCAGATAGAAAAATAGAAAACTTAGGAGACTGGTGAAAGGAATGATTCTCATAATCCATCTTCTATTAATAAAATATGCATTTTATTTGTTCCCTGTTCAAAGTTTAGAGCTCATTATTATTAAATATGGAGAGATGTGATACAGGGTCATTTGGGGCTCTATATGCTCTCTGAAGCAGTAAAAGAAACTTGTCTGCAGGCTACCATGACTTCCCCATGGTCTATAAGGTTTTTATACTTTTCATTCTGATATCTTCTGGTTTTGGGAAAAATTCAACCAACCTTTTACATACCTATAAGAGTGGCAGGAGGGGAAAGAATGGGGGAGGGGGGAAAGGGGGTGCTTTTAAATCCCTCATTGCTGATAAATGTAACAAGCCATCCTGTTATTTCTTAAAAATAAAACAAAAACAACCCCCACCCCCACCCACATGAAGGAATTTATACCCACTGCTAGCTCAGGGGAGGAGTTCCCTCTGTGAAAGAGCTACCGTCTTGTTTGAGGACAGGCGGGGAAGGTACTGCTGCATCATTATACCTGGGGCTATGATGTCCCTAAGGATATATCTGCACTGTGCACTTCTTTCAGTATTATGTAGCCTACCTACATACCTGGCCATGGATACAAACATCAGTATAAGCAGTAGGGCATGGCTTGAGGTGAGTGAAATAAGGACACTTCTGTACCCTATGGGAATGTATGCCCTATACAGTATGCAATCTACTCATTTACGCAATGCCTCCCCATTTACACTGCTATTTTTATCAACGTAATATTACTCTGCCTCTCTTTTGCTGCAGTCTTTTACCAACACAGTAAAAGACTCTGGGCTAGTCTTCACTGAGAGTGGCAAAATTGCAACTGTCAGATTGACCTTCCCGATCGACTGAGTGGGTCTTCACAGACCTGCTCAGTCAAACGGGGAGCTGATTCACCACCCCGACAACTGGAGTAGTGCTGAGTTGAAGGGAGGCTCTTCCCTTCGACTCAGCTCAGTGGACGTGCTGGGCGCAGGGCAATCAAAATGAGAAACTCAAGTTATTTTATGTAACTTGCATATCTCAGTTGCCATCAAAAACATTGGAAAGTGGAGATCTGCCCTCTGACAGTGGGGAGGTAGCTGGGAAAGACTCCGGCAACTTCCACTGCCTGGGTTTCACCGACACTTGTAGCTACATACCACAATGTAGATACAACCTGTTTTTTACTGCTTGTGTAGCTACACATACTCTACACACTGCTGCAAGAGATGTGCGGTATATGCATAGCCTAAACAAACAGAAGCTGCCTGTGCCAACATTTTATGAGCACTGATAAAGCATAGTGCTAGAGGGAAGATTCTGTTTATGTTTCACTAACACTCAAAAATACCAGAGTGAGTGAGAAAGAGATTAGTTGCTGCTGTTTTGGAGTATACAAACATAGGACACTCCATAAGAAAATACTCCATAATAGCAGGATATACGAGTTAGTGCTTTATTCTTAGACTTCTCTGTGTTCTCAGCAATAAATCTCTGTTCTCTCAGCAATAAATGTATGTTTGATCACCCCAATGACTCTGGCCCTCCAGCATCAGCACAGAACCCTTCTCCTTTAGGTCACAGATTCAACTCTAGCCCAAGTCACCCAGTATCAAAAGCCATTATTGCGTGTCCATAGCACACACCCTATTCCTTTGTTTGCCATTTAGCAAGGATACCAGTGCTTGAATCAGCATGATGATTTAATTACCCACTCATCCTCTGATGTCAGAATCAGGCATGCTGGTGGGGGAAGGGGGCTAAACTTTCACAATTACTGTTTAAGCAGCATTGGTCAGTGGCTATCAGATGTCACTCTCCTGCTGCATCTTTCACCAGACTTGAATTTAAAATAACTATAAAAATACATCTCTGTTTTCTTCAGCTCAGGATTAATGGACTGTTTGATCATACAGTATACCAAGAACCCACTTGGGCTTCCAGGCGATGTCTACACTGGCAAGTTAGTTCGAATTAAGGAAGCTTAATTCAAACTAACTAAAGCCATGGCTACACTAGGCTTTAATTAGTTCAAATTAAGGGCTTCCTTAATTTGAACTAATAAGTTCAAATAGCCTATTTGAACTAAGGGTTAATTTGAACTAGTTAGTTCGAATTAACCAATGTGACCATGTTAGTTCGAACTAATTTCTTAGTTCGAACTAACCGGCCCACTGAAATCAATGGAAATCGCTAATTCGAACTAAGCAAGTGCCATGAATGGCACTTGATTAGTTCGAACTAATTTTAATTAGTTCGAATTAAGTTAATTCAAACTAACTAAAATTAGTTCGAATTAGATAGTTCGAACTAACTAATTCAAACTAATTTTAGTAAGTGTAGACATAGCCCAAATGCCTACATCAATCCAGCTGCAGGACTTCAGACCAAGACAGGAGGGAAATTTGAAATAACTTGACTGTTGATATTAAACGTGGTTCAAAAGCAACCATCATTGCTGGAATCTCTCACTGCGGCTTTCCAATTACAAAGACACCCTGCCCAAGTGTTTTTCCCAGATGGAATCTGAATTAAATCCAAGATTTAAACTTGGACCTTTAGAACTGCAGTACACAGAACACAAATGTTTAATTATATAGCTACAATATATACACTGGAGCCATAAAATATTTTATTATTGGTCTAATGATAAGTTATTTAAGAAAACTAATCTCCATTTTAATCAAAATAGCTCCCTCAAAATTCATCAAACTGGTCGACCATTGACTTACAAGTTGACATCAAGAATGAGATCAGCTTTGTCTGGAAAGATAAGAGGTTTGGGGTTTTTTGGTGGGTGGTGGCGAGGTGTTGTTTTCTGTTTGTTTGTTTTCCAAGGTTATGAATAGTTGAAAACAGGAATTAATTATATTAATAAAAAACACTTCTCCACTTTAAACATGGCATTGTGAGTTAAGTAACTTTGAAGTAATGGAGAGAAATTGTTTCCAGTGGAATAATATAAGACTGTATTTTCTTCATGACCTTCTGGTATTACCGTTAATAAAAGGAGCAAAGGTCAAATATTTTTCACAGGTCCCATGCCTTAAAGTTTGTGGAATGAAAAATTACTGGCCAGCAAGGAGGCCAATAGTGTAAAACTATTATAAATTAAGCTAAGGGCATAAGACATAAATAATTTGTGTGTTTCTATTTTTATATGGGCATATATGTTCATTGATGCATGTGCATGTGAGGAATTATACAAACAAATTCAACATCTTGGCATATACTGCTAATAGCAGTCTATACAGGGTTAAGTATGGGTGGATTTTTTTACTGACTTTTATCATTATTCAAGTACAAGAAAGGCCACACAGACAAAGCATATTTATTCAGCTGTTTAAATAACAAAACACTTTGCTATGCTATTGCTTACAACTAGCATTGAAGCACTATCCCAACACCATGCTGCTCGAAAGTTATTTCATTGTACATGTTTCTTGTATGCATTACTTCGACAGCTGACCTATGTTCTACAGTAATCATCAATTAAGAAAAGTTTATCTGATTAGGGCTCGTTTTGTTAGTTAAAATAATGCTATGTGCAGATGATTTCAGATATATTGGATAGAAATTTCCTGTGGGTATCTTTAATCATAGGGTCTGTTTGGCATTCCAAAATTGCTTGCATAACATTTAGATAGAACAGTATATTTCAGTTCAGCAAAGGCATTCAAACTGATAGAAAACAGATCTGCATGTCAGAGTCCTGTGGCACCTTGAAGACTAATAAATTTCTTCTGGCATAAGGCTTCATGGGCTCTAACCCACTTTCTCAACATACTAGAACCAAAATTTTTGAGCAACTGTGTATTTATTTTGTGCCATAATTTTACATGTTTGTTTCTCTCATTAACTGTTTTGAACTCCCTTTAACAGGAAGGAGAAATGTCTCTTTATTGTAGATCTAAGTTTCCCATTGATATTGCCATTGGTCCTCAGGGGATTAAATCTTTAAAAAAAGTCTATGTTGGTTTTGATACAAATATTACTTACCCATGGAATAAGGAATAAAAGGCATTTTCAATTTTTCCCTGAACTAATTATGAAACAAACATCTAAATAAATAAATCCTAGTATCAACTCCTGGCTGGGACCGGTAGCACTTGAGTAGTATGGCGGTTTTTTCCTGTTTTTTATTTAGTGTTTGAACTATGAAAAGCAATCACATTTTTTTTTTTTATGAGCAGGCAGTTAAATTCTTACTCCAACTATCAGATATTTCCGTCGAGCGCTCTCTTTTAATCACAGCACCACAATGTGGAAACTTAACCAGAGCAATTTTTCCTTATTGAACTATCTGCCAGCTTTCCATAGCAGGGCTAGATCCAGCTTCCACAGTAGTCCATGGGAATAGAAGCAAGTTCTTAATAATACCCTACACTATTTCTGTGCTCCTTACCTTTTGTTTTTTACCTGTCTTAATTTATTGGAGATAGCATCATGAAAAAACTATTACTTAATAAGAAACCCATATTGCACTAGATTTCTATTTAAAATTCCATTACTTTTTGAGGATTCCCCTTCCAAAACAACAAATCTTTCCAACAAAAATAATGGAATTATCCTGTCTTCTGCATTTAGGGCTTGATTCTCTGAGTTGCTGAGCACATCCCACATGGTGCAGAGAAGCCCTCCACTTTCACTAACTTCAAACAGGAATCCAGAGCCCTCACCACCACACAGGAGGCATGCACGTAACTTCAGATACACCACATGGAAGAAGTGTTTCAGAAAGTGGTCTTTAGGCATAATTCTGTACTCCTTGCAATTCCAGAACTCTCAATAACATCAGTAAAAAACAACGAGAGTCCTGTGGCACCTTATAGACTAACAGATTTTCTTCTGCATAAGCTTTTGTGGACTATAACCCACTTCATCAGATGCATCTGACGAAGTGGGTTATAGTCTACGAAAGCTTATGCCGAAGAAAATCTGTTAGTCTATAAGGTGCCACAGGACTCTCGTTGTTTTTTGCTGTACTACAGACTGACACGGCTACCCCTCTGGAAATAACATCAGTAATTGTGAGATGGAAAAAATTCTAGTGCAATGTTCTTTCTTTCTTCCCTCACCTCTTTAATTTAGCGTAAAATCAGAAGCAAATACAATTCTTCTCAGTGTACCTTTAAATCAATAATTAATTTTAATTAATTAATTTAATTCTTCTGATCTAATAAGATTCTTTGACTGACTACCAACTACCAAAAGACAGCAAAAAAATGAAGTAAAACCAACAAGCCTCAACTTGATGGGGCTAATTAAGTTCTGGTAGATAAATTGGGACTCGTGTTTTTATTCAAGTGGGAATAGTAAATTATTTGGCAAGTACAATATGAAAGTAACTGAGGTGGGAGGGGAAGGGGGAAAGGTGTCTTCTTCAAGTT
Organism: Pelusios castaneus; assembly: GCA_007922175.1. Lineage (NCBI taxonomy): Eukaryota > Metazoa > Chordata > Testudines > Pelomedusidae > Pelusios > Pelusios castaneus. The sequence continues at coordinate 2,040,872 of ML685802.1, read as the reverse complement.
TTGGTTCCACCTATATGAGGATGGCTCCTTGAGTCAGTCTTCTCCATTCTAGTCTGTCCTGAAGTTGTTCCTTGCAAACTCACAACTAATCAAATCCTTTTGTATGTATGTATCTGGTTTTGGGTCTTCCACTCTTTCTCTGACCTTCTAGTTGTATGTTTAATATCCAAAACCTTTAAGCCAGGATTCCCTCAGCTTTTCTATAACTGGTATTGTCACCAGGTTCACTTAGCACTGCGGCACCTCCTCGTGACTGGTCTGAGGAATCAAAACTTAGATAGCCTGGTGCCTCCTTCCATCATTTGCTCTCCAATGACCTCTGATACCTCAGAAGTGACCTAAATGGAGAGCTGAGTCATACGGAGGGGGAGAAAGTCCCTCCCCGATCTGGTTGGCATCTCCTTCCTTTCCTGTAAGGTCTTCCATAGCCCTTTCCTGGGTTTTCGTTTTTCAGAAAGCAGCAGGCCAGAGTCCAAATTGCAGGCAAATGCAATGTTTATTGAGCTTAACAAGCCAGCATAACCCCCCAGCTCTGCACACCAATAGAGCTTCCTTCCCTTTCCTCCTCCTTTTTGGTAGGCTTAATTAGAGTAGTTTAGTGCTCATCCCTACTACCACCCTGTGACGGGACGCACCTCCCTGAACCCCTAGGGCATGGTCTGTGTAACTTTTCTGTTCAGTTTTGCAGTGTAATTGTGTGATTTAATACCAAATACACTATAACAGGTTCCTTTGTGAGTGCTCACACCATATTCCACATGATTACCAGGGTGCCATGTTTCCTACAGCAACAGGTATGTACGGAGGTGAAGCATGTTACAGGGTTCAGACTCTCAGGACTATCTCGAGCACAGTGGCTGGAGATTTACAAGTTAAACGGGAAGCTAATGCCCTCCCTGGCTCAGGTAGAAGTAAAGGGAATCACACAATGGGACAGAGCGGGATGGGCTGTCAGCAGTTTGTGAAAACAAGCACACGGACACAGTTTGGGGGAGAAGCTGCAGGCTTTCGTCTGAGAAGACACCATCTTGCAAACAACTTCAAGCAAGATCTTGGCCCTGCCTGGGAACAGGCAGAGAATGGCTTTGGCCAGGCTGCTCCCCAAATCCAGTCTGGTGTGCCACTATGACTCCTCAAACCCCTGCTCCTGAACCCCAATTCACCCCACTCTGCTGGGTGACCACTCACTCCTGAGTCAGTCCACTCCAGCCACCAGCATGTAATTGGTCCCAGGCAGCGGGTGTAAATCCACTAGCCACACAGACTGAATAGTCTATAACAGCCATTAACTATAATTTCTTAGCATTTAGCTGCTTATATTCCCTTTCCTCGCCCTGTATCTTTCAGGTAAGTTAATAATGCCTTTGTAACAATGCTCTATTTCCCTGATTATTTTACTAAATCATATTTTTATCTTAAAGACATTTGAATTTCTCAGAAAGCTTTTCCCTGTCTTTACCAAACCCTTTACACACCCATAAAAGGCAATTGATTGTTTCTTCCATTTTATAGAGTTCACATAGTCCATCTTTGTGTTTATTTATTCAAAAAAGGATTTATATTGGAACCACTGTGTCCAGTTAGTATTCTAAACAAAAGGACTTCATTAAGCCTATCCAGGCCCTGAAGTATGTTGTTATTCTTAACATTAGGACAATTCAAACACTCATTTCTTCTTTTTTCATTTAACCAGTGTTTTTAGTCCCCTTTCTCTTACAAATTTTCTGCCTTTATACTTGAACCAACTTCAACTCTAGCCTGGCTTTATCAGCCATTAGTAATTTTCAACCAGGCCAGACTCTTTCTCTTTATAGATGCACCCTGTAAAGTTAATTGGCCCAATTTATATCATCTTAACTCCTTTAGGGCAGGTATGGGTAAACACCCCATCACAAGTATCACCTTCCACCCTCCTCTAATCTGTTCATTCCAAACATGGTCCATTCATGTAACTCCAAGCATCTATCTTAACATTTTCATTTGGAAGATGCAGTCAATTTTCACAGGTTTTTTTTTTTATTTAGTTTAAATCTTCTGCTTGCTTAACGTAGAATATCAATATCCAAGGTATTTAATCCACACATTTCAAAAATGACTGCTCTCATGGCTGAGTGCATTACAATAGTATCTATGCTAGGATTTTGGGATGGAGTTTTAGGTTCTGACCTATAAATCCCACAGTGCCTTGGGAACTTCCTGCTTCTGAAGCCATCTCTCCCCCCTACAAAGCCACCATAGCTGGAAGCAGTGCAGGTTCTCAGGTTGGACTTCTAATTTGATTTAAGAGTGGAAAAGGCTGCTGATAGCGCATTTTCTGTGAGAGACTCTCACCTTTGGAAGTCTCTCCCATGTCAGAAAAAAAGAACTAGAACCTGTTGACTGCAAGAGAAATTTGTAAAACCCATCTAAATTGCTTAAGTGAGGAAGGCATGAAGGAGGGTTCAGGGGTAACATTTTAGTTATTTACCTGTCTATTGTAGGGGAGATGCAAAATTACCCCGTTATAAAATAATTCCTAGTGGTGGTTAACCTTAACAATAGGAATGAAATTTGCTTCTGGATTTGTAATTTCATATTGTGTTTTTTTTTTTTCCTCAAGGGTAGCATAAATAGGCACTTCCATGCCTGTTACATAAATCTAAATACATGATACATACATAAAATTAAACTATGTTAATCAATTAGATCAATAGCATTGTACAGTACAAATGCATCACAACTAGCAAAATGATACTAGACAATTAAATAGCTTTTGCACTGAAAGAGCACCTTTCAAACAAGGTATCTTAATTTGTTGGTATAAGAAAAAAGATAAAATCTTTACAAAGAATAGTTTTGTCATATAAAATATCTGGGAGATAATGGTTCATATAGGGTTGGATTGTTTGTTTTGTTAGTAATAAAAAAACCCATAAAACATTTTCATAAAAATAAAGCACAGATCTCAGAGAAAAGAAGATATATTTTACATTCAAATCTTCAAATAAATATGACAATGATGCTAAAATGGGGAAAAATCTTAAGAGTTAAAAATCTGGAGTGTAAACAAAACAGTCACCATGAAGCACTTGCTGCAAAAATTCAGAATGATAAGGCATATGTGGATCACTGAATATTGCACTTTAATTTTTAAATGAGCTTAGACATCTGTGAAATTTAAATCCTCGGGGCCAACAATTTATGTGACACTATGTTAAAAAGGGGATAAAGCTTTGACATGCAAATTCCAGTTTTACATTGCATCAGAGCAGGTAACCTTGTGAACAACCTTCATCAAGGCCAGCCCTCTCCACTCTGACTGATGTCTCCCCGAAGGATCTATTCCTCCTCTCCCTTTTTGCCCCAATTAAGTTAACAGCGATTCTCAGTGCATTTTTTCTGAAAAGACTGATAAAAGCTCGGCTGGCCCTGTTCCTGTTATTAACATCCTTTGTACTTTATTACTGCTTATCTCAGAAGAGAAAATAAGTAACATTACACTAGATGATCTTTGCATATGATGTGTTATAACACAAAAAAGGTATTGCAAATGTCAGCTTATTACTGGGTCATTAAAATCAGGTCATGATATTTGAGAATTTGATGTTTTTAACCTTTCCAAGAGTTAACCAATATACATTACTGGTATATTTGTTGTTTTGCTTAAAGAGTTTTATTTAGCTTTGAAAGTAGATGCACATATGCACTATAAACAGTCATGAAAAATTAGGTTGCACTGGATAAACTGTATATGGATTATTAACATTTATGGAATAGTTTTCATTAGTTGCTTGCTTGAGATTTCCTCAATTATTTTAGAGGAATGACTTTTAACTCTTCATATGTACAGAAAGAAATACTCAGGTCATTTTCCAAGAGTAGAAACAGAGTGATGTCTTCTTGTGAATGTCTCCCTCATCTCCTATCCCAAACTTCCAAATCATCCCTTGAATAATAGATACCTTTATGTTTGTTAAGCAATATATTTGAAGAGGGTCTAAATCAACTGGAAAAGGTGCATTCTTCAATGTGAATATTCAATATAATAATTCAATTTGAAAATGGGCTGATATGGCAGTGTCAGGATCTGGATTAATTTTAAGTTAAGAGTCAAATTTAGGGTCTAGTCATATCTCAGGTTCACATGAAAAAGCATCAAAATTGTGAGAGTTTTCTTTGCAATTTCAGCCCCAAATGATAGTCACCTCACTATGAATGGGCACTGTTATATAAACCAGTTTTGAGTATGTTTATTTTAAGGGAGGCCTTTGCTTTTTGTTAGCAAAGTAAATTCTTCTCTTAGTTGCTGAGTACAACAAGTGTAGCCATAAGGAGCTAGTGTTGCACAAAGCCAGCAGTATTAAAAATGGTCTTTTTGTACCACCTAGTAAGTCATACTATTGTTTCCACCACTTTAATGGGGTGCATTTACCCTGATATGGAGATACACACAATATCTCACCTCATTAAGCACAGACAGAAGATATATCTTAATTTTCTGTCTGGGGTCTTTCCACACTATTTTTTTTTATTTATTTAAATATCCCAGCATTCCTACAACTGGTGCAGTGTCAGCAGTGTTAACAAATTTGGGAGTTTTTAGTGAAGACTGGGTTCACATAGCCACTCCACTAATATTTTCATCCTTTTGTCACTTACACCTGCTCAGAGGAAGGTACATAACATAGGGCTTAAAAACAGTAGTATAGAGTAGAAGCCTAGATATCACACAGTCTCTTCTTAAAATCCATATCCCTTCTCCCTGGCTTCTCACTGTGTCTTGCCCCATGGACCCTACCAGAGTCATAACGTTTGTTCATGACTTCATCCAATTTTCTTTTGAAGTCATTCAAAATCTTTCCATTTTCTTTTAATGGGAGTTAGACTGGGCAGTACTGATGTTTGGGCCTATTAATCTGGATCCTTATCATATCAGGTTGATCTTCAGGGTTTTACTCTCTTCTGCAAAGGATGATCCTCCTGCTATAAAGGTGAACTGTTTCAACAAATGACATTTTAAGTCACTTTTGCCACCGTATCTAATTGTTGAGTGATCTAACAGGAAGTTTTAGCAAGTGTATTTCCATCAAAATAATTTCACTATATTTTCTACATAATTGAATTGACTGAGTTTTGCTGCACCATGATGTTTTCTTTCATTATAATGACAGCTATGATATATTACAAGTTCGTGACTTGTGGGAGAAAGTAGAAAAAAAGCTTTCCATTTGAACAATAATTCTTCAAACCAAACAGCGAAAGATAAAGCTGTGACCCCAAGCTATAGTACACAAATACATAGGAAATGTTGAATATTTTGGTCACCGGTTACCTAGGTGATTTTTGGGCCATAACGGATGTCATTAGTCCAAAAATTCTTTTGACATAATCCACTGGTCTCATAATGATATTCCAAATGGAAATAAATAAAATAGAATAAACACGGGCACTTAGAGAAACATGCTGTATTTTTTGGTTTGGCATCAATGGGGTTGATATACTGAAGCTCTGTCTGGTACGTGTGAATAATTTTTACTTTCGTATTTGCCATATTATTTTACTTTAATAGTTACCAAAACCACAAATCATTCTAATGCCACACTGTGTACAGTTTAACAAAATTCTAAAAGATTATGTGTTAACAATGAATAAAATCTCTACATCTTAAGCAACACACAAGGAGTGATCTACACTGATTACCTCTAACTCTTCTGCTCAAGGATATCACTATAGTTTCAGCACAATACTGTCTTTCCATATAGTGCTTGTCTGTATTGCAATGGAGTATATCCATTCATAGAATGAGTAATGTTCAAAATAGTTGATCCAAATATTCCACCCTGAATATTACACCTCCTTGCCACACCATAACATTCATTTACCATCTGAAGATTATTTTTCCATTCTACTTGTAAACATATGTTCCAAGGGAGTAGAATAAGCTGTGTACATGCAGTAAAACTGCAGTTCTATTAAGTGAATAATAAGCAAGAAAGGCAATAGGTGGGGGGTTGGGAAATACTGTAAGTTATGTCTTGCGAATGCACAGAAGTGTAATGATGTACATCCAGTGAAGAACTTTTAAGAACTAAGGAGAGAAAGTCAGACACTGTATTTTAATAATATTGAGATTTTATTTTAAAAATAAAAGTGTTTTACCATATTGTATATTACTGAACATAGTCAATGTCAAAACTGATTCTTGCATTAACAGAAGTAGAGAGTTTAGTAAAATGAAGATAAATTTACTCTTAAAATGCTCATTTTATTAAACAATATTTGCGAACCAAAAGGAATCAATTTCATTAAACATTTGAACCTGAAATTTGGGTGATGATTGTTCTGGGCCACCTTTGAACTGTTATTGTCCTGACTAATGGAGCTCCTAAATCCACTTAGGACCTTTTGAACACTTTACCTTAAGAGAGCAATTTGCTGATAACTAGAGCGGGAGCTGTTAAGCACATGCACAATTAAAATGCAGACCTGAAACACTTCCCCTTATGACCTACACTCTCATTAGATCTTATGGCTTCTGATAATTTTTCCTAACACTCTCTCTCTATCCACTTTTAAACTCCGATTTTTCTTTCACAATTTCTTCCTGTACACATGGACCATATTGGAAATATCTCAGTACAATGTACTCATGTGTATGTGATCACGGGCACCTAGTAATGGGTAATCCGTACCCCTGCGTACCATCACAACCCCTCCCCCCCACTGTATATACACATGAACCTCCACTCACTAAGCTATAGAGCCCTGCTGCTTTAATTCATTTTGTTGTTTTCAGTGATAATACCCAAAGCTGTGGATTTTATTTTGTCTTGGTGGGAGGAATGGGAAGATGTCATCACAAATGAAATTTGTGAACTATCATTAAATCATCATCTACCTAACTCAGGGGTCAGCAACCTTTGCCAGCCCCTGTGCTAGCCCCGCCCACCGCACCCTCAGCACGTGCCAGGGGTGGGGCCAAAAGGGGGCACTGTCAGGCCTCAGGTTCTTGGTCAGGGCCAGGGCCAGCTCCTGCCTGCAGGCGGCCTCCGATTCCCAGCCGGGACTGGGACTGGGGGCTGGTTCCTGCTGGCAGCAGCGGCTCTGGATGGGCCAACTCACTATCTTCCCAACCATTGCCAGGGCTGGTTCCTGTCAGCAGTGCTGGCTCTGGGTGGGCCGACCCGCCCCGCTCCTCTCCAGCAGCCCTGCCCTTACCTTATTCATTCAGTCACACAATGAATGGATAGTGATCAGCCTGGAGCTGCGGCACACGGCTCTTGTGGCCCCAGGCTGCGCTGGTGGGCGGAGCCAGCGGGGGAACCTGAGCAGCACCGCGTGTCACTCAGACTTGGCACACATGCCACCTTTGGCACGCATTCTGGGCATTGCCCACCCATGACCTAACTAGTAATTTTACCCAGGTCTAAGGGTATCAGTTATTCAACTACGATAAGTCCAAGCTTGTCTTATTTCAAGTTCAAAGAGCATTAAAACTGCCTGTGCTTTTCCAGCCTTGTTAATCTTCTATCTAATTAGCTGAATGGAAAAGAAAATCAGTGAAAAAGAGGAGAAAAAATGATTTAAAAGTGAGGAAAATGTATCTAAAACAGAATTCTCAGTGGGTATAGGCAGAATACTGTTTGATATTTAACTATTTCATATTAACTGTCTTGAAAATGTTTCAACCCATTTGGGTTGAACAACCTCTTCCCTTCTAATTTTAGGCCAAATCAAGCTTTTGCTTTACACTCAATTTTCACTGATTCCAAGGTACAGATGGAGTCATAGACAGAGGAGGATTAAAGAGCTCCATGGTCCTGGGCTGCCCACCACTGTGACCACCACCACCCACCAGCCTGGGACCCCAGCCCTCCACCATGGTGGCCTGCAGTCAGGTTGGCACTTGGGGAGGCCCTGGGGCCATAGGCCACGCTCCAGCTGGTCTGTCCCCAGCAGCAGGGCCAGCTGGCATGTGGTGCAGCCTCCAGTGTGGCCCCTAAGAGCCCCAGGTCCTAGAAGGCCAAACCAGAGGCTGCACTACTCACCAGCTGGCTCAGGAGTGGGGAGGGAGTGCCACGGAGCCCAGCCTCTGGCTCCAGGAACCTGCCCTCCCGCCTGCATTGACAGGGGCACTCCTAGCATCCTGCAGATGCCACCAATGCTTTGCTGACAGGCCAGATCATGCAGGGGCCTTAGGGACTGTAGTCTGGGACCCCCTTTAGGCCAGGGCCTACGGTTGCAGCCAAATAGTCCCTGCATTGATCCAGTACTGTTCAAAAATATCCTGTCAATTCTTACTCTATATTTAGGCATTTTATTCTCAATAAGTTAGATTTTTACCTTATTCATTCAGTCACACGTTGAATGGATAGTGATCAATCAGATCATCAATCCATTCCATGACCAGAAAAAAATAAATTTAAACGGGAATACGTGTCTGCGTTAAATTTTAGTGCAAACCTTGGCCATTTTTAGTAAAATAAAACACCAGAAGATAAAGTTCACAATATCTCAACATCCATCTTTCCGTGGATTGAGCAGGTGATATTAATGATAGCACATGAGTTTTCAGGATTTGAAAAGCTTTGTACGGGAGCTGTCAGTAATCAATTTTGTAAAGAAACAATAATTCATTTTCAGCTTTGCCACTAGACATCTGTTCATCTCAATTTTAAGCTGCCTTATCACTAGTAAAATCAGAATAATAGGTGCTTTAATTTTCAGGGCAACTTCTATGCATTACCTCTTGTTACATAGTCTGACAAAAGGATTATCTGAAGATAACATTTCATCCCGGTTAGAAAATGTCGCCATGAAATAGGATTTTTGCTACAACCCTCATGTAATTTTGTAGCAGTTTACAGATGATATTGTGCCAAAATATATCACAACTATATAGCATGTAATTTTTGTAGGAATTTATAAACAGCGTCCAAATGGGTAGCAGTGTTAGTCTAGTTCAGCAAAACAAACAAGGAGTCTGGTGGCACTTTTAAAGATTAACAAATGTATTTATCGCACGAGCTTTTGTGGTAACCATACACAGGCAACCATAATCTAATAACAGATCTGTTAATAGCTGTACTCAGGCAAATGGATAACAAATCAAAGCTTCAAAGACAAACTGCAGAATTGGAATTCATATGCAGATTTGACTCCATCAATTTAGGGTTCAATAGAGACTATGGGTTTTTTTCCCATTACAGCAGGTAATTTTGCTTTCCTCCCCCACACACCTTTCTCCATTGTTTGAATCTAAACAACTGCTTTGATTTGTAGTAACAGGCTGAGATGATACTATGACTTCCACTCCCCTGCATTTATTTTGCTCTCATTCTGTAGTTCCCCATCTTCAAGCATCTGATAAAGTGGGATTTTCTCCCATGAAACCTCATGCAATAAATATTTTTTTTAGTCTTTAAAAGTGCCTCCAGACTCCTTGTTTATAAACAGTGTGTGCCAATATACACTATCGGAGGTTCCAAAATGCCAATCTTATCTTAAAAAGTGAGACAAGGATGGAACTCCCAAGCAGAAATAGGACAAGTTAATTTAAGTGACCTTATCAATCTATCTTAAAAACTGAGGTGCCATTTGTTTTTATTTTCAGCAACAAACCAGTTGTGCTTTGATACATGTTTGAAGAGCTAATTAATATTTAAAAGTGTTATTCTACTGTATTCTATGTACTGTTTTCTATGAAATCATGCATTGGAATACACTAATATCCTTTGAATCAATGTAATATTTAGAAAGTAAAAATCAGTTTATTGGTTAACACTTCAGTGAGATGGCAATGAAGGCCCCATATTTTACTACTAAGGAAATACTGATTTTCAAGTAAAAATGTGTACATAAAGAATTCTGTTGTCTCTTAGTGCCCTCACTGAATTATGCCCAAAATTTTGAATAATTTTTGCCATTCCTTCATCCAGAAAATATAAAAGGTACAGATTCATTTCAGTTATTTAAACATTCTCTCCCCTCCCACCCTCACACTCCTCCATTGGTGGAATAAAATAAAAATACACATTTAAAGTTGTCACTTAGGGTTCTGTTTTTTTTCCCCCTCCCAAAGAATAAATGTTTATTTTAAGTACATAGGAATATTTTTCTTGAAACCTGCCTTAACATTACATGTTACTTTTAAAGGTTAAGTCAAGTATTTCCCATTGAAAGAGAGGGAAATATACTTGTAATTCAGCTTCTTTCTCAGAAAGAAAAGCATTACATCTTTAATTCTGAAATGGTTGTCAAGTTGAATAAATATTTAATAACTACAGAATTATATTCAGAGTAAGCTATAGCTGATGGAAGAATTTATGAGGATTTGTAACCACTGTGGTGCTATGTACTTAGGAAGGTGTTTGACAGAAGTGTTTCATCTAGGCAACCTTACCTTAGTCAGCAGCCACTCCAAAATTAAATAAAATTTCACTTTTTTATGGGTCTCCTAACTAGAAATGGGCCAGAGTGAAATACCTATTACCATTTATAATGATGCTTTTTGAATACTTTAACTCCAGACAAAGTTTGCAGGAAAGACTCATTCAACTTCCAGAAGAGTCCAGGACAGATCTACTTTTATTCACAGTTTCAGCCTTCTAAAGCACAAGTATCAGGGAACTAGAAGCAACATTCTCTGCTGCAGTCATAGGTTGTTTTTATCAGCAAATGAATAGGAAAGGTACTGCCATAATACTCAGTGGGTTCAATTCTGGTTAATATAAAGGAGCTCTTAGTGTTTTAACAGTTCATTAAATAAAGAAAAGCAGATGTTCAATAATAGGTCTGGTTTTCTTAAGTTAGCCTTTATAACTGACATTTAGCTTTACTGTGACACTGGATGTAAGAGCAACAATTGAGAAAGTAAAACAAAAGGGGAGTCCTGTGGCACTTTTAAAGACTAACAAATTCATTTTTCTCATGAGCTTTCCTGGGCAAAGTCCCACTTCGTCAGACGCCAGAGTGGAGAAACATTACATTGAAAAAAAAAAAACCACAGTACGGTAGGGAAAGATAAATCCTGTGATTACATTTCACTGCATCTGGTCAGATTTCTTCGGCAAATCAAACAAGTTGTATAGTTTCAACCACAACATATCCAAAAGTGAAACAAACAAGGAGTCCTGTGGCACTTTTAAAGACTAACAAGTTTATTATTATATATTGTTTATTATAATACATTTGTTAGTCTTTAGAAGTGTCACAGGACTCCTTGTTTGTTTTGCTGACCTAAACTAATAGGGCTACTCCTTTGGAACATATCAGAAAATGGTCAGGCTGAGAGAAGTGAAAATCACTGGCTATGTCTACACTTGAAAAGTTGTCAACTTTATAAAGTCGACTTTAAGTTGACTTAAAGTCGATTTAACAAAAGTTGACTTAACTTTTCAAGTGTAGATGTGGCCCCTTTTCGACCTTATTAAGTCGACTTAACATTTTAAGTCAACTTAAAAAGGCCCACCTAGGCACTACTCCGCGTCTCCACTGGCTTAAGTTGACTTACTAAAGTCAATTTAAGTGCTAGTTCAAATTAAAATGAGGTGTTATTCATTCAAACTAACTTTCCCTTAATTCGACTTAAGGAGCAGTTTAAGTCGAATTAAGGAAAGGCCAATGTAGACGTGGAGTAAATTCAATCAACTTAAGCCTCCTTAAATCGACTTAATTTGTAAGTGTAGACACACCCACTGTTAGTAATGAAAAAGAAAGAAGGAGTCCTGTGGCACATTTAAAGTTTAATGTTTGTAGTGGGAAAGCCAGTTCATGATCTCATTTAGACCCAAGTTGATGGCATCAAATCTGTATATAAATTCTAACTCTGAAGTCTCTCTTTGAAGTCTTGATCATTCTAGAGTAAATGTGCCTGAGAATACTTACAGATAAGTCCATTACTGAATCTCCTGGGAGATTAAAGTGATTTCCTATTGGTTTTTTAATGTTTTTATTTCTGATGTCAGATTTCTGTCCATTTATTCTTTGGCACAGAGACAGTCCACTTCAGCCAATGTGTAAGGCAGAGGGGCATTGCTGACACATATCGCATTGGTGGATGAGCAGGTGAATGAGCCCCTGATGGAGTACCTGTTTGTAGCGCTCTGGGGCGCTGTTTACAGGATCTGGATTAGGCAGTGACAACAAGTGATAGATATAATAAATAACCTTTTATTCTAAGGGTAGAATGCTTACGTCCCGTCTGCTACAGGGGACCCCGATACAGTAGCGAACTGACTCCTGGGCGTCTGCTTCTGAGGCACTGGCTGCAGCTTCTCAGTCCATCAGTGAAGTCCACCATGTATTGGACTTCCCCACAATTACATAGGTTTAATTGGGGGTGGGGGACTACTAGCAACTATAGGCAGGCACGTAGGCTCTGCTGACATTGCATACCATGCGGAGGATCACAAGATGGACATGCCCATAAACAAGTAAATGCGTATGTCTTCAGGTGATTAGTGCACAAGCAAGGCAGTAAACAGATGAAATATGCATGCTTGCAGGCACTGGATTCAGGAACAGGGCACTCTTTGGTCAGAATGGGGTGTACCACTCTCTATACTGTAGAATGGTCTTCCGCAGTTTCCCTTACACTGTTTTGAGTGGGTTAGTGTTGGTATGTGGGCAGAGCTGGCAGCCGGATACCCAGAAGTCAACTTCTACAGAACAAACCCAAGAAGGAAAACAACAGAACACCATTGGTCATCACCTACAGCCCCCAACTCAAACCTCTACAACACATCATCAAGGTGCTACAGTCTATTCTACAAGATGATCCCTCACTCTCCAAAGCCTTGGGAGGCAGACCTCTCCTCGCTTACAGACAGGCCCCCAATCTTAAACAGATACTCACCAGAAACTCCAGACCATACAACAGAAACTGTAAGGCAGGCACATGATTAGCAACAAACCCTGCTGCCCACATATAAATACTAATGACACCATCATAGGACCTAATCAAAACAGCTACTCCATAAGAGGCTCATTCACCTGCTCATCTACCAATGTGATATATGCCATCATATTCCAGCAATGCCTCTGGAATGACTTGTCCAATCTCACAAAAGAAGCCTATGGGAAGGGCCTAGGGTCTCCTGAACCCCAGGCTAGACCCTAGGCAGTGAACCCCTCCTTCGTCTCACTGACTTTCTCAAAATTGAGTTTCAAAAGGTCTGAGAATGATTATACTTCAGTTTATTCAGTATTTCCTTCTATGTACATGAGTTTTAGTAAAAATATTCAATTTTTTGCTCAGCGTTAACCCTACCCTCAGACAGTCTCCATTTTGCAGATCTTGAAATCACATGAAGTTATACCAATGAGATGCAAGTGGGTCCTGGGGAAAAGAACTGTAATTAAGCATCTGGACTATAGTTCTTCAAATGGATTGAAAACTTTGCTGCTGTGGTATATTTTAAGAATCTCAACGAGCAATGTTATTTATTTTTGTGGTTTCTGGGTGACCTCTTTCTTTAATGATAGAATAAGATATTGCATATAGAACTGAATTTATTTAAAATTTATTTGGAATCATGGCACTGCTGATCTTCAGAAATATATATTATTATAGGTGTATTTACCATTTCATTCAGTAGTAATCACTTCACTATAAATCTTTCATTAACCCTCTAATTGCTATCCAACAGATTATTTAGGGTGCTTTAAAAAATCCTTCAAACATTTGGCAGATACATTTAATTCCCCCCCCCCTTAACTCAGAGGCTCTTTTGTCAGTTAACCATGCCATGATCATCATGGTCCTGCCCTGAGTTCAGGGGATTTGACTCGATGACCTCTCATAGTCCCATCCAGTTTCTATGATTCCATGCCTATATACAATTTGTTAGTACAACTGTCATACAGTTTTGTACAATGCATCTGTAGTAAGCTTTTCAGAGGGGAGGGGATAGGGAGGAAGGATGGAAGCCTTTTAATGTTCATTTTTCCTCTTCCCTACTTTCTTTCTTATTTTTTTAATTGGTGTTTAGGAAACTTCAAGAAAAGGAAAAATGTGTGATTCTGAAGTTATATATACAAACACACACGCACACTTCAGTCTGAATAATTTTTTGTTTTTTGATTAAGGCAAACAACAAGAAGAGAGCACACTAGTGGCTCCTTTATTGACTGTAGTAATTCTCAAGACAAGATAGTTACAGTCTTTGCCTAGGACAGAATTTTAGAAAATTAAAGGTGTAGTGTACAAAAATAAAGCATATTACATGTTTTCAACATTAAATACATGATTCTAGAAGAAAAGATGTTTGTGACTCAGTAGATCACATTTTTCCTGTGAATCAATAATGGGGGCCAGCATACCTTATGGCTTTAGGAGATATTATGCCATTACAAGATCTAGCTTCCAAATGAGATGTAATGTCTTTACAATAAGTTGAAGTCATTAAGAATGTTGAGGTCATTTTTGCATAAATACAGATTTCCCAGACAAATTACTGTTCATGCAGTTACAGTCTCCCAATGAAATACACCTTGAACTTTCTGTCCAAACTTGCTGCACGCTGCTACACAGTTACCAGCTTCCTCGTGGTGCCTGCATTTCAAGAAAGATAACTTTTCTGTGTGTTTTATGATGTTTTCGAAGCCTTCCCTACCAAAAATAAAATACAAATAAGAATTTTTAATATTAAAACTTTTTTTTTATTTGTATGCTGTTGGTTAAAATCCTGTCAATAGGGATGTTAGTTGAGTTTTTCCATTGAGTTCAGACTGTAGGATTTCAATACTTATGGTCACCCGAAGGAACTAACTATTTTTCCACCACAAACTTCTATTACTGTTTCAACCCCCACTTACCAATAGGAATTTTCCAGGTAGAATGGTCCCAGGGAGTATCCTGATGAGCCATTAAGGACATAAAGAATACAACCATTGTGTCCTTAATGGCTCATCAGTTTACTGCCTGGGACCATATCACCTGGCAGATTCCTTAACATTAAGGAGACAATGGTTGTTCACACCCTCCCATCTAAGGCATTCCTCCAGCATGACACAAGTTAAAGTATGGATATAACATCAAATTCCTAACTTCTAATCAAAATAGAATTCCTAGACATAAACTATATAATCATTTCCAGCAAATTACTACCTTTCTATTGATACCAGACATGACGTAGTTCCTATGGATTATAGCATTTATGAGATATCCATAGAAACTAATATCATAAATGCTTCCCTAAATCCAGACAGTATCACACCGTGCCCACATGCCCTGCCCTTTGGGGGGCATGCCAGGCTCTTCCTGTGCCCCCCCCCAGCAGGGAGGGCATTGGTGTAGTCCTGGGGTAGCCCTAAGTCGACTTAGGGCTACCCCAGGGCTACACTGGCTTAATTCGACTTTAAAAAGTCGAATTAAGCCTTAGATCAAGTAGAAAGGTGGTTTAATAAAGTCGACTTAATTTTCATTAAGTCGACTTTATTTTCCTTAAGTCAACTTAAGCAAGCTGCTTAAGTCGACTTAAGCAAAGTGTAGTGTAGATGCAGGGCACATTAAGTCGATTTAAGCCAAGCTTAAGTTGACTTAATTTACCAGTGTAGACGCAGCCTAAGATTACAGAGTATGACTTCACTTCAGTATTGATAGATCAATGCTTAACAGACCACAGCTTCACATTCCTGAATGTCAACCAAGCCCAAAAATCCACTAAAGCACCAAACATCCATGGGAAAGGCTGTTACTGCTATATTTAAGACCTAGAAGAAACAGAGTCCTGTATAACTCACCCAAAAAAGCCTGTTCTCATAAGCTTTCCAGTCCAATATTTGTTTAAGTAGATTCATTTACAAAATGAGAAAGAAAGAAAGAAAGAAAGAAAGAAAGAAAGAAAGAAAGAAAGAAAGAAAGACCCCATGCTGAGAACTAATAGCTGAAGCATTTTATAGACAGAACACCACTGGAAAAGCATCTGAACCCAAACTTATTCAATAACCTAATGATCCCCCATCATTACTAATGCACCAAGATATTGAAAGATCTTTCCCATGTTTGATGGCAAGTCATCCCTAATAACAAACATTAACATTTCTGAATATTTATGCCATACGTTTGTAGCCTCTAGATGAATTAATCAAAATGAAACATCGTAATTGAATAATTTGCACAAATGTGTCCAATTAAAGTCAGCACAATGCTGTGCATTTACTGCAAGCACTATAGTTATTGTTTCTTTACTTGTTTTTTGATATGTTAAAGGATTCAAACTTTCATTCAAATTCAGGTCACAACATAGTCTTATCTCTCCTTACATAACTTTAACAACTGGAATTATGTAAAGAGTACCCGGTCCTTAACTGAAAGTGAAGCTTATGCTTCTGATTCTAAAGGATAGAAGCCTATATGTGATTTCATTAAGTCATTTTCCCACCTCATCCTGCTGTGCATGAATTTAGCTTTATCAGTCATTGGAAACTAATGGGGAATAGAATCAGACTGTACACTGGAAATGGAATGTGCTGTAAAAAATATCAGAGTAATGAACAAACACTGCAATTTTGATATTTGCATATGACAAATGTTTTTGTTTAAACCCCATCCATCCCATACAACCATCATCACATCACTGGTGGGTGGTGAATGTTCCTGTCTTTCTGTAGTATTTAACCTACAGCAACCTAAATGCTCTCCCCTTTGCTTATCTAGTTTCTCTTTTCAATTTTTAAATTCTGCTATACTCCTTTACACTGAGTGGATATATATGAAAAGAGTTAGTGTGATAGAAAATGATTTTTATTCTTACTTGAACTTGTACTGATATTCTCACATAAATAATGAGTGTATATACAAACCTATAAAGATTGTAAGGGAGGTAGGAAAGTGAGAGAAATCCTCTATCCATTTGCAATGCTGACAGCACTATACCAGGTTGTATAGACCCAAACCCTTTCCTTGGAATGGATTTAATAATTATAATTATTATTACTACTGCCTACACTTGCAAGTTAGGTTGACAAAAGGAGGCTTAAATCAACCTAACTTAGTCCCTGTCCACACCAGGCTTTCATTAGGTCAACTTAAGAAAATCCTTAAGTTGACTTAATGAATGCTTAGGTCAACTTAATAAGAACTGCCGGTTAGGTCGAACTAACCCTCCTTAGACAACAGAGTCCTGTGGCGCTTTTAAAGACTAACAGATTTATTTATCGCATGAGCTTTCGTGGGGACTCTGTTGTCTTTCTACAATAGACTAACACGGCTACCCCTTTGGAATTTAACCCTCCTTAGGTCAACCTAACCCTCCTTTAGGTCGACCTAAGCTTAAGTCCACTTTATTAAGTCAACCTAAGCCCACATCCATGGATAGCACTTTGTTATGTCAACTTAATAAAGTTGACTTTAAGTCAACTTAAAGTCAACCTAACTTTTTGTAGTTAGCCTTTGATTCCAGGAAAATGACCTGTCACATGTCTTCATAAGCAAAAGGAAGAATTCTTTCATTATTTCTATTACATCTATCTACCTTCATTTGGAAAACCTCTAAAAATTAATTATATATTGCAAAAACAAGCCTGAGAACAGAATATACCGTTTCTCAAATTAAAACAATGATATGAAGAAGCTTTTGAATTGAATAAATGAAAGATGCAGTTGCTCGTGCATAAGTAAAGAGAACAGCCTGAATCTAGGAGACAGTGGTAAATTTTTAGATTATTCTCTTATTCCTAAATTATATGGAGTAAAGAGACAGTGTCAAAAAGTTGTTAGATCTTAAAATTAAATACCTTGAAAGCGGTCCATTTAATAGTAATTTACCATCAGAATTTCACTATTGCTTCTTTCTAATAAAATAGAATTTTTTAAATGCTCAAGTTTTTAAACAAGGACATTAAACCACCTAATTTTATTGCAAATTATAGTGTAAACAAACCAGGATTCATATATCATAGAACGTTAAGGTTGGAAGGGAACTCATGAGGTCATCTAGTCCAACCCCCGCTAAAAGCAAGACCACTCCCACTAAACCATCCCAGACAGGGTTTTGTCTAACTGGGCCTTAAATGTTTCCAAAGATGGAGATTCCACCACCTCCCTAGGTAACCCATTCCAATCTTTCACCATCCTCCTAGTGAGAAAGTTTCTTAATATCCAACCTCGACCTCCCCAGCTGCAGCTTGAAACCATTGTTCCTTGTTCTGTCCTCTGTTACTACTGAGAACAGCCTAGCTCCCTTCTCTTTGGAGCACCCCTTCAAGTAGTTGAAGGTCTCTATCAAATCCCCCCCCCCGCCCCTCCAGTCTTCTCTTCTGCAAACTAAATAAGCCTAGTTCCTTCAGTCTCTCCTCGTAAGTCATGTGCCCCAGCCCTCTAATCATTTTTGTTGCCCTCCACTGGACTCTTTCTAATTTGTCAACATCCTTCCTGTAGTGGGGAGCCCAAAACTGGACACCGTATTCCAGATGAGGCCTCACCAGTGCTGAATAGAAGAGAATAATCACATCCCTCGATCTGCTGGCAACACCCCTACTGATGCAGCCCAATATGCCATTGTTTTTTTGTCAACAAGAGCACACTGACTCATATCCAGATTCCCATACACCATAACCTCCGGGTCCTTTCCTACAGTGCTACTACCTAGCTGATCAGTCCCCAGCCTGTAGCAGTACATGGGATTTTTCCGACCTAAGTGCAGGACTTTGCACTTGTCCTTGTTGAACCTCATGAGATTTCTTTTGGCCCAGTGCTCCAATTTGTCTAGGTCTTCCTGAATCCTATCCCTGTCCTCCAGCGTGTCTACCATTCCCCCAGCTTGGTGTCTTACCCAAACTTACTGAGCATGCAATCTATCCCATCATCCAGATGGTTAATGAAGAAGTTGAACAGAACTGGCCCTAGGACTGACCCCTGGGGCACTCCACTTGTTACTTGTTGCCAACTAGACATTGAGCCATTCATTCCTACCCACTGAGCCTGATGATCTAACCAGTTTTCTAACCACCTTACGGTCCATTCATCCAACCCATACTTCCTTATCTTGCCGACAAGAATGCTGTGGGAAATTGTATCAAAACTTTACTAAAGTCGAGGTATATCATGTTGATGGCTATTCCTGAATCCACAAATCCAGTCATCTCATCATAGAAGGCAATCAGGTTGGTCAGGCACAATTTGCCCTTGCTGACTGTTCCTGATCACTCTAATTTCTTCCAAGCATTTCAGAATGGATTCTTTGAGGACCTGCTCCATGATTTTTTCAGGGATTGAGGTGAGGCTGATTGATCTGTAGTTCCCCAGATCCTCCTTTTTCTCCTTTCTTGAAGATAGGTACTATATTTGCCTTTTTTCAATCATTTGCCATGAGTTTCCAAAGATAATGGCCAGCGGCTCTGATATCACATTGGCCAACTCCCTAAGCACCTTTGGATGCAGTTCATCTGGCCCCATAGACTTGTGCACATCCAACTTCTCTAAGTAGTCCCTAACCTGACCTTCCATCTCCGAGGGCCACTTTCCTTCTCTCCATTCTGTGCTACCCAGTGTAGCATCCTGGGAGCTGACCCTGCCCATGAAGATTGAGGTAAAAAAGCATTGAGTACTTCAGCCTTTTCTGCATCATTCAGCACGAGAATACCTGCCCCATTCAGTAAGGGACCTACACCATCCCTGATCCTCTTCTTGTTACTGACATACCCGTAGAACCCCTTTCTGTTATCCTTCACATCCGTTGCTAGCTGTAACTCCAATTGCCCTTTGGCCTATCTGATTTTATCATCTGATTTCACTGTGTATATATGGATATGCACTCACATGTTTTCATTTAGTTCAAGATTTGCTCCTGAACCAACACCACTTCCACACAAATGTCTGTAGCTCAAGTTAGGTGGTGTTTCAAGTCCTTGGTAGCTGGTTAGTTAGGGAGTATAGTTTGAAATTCAGGTCCTACTAATAATCCTGCCTGTAATGGGGATGCAGCATTTCATGTTACAATGTCATTTCAGATTCAATCCAATCACTCTCAGTATGTTTTTCTTTATATTCAGTCTTTTTCACAAATTTTAGCTCAAATCATCTTGCCACCCACACAGGGAGGAAAAAAACTACACCTACAAAAAAACTCACATGGGTATTGAGGTGCTTTAAACCCACTTTAATTGGTCTGGCTAGGAACATACCTGAATTCTAACTCACGCTGGAACCTACTCACTTTGGCGTGAGAACACAGGCAACTGCTGATAATCTTCTAGTGGTCTTCCCACAATTCTACTGAAAGTTCAAATGAGTTCTACTGTGTTTGATAAAAGTGATTCAGAGAAATAACTCCTAGAGCATTTTGGCTCAACGAACTATGGAATGTGTCCCCAGCCGCACATGAGCAAATGCTAAAACAATGACACAATAACAGGTATGACTTTGCTGTGGAAATTCACACACGTGGACTAGTCTAACACAGGTTCCGATAAGCCAACAGAGTTAACTGTGCAGTGAAGATGTACTCTATAACTCTAATGTTGTTTCACACTGTTGTTACTTTTGCTGAGTTGCTCCAAAGGAGCTAGCCTAAGTGTACTAATGTAAGCTAACTGGTAGAGTGATGTTAAGCCATTTATAGTAAGGCTTATTTATATTTTACATTTTATATTTTGCTTATTTATATTTAAAGTTGAGCACCACAGCAATAATAATTTACATTAGAAAAACAAGCACCATCAGAAGAAATAAGTACACACATTTGTAATAGTCACAAATTAAAGTTCTTTCCTTACCATTTTCCTTGACCCTTATTTTTGCGAAGTACACTGTTTCAGGGATCAAGCTTTCCCAAATTCAAGAAGTTTCATGAAATATCCAGTATACCATGTACAAGTGCAAGCATATTATTTTAGACTGATACTTATAGCAGCTACTTCTCAGCAATCTTTACACTCCTGTGCACATAGAAGGCTAGGATGCTATTTGATTAGCTTTGTATTTTAATGGTGTTTGGAGTATTTAGCAATGTTAGCAACAGTTCAGAATATTTAATGGAAGTTTTGATAGACACATGCTGTTAATGATGTTTAGTTCTCTGCATTGCTAGTGTCACTTTCTTGTAAATGTAGCAATATGTTCCCTTCTCCCCTGCAGTGCAATACGATACAAATTTCCTCACTCTCTCAAGCCTTGGGAGGTAAGCCAGTCCCCCTTTACAGACAGCCCCTCAACTTTAAGCAAATACTCACCAGCAATTGCACACTGAACAACAGAAACACTAAGACAGGCACCTATACATGCAACAAGCCCATTGCCAACTCTGCCCACATATCTAGTCAAGTGACACCATCATAGGATCTAACCAAACCAGCTACTCCATCAGGGGCTCATGGACATGCTCATCCACCAATATGATATCTGCCATCATATGCTAACAATGCACCTCTGTATTATACATTGGTCAACCTGGACTGTCTCTGTGCAAAAGAATAAATGGATACAAATCAGATATCAAGAATGGTATCATTCAAAAACCAATAGGGGAATAATTCAAGCTCCCTGCACATTCTGTGAAAGACATGATAGTTACAGTGCTTCAACAGAAAAATTACAACTCAAAGCTCCAAATGGAAACTTCAGAGTTAGAATTCATATGCAAAATTGCCATCATTAAATTAAGTCTGAATAGAGATTTGATCTGGCTTTCTCATTACAAAAGGTGATTTCCCGTCTTTTAACCTTCCCACCTTCTTATCTGTTGTTCCACACTGTTTGAATGAAAACAACTTATTTGGTTTGTTGAAAAAAATCTGAACTGACCTTGAATTACTTTGCATTTATATATTCCCTTCCATACTGTAGTTTTCCATTTCATTTGTCTGACAAAGTGGGATTTTACCCATGAAAGTTTATGAAATAAAGAAATGTGTTAGTCTTTAAAAGTGCCTCAGAATTCCCTGTTTGTTTTGCTGAAGTAGACTAACATGGCTACCCCTTATTATTTCCCATCACAGATTAATGTGCCCCTTGCAACAGAAGTGGGTCCATCTCCCCTGTGCAATAATTGTTTCTGGATGGGACAATTAAGGGGGCAGGTGGGACTACAAAGGTCAGAAAGCAACCTAATGAGAGAAGGCTAAGAAGCTAGAACAGCAGGACTGCCAGAGTCTCCTGAAAGAAGAGACAATCACAGCCTAAAATCTAGGGTGAGCTGAGGAACTCTGTGTTTGAGTGTGGCCAGTGAACCTAACTAACACAACTATGGATGTGACTGGGTGCCTTGGGAGCTGGGGGAAAGCTCTGCCTTCTGCCACCTCCCTCATCATAACTTATTGCTTAAAGGGATTCATAAGAAGCTTAAGTAGTATTTGAAATGTATTGTTCCTTAACTGTTAAATTAAATTATTTAAAGCACAGAGATAAGAATGGTAAGTCATATTAACAATTACAATTGTTATCTATATTGCTGTGTGTGAGTAGGAAATTAGAAAGTCACATAATTACTATACATTTATATTTCTTCATATACTTGATTTCAGCTGATACAGTAGAAGTTACCAAAAGACATAGAATGGTAGAGCACACGTCCAAAACAAGGGGGAAAAAAAGCTGAAACAGCACACCATTATCACATAGTATGGATTAGACATCAGGCATTTGAAGAATCTTAGTCATGGCAGCTCATGAAAACTATGTCTACACTAGAAAAGATAAGTCGACTTTATTAAGTCAACTTTAATAAGGTTGACTTTAAGTCGACTTAAAGTTGACCTTATTAAATTCAACTTAACAAAATGGACTAAGTTGACAGCTTTCAGTTGACTTAGTCCACCTTGTTAAGTTAACATTCCCACCCTTAAGTTGACTTAAGGGTTACTCCATGTCCACACTGTCCTTAAGTTGACTTAAGGGTTAAGTTGACTTAATGAGTGATAGTAACAAAGTCGACTTAAGCTTTCATTAAGTCGACTTAAGGATTTTCTTAAGTCGACTTAATGAAAGCCTAGTGTGGATGTGGCTTCATTTAAGTCTACTTAAGCCTCCTTAAGTCGACTTAAATTGCTAGTGTAGACATAGCCGAAGAGATTACAACTAGCATTCTAAATCCTCTATAAGATTAATTAATATAAAAATATCAATAAAAAGTACTGTGTGATTTGGTGGGATTGCTGAAGGCCTTTCTGCATCTCCTCCTGCTGCTTCACTAGCCATTGCAGGGCCTCTTTCATCTACAGGCCATCAACTCTTGTGCTGGCTTAGCAAGTCCCAGACAAGTCCCTAAATGCACCAGTTTATCACTACAGGCTCCTCTACCCCTGTCTTCTCCTAGCTCACAAACCACTCAGAGATCTTCCAGTTCAGCAACCACTGGTGCAATTTATTTATGGCATTCAGTTCCAACACCTTCTTATGATAGACAGCTTGGGCCGTCTGCCTCAGGGACTCCTCAGCTTCTGCAGCCAGATAGAGAGGAGCCTCTGCTCAGCTTCTACACTCAGGCTTCTCTTACTTTCTTTGCCTGGGCCTGTATATAGCCCCTGCCTAATTAGGCTGACAGCTGCTTCATGTTCGCCACTCAGGTACAGATGTCTCTAGTCAGCTCCAATTTACCTTGCTTAATTGAGGCTCTCATGACAGAGAGCTGGCTAAGCCCCTACCTAGTACTCTGTCACAATAAGTCAATGAATAAATCCTCAATAATCTGCTTACTTTCAAAAACTATTACTTTAAAAGGAGCATTATACAGAAAACAAAGATACAGCTGTTTAAAGCTTGATACACCACAAGCAATGTATATTGAAACATTTTTCTTATTTCCTTTTAAAACAATTTAATGCATCATGAGTAGGGATATGTGTTTTGATCAGTGTGATGAAAAGGTTTATTGTTTCCTCTAAAAAAATTAAAATATAAATTATAGTAACTTTTTCCACAGAGTTTGTTGCCATATTATACAGGGAGCTGGTAGCCATTCCTGTTATTTAATCCTTTCCATTTTAGAGGACTTTCACAATCTCATGAGAAAAATCTTACAACTGGTCTTTGCTATTTAGCAGTGGCCACATATCAGGCTAAAGAAGTTCCATTTTTGTCTATTCAAATTATGTTAAACTTTCAATAAGATATAAACTGTTAAAGATGACCCTTTCCCATGTTTGTTTGTTTGGTTTTTTTTTTTTTTTTTGGTGCTGGGCTCATGGTGTCACCAACACAGCTTCACTCACTGGAAGTTGCAGGGTTGGTGGAAGTTACAGGAGCAGAGGAAATCCAGGTAATCTAGTCCTAGTCTGTAGAAATTCCTGTTATTAAAAGAGCCATTCTTATTGGCAGTCCATGGGAGAATCTATTCCTATGTCCACACCTTACATGTTAAATAATAATAATCATTGTAGAAAATATGCCTTATAAGGTATCATATGAAAATTCATAATTTGCAGGTCATTGTCTTGATAAAATGTGTGTGGCAACATTGCATGGGAA
The DNA here is from genome assembly GCA_007922175.1 of Pelusios castaneus. Lineage (NCBI taxonomy): Eukaryota > Metazoa > Chordata > Testudines > Pelomedusidae > Pelusios > Pelusios castaneus. The sequence goes on along the minus strand of ML685802.1, from coordinate 2,016,487 downwards.
GTTATAAGATTCTACTATATGGTGTTTTTAACACATGTTCAAAACTGAGGTTGGCAAACGGGTCTGTCACAAACAAAGAAGCGTGTGCTCTGTTTAATTAGCATTTATGTAGTAAGCAGAGTCATCAAGCAAGAAGGGAATCAAAGTGCACTCAAAGAGACAGGGGAAAAGCAGCAGGGACTCTGCCTCCTGAATCTTAACTGGAAACAAGGGCGTTGATGCCCCCTCAAAATATTCAGGGCACACAGGCCCCGGGCCCCCTGTGAAGTAACCCCCCCACACACACACACACATACCCCTGGGCCCATTACAGCCCCCTGGGCCCTGGAGCTGGACCATGGGCCGAGCAGGCTGGGCTGGGCCCAAGCCACGCCATGCCTCCGGCCCAGGCCCGGGCCGTGCCATGCCTTTGGGCCCGAACCATGCTGTGCCTCCAGGCTGGGCTCGAGCTCGAGCTGAGCTGCGCCACCAGGCCTGGCCCAAGCCGTGCTGCCGGGCCTGAGCTGCACCACCAGGCTTCGCCTGAGCCGGACCCTGAGTTGGGGCCCAGCTCAGGCTCAGTCCCCCCTAAGCTGGGCCGGGCCGCTGGCCGCCCCCACCCCTGCCCAACTCCCGAGGCACCTCCTTCCCTCACACAGCAGCAGCTCTTACCTGCTGTTCTGTGGAGTGAGGACTGGAGCCTCTCCTGATATGGCCGGAGCAGGTGTGGGCCCTCCAGCTCCACCCAGCTCTTTACATTTCCCACGCTGCTCCACCATAGACTATGTGTCTGGGAGTGGAGCGGGGGAAGAGGGGATTTAAAATGGCCCCGACCTGCCGGTTCCAGCTGCTCTGGGATTCAGGGCACTGCCACACACCTTCGGGGCAGCACACCTATGGCAGCAATGCCACTGGCTGGAAATATGTCTCAAGAGAGGGACTGACACTATAAACAGGCCCAAGTCACCCCTTCTGTTCCTTCCTGCTCATCACATTCATGACACCTGAAGAGAAAAAGATGAAGGAAGCAACTTTGCTTGAATCTGATGTAGTACGTTAAATTAGGCACCAGTAGCATTTTGACTTTATTTTTTTTCTAACTATTTCTGACTTCTGTGCCTTCTTATTTGTGCTCACTTAAAATCTCTCTTTGCAGCTGCTATACTTTTTTTATTGTTTAATCTAATCCAGTGTGTTTAAAATTGAAGTGTGTTGGAAACTCCACTAGGGTGGCAAATTATGTGCACATTATTTCTATTAAAGAAATAATAAACTTTTTATAAACTTATAGGCTATGTTTACATTGGCAATTTAGGTCAACTTAAGAATGCTTAAGTCAACCTAAATTACTCCATGTCCACACCGGACTTTCATTAAGTTGACTTAAGGGCATCCTTAAGTCAACTTAATAACTACCGCCTATTAGGTAGACTTAAGATCTAAGTCGACCTTTTTAAGTCGACCTAACACCGGTGTGGATGCCCTAGGTCAACTTAATTCCTTAAGATGACCTAGGGCTGGGGGAAAGGAGCTGCGGCTCAGGGACAAGGGAATCCCAGCTGGTGGCTCTCTTCCCTGAAGGGAGCTGCCGGTGGCTGTTTTCCCCGGTGCTCCCCAGACAGGGGAACCTCCGGGGATCTCCTGTACGTGGAGCGCTGGCGGATGTCTTCTCCAGTGCTGTGTGGACAAGGGAACCTCCAAGGGGGAACCCCGGCAGCTTCTTCTTACCGGGACCTGCACAGGTCCGGGCAAGAAGGGAGCCCCAGCCTGCGCTCCCTTCTCCGGGACCCACGTGGGTCCCAGCAAGAAAGAAGCCGTGGTTCCCTTCTCAGCGGGGAGCCAAGGCTCTGTCTACCCTGGAAAAGTCGACTTAACAAGGTCTCCTTTAAGTCCACTTTGTTAAGTCGACTTAACAGAGTCGACTTAACTTTATAAGTGTAGGCATAGCCCCACTGTCCAGGACAGGGCTGGGCAATACATGGGAAATCTAAAACTGGAGAGGTGTTGGGATCATCCTGAAGTGTAACCAAGGCTGGTAAGAACCAAGATGTGGCTAACTGGCTGACTGGCTGCAGCACACACATAGATATAACTGGAAATGACTTGCATCCTGGAGACTATTTGTTAACATCCAAGCTGGAGGCTACGGCAGCAAGGCACAATAAAGGGCATCCCAAGTTAGAGGTCAGGATGACACAGCTACTCAATCTGGATTGTACAGCACTGTCTCACAATCTCATCTTGGAAGCCAATGTCTGTAGTGACAGGGAGACACAATTTCCTCAGAATCTTTAAGATGGTCCTTTCTTTGTTCTAGATATGGACAAACAGATTGACTGTAAAGGGTGAAGCTTGCACTACATACAGAATGCATGGAGATTGTGACTCTGGTTTTCAGACTTTTAGGATGTTACCATTTACTAAACAAAAGAAATGGAAGAGTCTGAGAAATGAATAATAAACCCAGACCATGACACTCATTTATCTCAGTCTGTCACTAAGGAATTAGAATGCACAGATCTCAATTACTGTGACTAAAGAGGTTTGAACTTTATTGCTTCAGCACTTACCTATACCCTTATTTGTCTAAATGTTTAAATACACAATTTTAAGATTTTTTTGTATGGTGAACATGTTTTCATTTTGTAATTGGGACAAGTGACAAGAAAATATGCATGCCATTTCTTTGAGGAAAAACAGGCACAGGTGTCATCTGTTTGAAGATAGAAGAATTGGAGCATGTGGGTCACACACAGAACTGCTTGAAACCTTCATAATAAAATAAAGAGAGCCTGGCTTCCATTTTCAATGAAAACCAGAAACTTGGGACGGGTATATAAGCCACATTTTGTTGAACGTGATATTACTTTTCAGGGACCTAGGACCATGATATACAGAGGAAATTGATGTGATGCCATGGTTTTGAAAAAATTCAGACAATATCTGGAAAGTTTCGCCAAAGTTTGGGATTTCATTTAAACTAACAATTTGAAGTGGAACTCGGGATTTCAACTTTATAAGTAATTGCCAATTTCAAAGTAATTGCCAGAAATTCACTATAGAGTCGCAGGCCTGCTACAATTCATCTCTCCTGTCCTAAAAAGAAGTATATTTGCTATATCTAATTATTCTCAGACACCAAGGCTATGTCTACACTATAGGCTCTGTTAAATCGACTTAACAAGGTTGACTTTACATTGACTTAAAGTCGACCTTGTTAAGTCAACTTAGAGCTAAACACTCTAATCGACTGTCTGCATCCACACTGGCAGGTGCTAGGTCAACGGAGGAGTGTTGTGGGGGCCTGGCGCCATGTTTCCTTTAAGCTGAGAGTGTGCGGCGGCCCCTGCGCACCTTGAGCAGCCCCATCCCCTACTGCATCCCTTTCCTTCTCCCCAGCTGCCAATCCCCTGCAGCGGCTTTCCTCAGCCCCTGATCCCCCGCTGTAACTTTCCCCGGTCCCCAATCCCCCTCCATGGCTCTCCCGAGCCCCCAATCTCCAGCCATGGCTCTCCCCAGCTGCGGCTCTCCCCTTCTCCCCAGCCCATCTCCCTGGCCATGGCTCTCCCCTTCTCTCCAGCCCATCTCCCTGGCTATGGCTCTCCCCTTCTCTCCAGCCTGAGTCCAATTAGGTTGACTTAGGCTATTCCCCATCCACACCAGCTTTAAGTTGACTTAACAAGGTCAACTTATGCATTAAGTCGACCTAAAGAGGGGGAGTTATTAAGTCGACTTAAAGAAGCGCTTAAGTCAACTTAATAAGTGCCCGGTGTGGACGTAGCTTTGTGTAGGTCGACTTAAGCATCATTAAGTTGACCTAAGCTGCAAGTGTAGATATATCCCAAGAGCATAAAATTGGTCCTTGCATTGATTTGTATGGTGTCTCTGTTGAAGTTCTATGAGACCTGGACTTTGCCTTTCAAACACCATGGGGTATGTCTACACTAGCAATTTAGGTCGAATTAAGGATCCTTAAGTCGACCTAAATTATTCCATGTCCACACTGGGCTTTCATTAAGTCGACTTTAAAAATTCCTTAAGTCAACTTATTGAAAGCTTAAGTTGACTTAATAACTACCTCTCCTTAGGTCGGCTTACGCCTTAAGCCGACTTCTTAAGTCGACTTAAGGATGGGGTGGACAAGGAGTAGCCCTTAAGTCAACTTTATTAAGTTGACATGCCAGTATGGACGCCTATGTCCAATGTTAAGTCGACTTAATAAAGTCGATTTAAAGTCAACCTTATTAAGTTGACTTAACAAAGTCGACTTAACTTTTTCTAGTGTAGACATACCCCATGACACCTGCACATAGGATTACTGAATGCATGTGAAAAAAAGTCATTGGTACTAATTGTTCAATATTAGGTCATGGCATGGAAAAGCTGAGAATAGTTGACCTAGAGCTAGGCATCCTCTGCTATGCATATACTTTCCGTGAATGGGAACCTCAAGCAATTTCAGAAGCTATCACTAAAAGTTGTGTTAGAATCCAAACTTTGGGCAATAAACCTTTTTTTAGAAAATGGACACACTTTCCTTTCGGCTCAATTTCCCCATCACAACCTTCTCCCAAATCTAACCAGTCAAACACAATGAAGGGAAAGAAGACAGGAGCAGAACCTTTATCCTGACACACGATATCTTGAAAGTTCTGGAGAAAAACCATCATTTTTCCTAACTGGTAGTCAACTCTTTAAGCTCTCTTGGGGATCTCAGAGATCACTGGTGTTCAGTAAAGACATTCCTGAGGACTGGGCTATCTCTGCTGACCAAGGTGTGTAGTATTTCTACACTACAGCTAACAGTGAGCCTCCTGGCCCTGGTAGACAGTCTCACAAGAGAGGCACTCAAGATAGTGCACTAAACTGTGTGGGCATTGTAGCTCAGACAAGAGCTTAAAATCACAAGCCCACCCAAACCACAACATTCATACTGGTATTTTTAGTGTGCCCTACTCTGACTATTGTGAATGTGTCTACCAAGACTGGGAGGCTTACCCCCAGCAGCAGTATAGACATACCTCGTGAGGACTAGCCTGACAAGCAGTGAGAAAACAGATGCAAGGTCTGTCTCCTTCTTTCCCCCTCTCCCACCAGGCCTGTTGTAACACCAAGGGATTCCCCATGCAGGTACCTCATGCAGAGTGGAAAAAATACCCATAACAAGTCCAGTATTTTCCCTTCCTTCTGGTGATATACCAGAGTGCTGCCATATAACAATCTCAGGAGAAGAGGGGTGGGGGGGGGCAGCGACAGGTGATGACACTGCTCAAGCCGCTCTGTAGGGAAAACATTCTCAGGGCTGTCTTTACTGTATGTCTGGCCTGCCTTAAGCTCTCCTAAAACAAATTCCTTCATCCCTGCAGTCAGTTATTTATCTATCAAAGTCGTCTGCTTGTTTCCCATGAATCTGGGACATTGGGAATCTGGGATATTGCTCCTGTCCCTGGCCTGTCAATCATTTCTCAGGAGCAGTTACAAAGCTTTTTCTTCCTTCCTACCACTCTTTTGGTTCGCTGCAATTTCATGTCCTTTTGGCTTCTTCTTTCTCCTCCCTTCCCTGTTGCTATTGACTACTGTAGGTATTTGTAAAGAAGGTGAGCAGGATTTAGCTCCCTGGAATCCCCACTTGTGTTATCTCACAGAAAAGGATTCCTCCAAGTGTAATATCACATGTTGGTATAGATCACCACCTGGTGAAAATGAGTATATCTCCACTTAAGTCAATGAATCTGATCTATAATTCTCACCCCTCCAAAGATCAAAAATGTTTTTTCCTCCTTCCAACTCTTAGTTTTAAGGCTGTATTAGAGGAGTGGGGGGAGAACTATACATTATATTTCAATTATTCTTTAAAACTTTGACAAAAAGGAAAGTGCTATGGAGCGGCTAAAGGAGGTGCAGAAAATCAGGACAGTGCAAAAGAAAATGCAAGTCCATTAACATGGAAAAATCAAATTCTGAACACATTCACTCAGACTGATACATATTAGAAACGGTCCGCTGTGTAAAATTGCTGAGGCAGACAATGTGGTCATTTAAAAGGAATCAGATGCTGTCCTAAGGAAAAAAATGCCATTAAGGACCCAATCCTGCAAGGTGCCAAGAACTTCTTACTACATTAAGCACCCAAAATTAACTCAATTAAATGAGAGACTAGGACACAGCTTTTCTAAGAAGCACACAGCACTTCACTGGATCAGACCCTGGAAGAGAAAAATCCTTGATGGACTGAATGGATGTGTGACAACTTCTCTATTTCCTTTGTTATTATATCCGCCTCATTTGCTATAATTATTGTGTCAGTGTTTCCATTATAAACTCCTATTTTCAGGAATATAAATTGGCAGCAAAATTCACTCTCTGCTGCAAACAGGGTTTTTACCTGAAAACACACCTTCCACTCCCACTCACTTTGCACTGATGTTTATTGGATCTCTCCCATCACTCCACCCTCCAAAAAAGAAAACAAGAATAGAACAATGTGAGGCACACAGCAAGCTCAGAAATTTTATCAAACAGTTAAAGTTTGGCAAATTGGTCTGGGGAGATGTGAAAAGGAAAAAGGAGATCGAACAGTTAAAGTATGGCAAAATTATAAGCAACTGAAAATGAAGTCTTATAGCAGAAAATGTTAGGCAACCTTAATATAGGCATCACTGTCTAATCCACCTAGAACAATTTGCCCAAATGAGGATTAAGGAGGACCTAATCATCTATGAGTATTTAAAGTGCAGAAGAATGTAAGGGAAAAAAGAGATTGGTCTGGGCTTGACTGAAAGGATATAACTAGGAATAACAGGATGTTAGAAAATTAATTTATTTTTAAATCGGGATTTTTTTTCCCTTCTGGGTCAGATTTTGCCACACTTATTTATTTTGAGTAGCATCTACCTCAAAAAAATGCTTACTTTGGTTTCCATGGTTTCCAAGTACTGCTCAGTACAAGTAAGAGCAGCAGAATTTTACCCAAAGAGATTTCTTGGACTGTGAGATGTTTCCTGATGCAAATGGAAAAAATCACATTGCTTAAGCCATTTAAAGCTAAATAGGACCTATCTCTGGAAAATGTATTGTAAGGTATACAATTGCATTGGCAAGGGGATAGATTAGATAACACAATACTGAGTGTTTTCCATCTCTAATTCAGACCTTTATTCGACTTAATCTTTGTCAAAGGGTCCGTGTTGTTATTCGATTTCGTACATCCCTTTTATAATGTTTTTGCAAAGAAAGCAGAGCTGTCATCTTATTTTGATAAAAGAAATTGTATTACCTCATCACAGGTTAAAATGGACATTAAGGGACTATTGAAGAAAATGAATTTCCCCAACACATTGCCAGAAATATAATAACAATATTAAATAACTTCATTCTCATCCACATGAAAATTCTCAGTGTTTATTAAGTCTAATTTCCTTATTTCTCACCTGCCTTGGAGAGTGGTTGGTCACAGATTGGACTGCAGAAGTATTCAAAGGAGATTATTGTATAAAATATTCTATACAAGGTATTCGCATTGAGGGGAAAATTAAGTATTGTAAAGGAAAGCAAAGTCACATTGTAGAGACCATTTTGAACTATAAATACTGTCCCAAATATTCAAAGCTGATTTTATTAAGGTTACCTGTTTATTCTGATTTAAAAAGACAAAAACAAAATGCAACTTGAAATCTGCTACATGTACACTTCTACAGTCCATGTAAGTAGGTGCACTATTACCATCTTATCATTGCCTTCTCTACTCCATTCCTTATATTGCCAACTGTTGCATCTTGCCTTTAGACTCATAGGCTATGTCTACACTAGCAATTTAGGTCGACTTAAGGACCCTTAAGTCGACCTAAATTACTCCACATCCACACCGACACTGGACTTTCATTAAGCCGATTTAAGAAATTCCTTAAGTCAACTTAATGAAAGCTTAAGTCAACTTAATAGCTACTGCTCATTAGGTCGACTTAAGCCTTAAGTCGACTTGTGACAGAGAGTAGCCTTAAGTTGACTTTATTAAGTCTACTTAATGCTAGTGTAAACAGCTATGTCCAATGTTGTCGACTTAATAAAGTCGACTTAAGGGTAGCCACTTAATGTCGACTTTATTAAGTCAACTTAAAGTCAACTTAACTTTTCTAGTGTAGACATAGCCACAGACTTTAAGGTCAGAAGGGGCCAATATGATCATCTAGTCTGACTTCCTGCACAATGTAGGCCACAAAACCTCACCCACCCACTCCTGCAATAAACCTCTAACCAATGACTGAGTCATTAAAGTCTTCAAATCATGGTTTAAAGACATTAAGATACAGAGAATCCACCTGCAAGTGAGACATTCCCAATGCTACAGAGAAAGGCAAAAACCTCCCAGAGCCCTTTAGTTAGTTTGTGACAGCTCTGGTGGATTTATTTTGTGTTTGTAGATCATCTAGCACAATGGAGCCTCACTACAGATTGGAACTCTACACCATATTGTCACAAAATTAATTATAACAACCTATTGAAGTATCTATACTGGCAATGTAGCATTTAAATGGTAAGAGTATACTTAAGCTAATGTTTCTAGCTTCTGGCCTAAAGAACTTTAATAGCTGCCTTGTACTGGTGCCCAGGAATGGAAATCAATGCACAGGAACAGAGAATGAGACTTGCCAGTTCTGCGAGAGCTGCTGTTTCTTTGGATGCTGAAGAAGAGAAGGTGGGAAATGAGAGGCAGAGCTGATCTAACTTTTTGTTTCTCTTCTTTCATTTCTTTTCTCTTTTATAATTTGTCTTTGTTCCCAAATTAATTATGGTAATTTTAGTCTGAATGATGGAGGGATTGTTCTAATTAAACATGAAGGGATTACATACTCGCATGATAACTGTTTCCTTATTGAGCAACACAGGTTTCAACAGCAAAATAGTTTTGTTCTGAATCACTTCCTAAGAGCCACCCTATAATCCAACTAGTAAACTAATAACTCTGGTAAAAATACTGCCAATTTTTTTTTTTTTTAAAAGCAAGCCACCTGCTGTGCAAAAGAATTCACCATTTGTGCATGGAAATCAGTAATTGCCACATAAATACCCTTCTGAGCATGGAAATTACTTGACCTGAATTGACTAGGTGCCCACTAATGAGGTGTTCACTCTGAAAGTTTGGCCTTCTCACAATATTAAATTGTTCCCTTTCCATTTCCTTAGTCAACTCATTTACAAGTTTTTCCCCCACTTTCTTTGCCTTTTCAAGTTCTCATTTTCTTTTCTCCTCAATTCCTTCTTTGTCTCCCTTCCATTTCCCTTCTCCTTTACTTACTTTTTGCACCTTTCCCTTTTCATATTTCCCCCACTTCCTATGTTCTACCAGTTTATTAGATCCTATTATTTGTGCAATTTTTTGTAATCCCTCTGAATTCACTTTACAACATGAATCTCTTTCAGTGCCTTCTACTCACTCATCCATGCCTTACTGGAAATACCTCAATGCCACATACTCACTTGTGTGTTTATGATCATAGGCCCCTACTGTTGAGCTTATATGACATCAACTTATATGCACACAAACCTTCTTCACTTGCTAAACTACACAGAGAACTGCTAGTTAAATTCACTGGATATAGAAGGGTTTTTGTTTGAGTCAAGTAGTAACTATTCTATTCCTGATATGCATGCATGAAAATAGCTAACATTTGTGGTTTTGTACATGTGGGGCTACAGATAGTAACAGCAAGAGAAACTGATTCTGAAGAGATTACTTTGAATTATGGCAACAAAAAGTCCCAGAAAGCCAAATACTGTTGTTCAGATCTAGTCCATTTATGAAGGAGAAAGGCTTCTGAAAAGACAAGACTATTGGATGATCCCTATAAATTTTTTAACAACCAGCCATCACCAATTTCATTTGTAAAATCAAAATTGTATTTCTAACACATGTGGGACATTTATGTTTACTCCATGAATAGGCTAATCTGGATATATGCCATCAAAATAATTTTATACTTGTTTTATAGTTTGCAAACATGTGCTATATTATTTTAGATACAGTTTAACTTAAACTCAAACGTTGACATAGTTAGCCAATCCTATAAAAAAAGTTTCTACCAAGACCTGAAAGAGGTATCAGTTTTCCAAATTGAGCACTCTAAAATCATGTCAATTATTCTGCTTGGAAACAGGCAACATGCAAAATCCAAATTACCATATTTAGAAGGCTCAGTGTGACTATTTCAGCACTGGTCTTAATTTCCACACTTAGTTATGTACTCATAGAATCATAAAAGATTAGGGCTATAAAGGACCTCAGGAGGTTATCTAGTGTTCTAGTCCAATCCCATGATCAAAGCAGGACTAACCCCAACTAAATCATCACATTCAAGTATTGCCAGAACTCTTGTCATATTTCTGGGAATTTCAAGAACTCAGACCACTTTTACAAGCTGTTTTCCTTCCCTTGCTGTCCAAAGTTATACCTGAAAAGCAGAATTTAAAAAATGAATCCTACTGAATATTGTTATTCATTATTTGCAAGTTCTCTGATCGAGGGGAAAGCACTACTATTGAAAGGGACAGGAAGGGAAAGAAATGGATGGGGAAAAGAGATCAGGCCATTAAGTCCAGTTTTCCCTCCGATACCGAGCAAGCATCCTTCTGGTTTATGACCCAAAATGTAGAACCCCTGAGGACAGAGTATCCAGATTCTCTATTGCAGGCATTCACATCATCACAAAAGCCTTAAATGATAACTGTAACACCCAAATACGGACTTGGGGCACTTAACTTATGTGCCAATTTTGAAAACGAGGCTCTTCACCTTTGCTTATTTCTTGTAAACAAGGGGAATATTTTAAAATGTACAATGTTCCTTCAGTAACATTCCAGGAAAGGTCAACGGTCTGCCTACTTGCACAACAAGAGAGCACAAGCAGATGCATACCTTCCATACCTTTCAGCATGCATAAGCGCATCTTCCTCCCTCCAAAACTAAACTGTGTAAGTTGTTGAATTTTAGGTCTGCTGGTTTTGAATGTATCCCTTTAAAGCCACCAAATATTGGTGGATCCAATAACTGCTGTATAAAGTGGAAATCATGTTTCCCAGTAATAATGAGAGGCATAATGAGCTGTGCCGAAGTAGATATAGGAAGAAGAAAGCAATCACAACATGTGCAAAGCTTAGGTTAAAGAAGCAGTATAAAATAAAAATAAAAATAAAAATCAGGCTTTACACAATAAAGGACTATTGTAATGTGAATTGGTATCTAAAGGAATGTTTTTAAATAACCGTATAACCAAAGTAATTCAGTAATTCTCAAATATGTAGTTGGAGTGACAGTAAAACTAGCTCCTGTGCTCATCTGTAGCACAAGATGAAAAAAGATGTGCAAAGAAACCATTATCAATAAAAATAAAGATGAAACAGCAATCAAATTGGGATGAAATATCACCTAAGATCATGCTAAAGCATATTTCATGCCAATAGTCTAAGGTTATGCCATCAACTCCCTTAGGTTAGTGAAATAATTAAGTATGGAATGTCTTTTCAGACACTATATAGAGGCAAGAACTACAAAGGCACATGATGTGTTGTGCTGACCAAGCAAGCAGATTTTGTCTAAGACAATACAATGAATAGGACAACATATTCATGGCCAAAACATACAGGAAGGTCAAAGATCAGGAAAAGTAATTATCAGAAAACAATAGAAATGAAGGTCATAGCTTTAGAAAGTAGGTTTTCTCAATCTGCAAATACATAACATTTGTAGCCTTGGTTCACAATCCTTGGTCCACTACCTCTATCAGATTTTTTTTTAATCATACATTTGTTTAGAGGGTTTTCATCATAAATAACATTATAATGAAGCTGTTCACACTGCTGTAGTTAAGACTGTGTCAGCATTTCTATTATAACCCCTATTTTCAAGGGTTTAATAACTCAATGGCAAACATGTGCTCTATACTGAAACTCAGCACAAAAAGCCTAATCATGAAAGTACTTAAATATGAACAAAAAATCTTTGTTCAGTTTTAAATTTTGAATAGAAAAGGAAGAAAAATAAGCTTTGTGGTTTAAAAAATATTTTGTTCTCTTTTGATGAACAAATGGCTTTCGTTTGGGTTGGTGATTGTGTCTTTTTTGGTTTTATTTTTATTTAGTTTAATGGAATATTTTCATTGACTAATGGAATTTTGGAAAACAAAAGAAGCAACCACAGCTTCCTCTGCTTATCCAGGATATTATCGATAAATAACAAATCACATTTTTCTGGATATTGTGGTTAAAAAATCAGTTTTCTGAAGGTCTACTGATTTATTTTAGTAAATATTTTACAATTATTTTTAGCCTGTTGGCCCACCATATTATGGCACATGCACCAAGGTCGCAGTGTCAAGGTTGACTCTAAAAGCTCCAAAGTTGTTATTACAGTCTTTTGTTCAATTACCCATGAAATAGACAAAAACAGAAAGTAAAGTCTCAGATGGAGACGCTTTATCAGACAAATAAGGTATTAACATGGCTTCACATCTCAAAATACACATGAGCACTCAACAAAAGCACTTTGATTTACTCCATAGGAACTATTCACTCCATAGGAATCACACACAATCCCAGGCCTGTGGTCATAGAACAGACAGAATATGAGAGTTTAGGGAATCTCTAGAATGGTGATAGTAAAGTGTGGAAGAATGGAGACAAGGAGACCAAGAAGGAGATCCCCCCATTCTCTTCAATTAATACAATGTGACCTTACCTGTGATGAAGCTAACATCTGTAGGACCAAGTTATGAGTATACTATGTGATCAATCAATTACCAATACAGCTAACTACTGTGGATATTTTTATAGTAAACGAAGTAGGCAGAAACACCCTGAACAGATAAGTTTGTCTTATGCAATCTGCCAGTCCTTACATGCAAACAGGTAGATGCCTTTCTTTATAGTATGGGGCATGGCTCACTTGCTGGTGGATTCACTGTACTTTAAAGTCTTTAAACCATGATTTCAGGACTTTAATAACTCAGTCATAGGTCAGAGGTTTATTACAGGAGTGGGTGGGTGAGGTTCTGCGGCCTGCATTGTGCAGGAGGTCAGACTAGATGCTCATACGGGTCCCTTCTGACCTTTGAGTCTATTAGTCTATAGATGTTAGTAGCTGGGAAAGATGTATATACACTGTATGGTGTGGGACATGAATTGGAATTGCAGCATCACCTGGTACCTAAATCCCCTGCATCTGAACTTGGTCAATGTGGGCAAAGTGCTGTTACTTGTCTAATAAAGTAACCTGAGTAATTAGCTGGAATCAAAGCATATTATTATTGATAACATTTTATTGGTTAGGGTCCCAACATAATAGTTCAGTAATGGCACTGTTAAAAGGGTTTACATTTGAGGAGATTTCTAATACACTAAAAAAGTGGGTTGAGTTCAAGAGAGACCCTTATGGATTCCTCAAAGAGGTTTCCACAAAAAAAGCTGGATCCAGGGGAAAAGAAACTAACAAATATTATTGGATAAAAAGTGTAAAAAGAAGAAACAGAAAACCTTGTTGTTACAGGATTAATGTTGGGAATAGGGACGCTGTGTTAACAAAACTAGAGTTTTGATAAAATAAGTCAGTTGAAGAGGGTGAAATGTGAACAGAGTGAGAAAAAAAGAATTATGTAAGGCTCATGCTATGCAATCCAATGGTATATTTTTGAAACAGAGAGAGTTGTGAAAATATCAGGGAGGAACAGGATCATCTTATAGATCAGGTGGCAAGTCTACAAAACCAACTTTGGAGATGCCAACATGATGGAAGGTAGGATTCAGGAGACTTTTTTCCACAGATCGCAGACTATCTACAGATATAACTAGGCAAAAGGGCCTGTTCAAGTTCCTACAGTCCCTACTGTTTGTGGAAATACTAATATGAGTAACCCATTGTCTGGGTTGAGAAATGTTTCCTGGGAATTGGGGTTTATTCCCCAGACTCCTGTTGTTGTTAATATAGAAGAGGAGGACAACAACAGGATCACTACTGAGACTTGTTCTGATGGCATCTTGGAGTAGAATGTCCTTGTTAAAGACTGGGGACCTGACCTGGAAATTACTGGAACAAGTTAATCTAGTAGGCGCTAAAGAGATGAGCCAGCTGGCTATGAAAGATTGGGCAAGATATTGCTGAGAATCTTGGGAAGTATGTTACTGTGGATTATAGCCACACCTTGTCTAAAGTTTAGGGGCACAAATGCCAAAAGTATTGTTCTTAAATTATACATGTCAGGTGGAAGTGTTTGCCTCAAAGCTCCTCTTGGAGGAAGGTCCAAGTGAAATGGCAGATCACCTCCTTTGGTGGTGGAATCTATGGCTATGTCCACACTGGCAAGTTAGTTTGAATTAAGGAAGCTTAATTCAAACTAACTTAAGCCTTGGCTACACTTGATTATACCTTTCGAACTAACCCTTAATTCGAACTAGTTAGTTCAAATTAAGTCAATGTGGCCATGTTAGTTCAAACTAACTGCTTAGTTCAAACTAACTGGCACATTGAGCTTAATGCAGCTGACTATTTCGAACTAAGCAAGTGCCATGCATGGCACTTGCTTAGTTCGAACTAAAATTCCAGTGGGGCCATGCTAGTTCAAATTAAGTTCATTCAAACTAACTAAAATTAGTTCGAATTACGAATGAACTAATTTGAACTAACTTTGGTAAGTGTAGACATAGCCTATGAGAGCAAAATGTGCTCAATACACTAACAAAGGGTAGCCGTGTTAATCTAGTGCAGAAAAACAACAGAGTCCTGTGGCACTTCTAAAGACCAACAGATTTATTTATCGCATGAGCATAGTTATTAGTTGTGTTGCCCTTCAAATATAAGGAGCACATTTTACAGTTTACTTCTAGTCCAAATGATTTGTTAAACAAGAGCTGAACACCAGTGAGGATTGCGATGCTAGCAGATCAAGTACCAGATCATTCCATCGTCCCTGAATACTGACAAATGCATGGCTGGAAATCAACCTGCTTACCGGTTTTTATTATTCAAATAGATATTAGATTTGGCTCAGGGAGCCATGTCAAAATATTTTAATTATGGCAAAATTACAAAGAATGGGACAGGCTGCTCCAGAAACTGATGGTTTTTTCTAAAAATTAGGTTCACCAAATCAGTGACAAACAGCTTCTCCTTCGTTCTTTAAACTTTCTTACTTTCTCATTGATTCTTGTTAATGGGTCACATCCACACTGTTTGAATTGACCTTATTAATCCTCCAGATAACATGACTCATCCCTCTTTGCATATGTATATCTACCTAGTAAACTGCAGTTTTCACTTCATGCATCTGAGGAAGTGGGTTATAGCCCACAAAAGCTTATGCCTTAATAAATATTGTAGTTTTTAAAGTGCCTCAGAACTCCTTGTTAGTTTTGTCTGAAATAAACTAATACGGCTACCCCTCTGGAACCTATTACCTCACCTTCTGGTGATCCAGAAGCCAAAAAAATAGTTTCCTTAAAGCCATCCAGCCCTCTGGCTTCCACTCAGACAGCCAGGTCAAATATGATGGGGATTAATGAAAATCTTGTCCATCATATTAAAAAAAAAATGTTCTACCCATCCCACAGGACTGGATACATTACCAACCAGGTCATAGAATATTTCAGATCTTACACAAATACATGCTTACAGCTACTGTTTTTATTATTATTAACTAAACTAACATTTATTCTTTAAAAGAGTAAAAAAAAAAGGAGTATTTGTTAAAAGATCATTATACATACAGATAAGAAAATAGATCAGTTTCATAGATGGAAGCTAAGTTAAATTTTTAGAATCATTTTCACAGGTTATAGTCCAATAGACAATCCATATGCAAAGTCTGCATGATTTCTTCCATGAGAAATAACAAGGTGAACCAACCTATAAATGGGACCTTAGTCTTGCAACTTGAACTCTTAGCTATGTCTACACTTGTTAATTTAGGTCGACTTAGCTAAGTCGACTTAAAGTTGACTTTAAGTTGAATTTGTTAAGTCGACTTAGCATGTTCACACTTAAAATTTAAGTCGACTTTGAGGGGACCCTACAAAGTCGAACTAGAGCATCCACACTGGATGCTCTAGGTCAACTTGTAGGGGCTAGGTGGACCTGGGACTGGTCCACGGTGCCAGGGGGCTCAGCCTTTGCCCCATTGTACCTGGGTACAATGGGGCAAAGGGGGACAGGGACCCTGGCAGGGCATAGGGACAGGGAGGGCAGTAGGGAAGCCCTGGAGGCCCCTAAGTCGACTTAGAGTCGACTTAGGGGTTCTCCACGTCTACACTGGCTTAAGTCGACTTTAGAAAGTCAACTTAAGCAGAAAGTCGACTTAAAAGGAGGTTTAACGAAGTCGACTTAATTTTTTCTTAACTCAACTTAAGCAGCTGCTTAAGTCATCTTAAGGAAAGTGTAGTGTAGATGCAGAGTAAATTAATTTACAAGTGTAGATGCACCCTTCCTGATGAAATCCAAGTAAACCTGAAGATAAACAGGATCAGGCCTCTTGACAGCAGACATCACAGCAGGCATTTCTTAGTTCAAGAATAGGTAATAGGCTGCTTTGAAGTAAATTCTATTTCCTAGGAACCCACCAGTAATTAGCTGCATTGATTAGCACAAGGTAATATGCACTTACAGATAGTTATTACAGACTTCAAAGAAAATCAAATGTCAGTAGTACAATCAAGTTTCATCTAAATGTTAATATTCCCTTTTGATCTCTAAATTAACAGAATATAATGACAAAAAGGAACCATTTGTTAAACCTCTAACAATACAACTATAAACACAGTGATTGTATGTCTCTCTTCTTCCTATTTATAACAATACAAGTCTATTTATCATGACTTTGTTAGCTATTTACAATGAATGTCTCCAATTTTTATTTATATATCCTTTAAATATGTTTCAAAAAGGTTGATTTTGAGTCATTACAGCTTGCTAGTTCTTCACTTTTTCTGGCCCAGCGTCAAAAGATTAAGAATGTGTTCGAATGCTGCACGTATTAAATCTTTTTATAATATCTGTATTCCCATGTTATAAGATAATTTTTAAATGTTTGCTCTGTATCTATAAAAATATTTGCTAAGACTGTAAATTCACCACAGTTGAGGAGTGGAGGAGAAGAAGCATTCCAAGTGTGAAATACTATATTACCACAAGAGGTTTTATCTCCTCCCTCCTGATCTATAGACATCAGACAAGCCTCAATGGGCAAAAAAATGTGCTGATTGCTCCCCACACCACCCGGAAGAGAATATGTGATGAAATTTTCATCCCATCACAGCTTGAATACTGGGGAGAAGGGAATAAAAATGTTTGTTAAGGAGAGCTAATTATTCCTATGCTGCTTGAACTCTGGGAGGCGACGCTTTCTAGGCATAATCATGGAGTCCCAGCTGTTTTGCCTGTGTTAGCTGTAAAGGATAGATAGAGTTTGCTTACTAAAGAAATTTCTATTACCTTTTGAAAACTAACTCCTTTGTGTGTTAACAAACCTAACTAACTCATTTTACCTGCTTTAACTTTGTAAATAACTAAGAAACAGAAATATGTTAATAAAACTTTTGCTAGTTAGTTACAGGACTGACTATAAGTGTTGTCTTTGTTTTGAGATCTGAGGACAATTGACTTGAGATAAGAGATTGGTCCTTTGGGACTGGGAGTAATCTGAATAATCAACCTGAATTTTGGTGTAAGCAACCATCTATAACAAAGTCAGACTTGCCTAGCGGCGAGTTAGAATGGCATGCTCATGGGGACACTCTGGCTATGTCTACACGTGGTAATTTAAGTCGACTTTAAGTCCACTTAACTATGTCGACTTAGTTAAGTCGACTTAGTGTGTCTACACTTGAAATTAAAGTCGACTTAAAGGGGAACTTAAAAAGTCGACCTAGAGATCCACACTGGATGCCTAGGTCAACTTCTAGGGGCTTAGGGGGACCTAGGGGAGGTCCACAGGGGCAGGGGGCACCCCTTGCCCAATGCCAGGGGGATAAGCCTTTGCCCCATTGTACCTAGGTACAATGGGGCAAAGGGGGACAGGGAGCCTGGCAGGGCATAGGGACAGGGAGGGCAGGGCTCTGCCCTATCCAGTGGGGGGCATGCCAGGCTCCCCCTGTGCCCCCCCTGGCAGGGAGGGCATTGGTATAGTCCTGGGGTAGCCCTAAGTCGACTTAGGGCTACCCCACATCTACACTGGCTTATGTCGACTTTAGGGAGTCGACTTAAGCCTTAGGTCTACTAGGAAGGTGGTTTTATAAAGTTGACTTAATTAAGTCGACTTTATTTTCCTTAAGTCGACTTAAGCAAGTTGCTTAAGTCGACTTAAGGAAACTGTAGTGTAGACGCAGGGTAAGCAAGCTTAAGTCGACTTAATTTACCAGTGTAGACGCAGCCTCTGTGACTCCATGATAAGACTGTTCTAATAATTTAGGAGTTCACACTCTTGTGACTGGGCCGGTGAAATCTACTTGGAGATCATACAATCAATTTGGGGTTTTTATTGTGCTTCTTAACACTCTGCCCTGAGATTGGCATTCATAGTTCTAAGCCAGTATAAATCACCTGAAGGGTTCATTAAGAATACAATGTCAGATGTCAAGTTGTTTAGATACCAACGCTAGAGGCAGAGAATCTTTGAGGAAAGGAGTTCCAGACCAATGAGCAAGGATTAGGAGGGTACAGGGAAGATCAGGAAAATGGGAGACCATGGATGCCATTTTAGCAGCTCAAAAAAGAGGAATTGGAGGAGGACGTGAAAGAGAATAAGGGCTCAGACATACAAAGGAAGCTCACCCAGTGTCCTCCCAGTATAGCTGCTAAAACCCCATGCCTCAGCTGTCCCTCAGTACCCCTTCCATAGGACAACTAAGGACATCCCTTGGTAAAAAACCACTATAGATAGAGCCCTGTGTGGTTACAAAAATGTGGATTTGGAACCGGACTGCACCTGCCCAGTGTCAGTCTTTATCTGATCTGCAATCTGCATGCCATGTTTTATCTGGATCTAGAACTGAATCTGTAGGTGAACTTGGGTTCACAGTCAGCATTTTAGCATTTGATTGGCTCATTTGCACATGGGTCCCAGCCACTGTTTTCCTTTCATTGTTTGCGATTTGCATGCTGTGCTGTCAATCAGATTTTCTTGGTCACCAGTGAAATTTCTGAATGACAGCATGGCATAGAAACCACAAACAAGAAAATGAAGACGTGGGTGGGAAAGGCACAGGGAATGAGCCAAGCAAAGGTGAGCATGCTAACTGATTGACAGTGAGTGGTGACTTGCCAAGCCCCAGCCTGTTCTGAGACTCTGATTGGCTGGCAGACCACCAATCAGAACTCAACTGGGATTGGCTGAAGTGCTTCCTTGTTCCCCTGTGTGCTGCTGACAACACAGATCATAGCAGCAGCAGCTGCAGGGATTGATCATAAAAATAGAAACCACAGCCACGGCCAATCCGCAACAATGGGCTGTGGAGAGCCGCACCCGCGGATGCAGTTAACTGCGGATCTGAAGCAGATACCCACGAATCTGCAGGGCTCTAACTATAGAGGAGTGCATGTGGGGGTGAACAAGATATGCAGTTACACAGTGGGGCCACAATAATGATGAAAGGGAACTTGCATGAGTGAGATAAAAGGGCAGTCTTCAAGGAGCCACTGGGAAGTTATCAGGGGTACAATTAAAAGAACAACAGGCAATAAGGATAGTGATTTGGGAAGCCAGTGTGATATGGTAGTTCACTCAAAGGAAGAAATTCTGGGAGTTCAAGTGTTGATGGCAGACTAGAAACATGGCTCTCTGGAGTGTGGAACAAAGGGAGGTTGTACCCAGCAGTGGTAGGGTCAGTAAAGGAAAAAGAGGCTGTATCCATTCAATTCACTGCAGACACAGCAGGGTGGATTCATTTTGGGAGACGTGGGTTCTTTCTAAACTAGACTATGGCCAAGTTGATAGCTATATATTACTAGAAGGGAATGATTGCCCCCACATTCCACAAAGACAATCCCCAGTACTTATGGAATCTATAGATTCAATACAGGAATTAGCAGAGGTATATTTGGAATGAGGAGTGATACAGCTCATGTCCCATGTGTCATTCTACAGTATGGCTTCTGAAAAAGTCAGCAAGCAGGTGGAGATTAACTATAGATTATAGAAGTGTAAATGACAAGGCACAAATTTATATGGCTCCTATAGTAGCAGTGTATCCTGAAATAGATTGCAAAAGTCTGTCCTAAAATGAAGTGGTTTTCTCCACTGGATACTACTTAGTCATGGTTTCTGGATGTTGCTGCTTTCCCCAGAGTATTAGTATAAAACAGGGAGGAGTGCAATACTTCTTGACTGTGTTACTCCAGGGATACACAGACAATTCAGCTATTTTCATACACATGAAACCAAATCTTAAGGACTTTTCTCATCCTGACAGACTCATTTGTTATGAGGATAGAGCACATCTCCCCCAGAAAGCAGCACAGAGCAACTCCTACAAAGGCAGAAATTGGAAGGAAGTGGGGACACATGACCCTCTGTTCCCACTCTCATGCATCACCTCTGCCAAAGGACTGGGGATTAAAACCCCCTCAGGAGCAATACCAGATGTATGTTGTTATGGCTGCCATGGCAAAAAGATTGACCTCCTGGAATTCCCAGAAAAGAATCCTGTGTGCAGGACTCAAGAGTCCAGTTCCCATTGATAATTTAGAAAGAAAGGTCTGCTGAGATCATTTTCCATAGTGTTCTGAACACCTGGGAGTTGCAGTGCTAAGATAATGGTTGGCTATGAACCAATTACAGAAAAATGCATTGCCTTGACACAAAGAGATCAGTAACATTCTCCTTCTTGACACTTGATAAACATTGCTCCTGATGGGGTCTTAATCCCCAGTCCCTTGGCAGAGGTGATGCATGGGAGTGGGAACACAGAGTCATCTGCCCCTCCCCTCTAATATCTGCCTTTGCAGGGCTTGCTCTGCGCTGCTTGCAGGGAGAGAGGCACTCCATCCTCCTCACACTGTATCCCTCTGGCATGTATTCCACATTGTTTATCACTATCTTTACTGAGTTGATTAGAGCTAGAAAGAGTAGACAAGCATTTCTGACCACTTTCAATTCCAAAAGATCAATGTGCAGAAGCTGCTCTTGTAGTCACCATTTATCCTGTGTCTTGTGAAGTCTACCAGGTATCTCCCCAAACCCAAAGTGAAATGTCTGAGTTTATCATAATTGTAGGGGGATTCTGAAAGAATGGGGCACCTGTATAGGGCTTGATTGGGTCCTTAAACCAGTTGAGTGACTGAAGAACCAACTGGGGGACAAACAGTAATCTGCCTAGGCTGTGCTTGCTTGGTTTATGAACAGTTCGAAGTTACCCCATCACACTGGGAGATGTATTCTGCCACGTTGTACTAAAAAGAGACAAGTTGACATATATCCCAGAAGCTGAAGACAATCTCCTACTGTTACTTGAGGTCTGTTCTGAATCCTTATGATGAGTTGTTAATGTGGGAAATCCGCTAAAAGTAAGGCATGCTTTGCCTGTCACTGTATCCAGGGAAGCTTCAGTACAGTGTCTAGAGACTGTAGTGAAGTAAAAATAAATAAATAAATAAAACAAAAACACACATGCTTTTAGGCTGATTTGAAATCCCAAGCTGTGAAACAGAGAACACATTATTTTACTGCCTCCAGGACTTACTGACACAATCTGCTCCAATCATCCAAATTCAGGAAAACAATTATATCCAGACACTATAGGTGTACCACAACTACCATTAGAATCTTTGACAATACCCTGTTGGCAGAAGATGTGCCAAAACAGAGCACCTGATATGATAGTGCTCATGGTTGACTAGTTAAAAAAGAAGCCTCGTGTGTGAAGGGTGAATAGCGACATGAAACTTGTAGGTCAAGAGTCAGGAACCAAATCTCCTAAATCTAATGATGGAATTATTGCTGCAAGGGTCACCATCGTGAATTTCTGCTGTTTTACATATCCGTTTAGAGACTCAAGGTCTAAAACAGGCCTCTGTCCCTGATTCTTTTGTGGGATCAGGAAATATTTTTAATAGAATCCTCTTGCCCTATGCTCCACAGGAACAGGCTCTATTGCTTCTAAATGCAGGAGGCAACCTCATGTACTAGCAATTGATTGTGAAAAGGCTCTCTGAAGAGGGATGGGAACAGGAGAATGGGTAGGAATGATGGGTTTGAAATGGATAGTGTAGCCAGACTTTACAGCTTCCAAAACCCATTTTACAATCCTATACTGTCCCATGCATGCTGAAATAGGAGGCATGACATTCAACATGAGGAAGGGGAGTAGGGTTTCCAGCTGCATCACTTGTTGGATGGATGGTTCAGGCTCTCAACTGGAAAAATCAAAACCATTACTTGGAAAATGTAGATGGCTGAGAAGATGTAGCTGTATCAGAGTTAGGTTTCTCTTTAAATATATCTCGATCACTTGGCCAGGGTCTCAGAGGCTATATTTACACTGGGGAATTTAGGTCAACTTTAAGTTGACTTTAAGTCGACTTTATTAAGTCGACTTAGAAAGTCTACACAGGACTCCTAAGTCGACTTAAAATGGACCTTACTAACTCAACTTAAAGAGTCTATACTAGACTCTCTAAGACAACTAGTTCGGTCCAAGTAGAGCCAGCCCCGTATGGGGCTGGCTCTCCCCAGAGCAGCAAGCCCCTGAGTGGTCTGGGGGAGAAGGGAAGTGGAGCTCTCTTCTGCCCCACACCACTGGTTCCCTTCTGTTCAGGACTTCTCAGGTCCCGGGCAGAAGAGAACCCTTCTAGCCGGGACCGCTCAGGCCCTGGGGAGAATTTCCCCAGGACCTGAGTGGTCCCGGCCAGGAGGAAGAGCAGGAGACCCGCGCTC
>ML685802.1:1779729-1988601 GCA_007922175.1 Pelusios castaneus | reverse complement strand
GCTCTGTCCAGCCAGGGTCCCTGTCCCCTTTTGCCCCATTGCACACAGGGGGTGCCCCCCTGCCACCGTGGACCTGCCCAAGGTCCCCTTAGCCCCACAAAGTCGACCTAGAGCATCCAGTGTGGTCGCTCTAGGTCGACTTTGTAAGTTCCCCTTTAAGTCGACTTTAATTTTAAGTCGAGACACATTAAGTCAACTTAGTTAATGTCGACTTAAAAGTGCAAGTGTAGACATAACCTCATAGCTGTGGCTGCAGCAGGTGCTGCAAAAGGAACTCCTTTTACAACTCTCATCAGTGCCATTAAAAGCACATGAGGGAGAAACCATATACCATCACCTCCCTCTTTTTGGTCACTACAAAAGGACAAGGAGAAGGGGATGTTGTACTGAGTTTGAGTCTGGCAGACAACTCTCTACTTGCAAAAGGCTACCTCTTCATCCTTAGCTTCTGGATTGAAGAGCCAGGAAAAGCCAGCCTTATTTTCCTCTGACTGTCTACCACCAGGCAGAAGAAACCACCCCAACCCTCCATATGAGCTAGATGAATATTTTCCCCAGCCCCCACAATGTCTAAGCAAGACTATAATGGGTTGCAGCCCACAAAAGCTTATGCTCAAAATATTTGTTAGTCTTTAAATTGCCACAGGACTTCCATTGTTTTTGCTATATGCTTACTAACACAGCTACCCCTCTGGAACTTAGCACCATTCAGACACTGCATTTAGCTGTATGAAATGGAAATCTACAAACCTCATGAACATCACCATATGCCGAAAGCCAATTGACCGCAATATATACCTTCATGCCTCTAGCTTCTACCCTGTACACATTACACAATCCATTATCTACAGCCAAGCTCTAAGATACAGCTGCATTTGCTCCAATCCCTCAGGCAGACAAACACCTACAGGATCTCTATCGAACATTCTTAAAACTACAGTATCCACCTGGGGAACTGAGGAAACAGATTGACAAAGCCAGGGTACCCTACTACAGGACAGGCCCAACAAAGAAAACAGAACACCACAGCCCCCAGCTAAAATCTCTCCAACACTTCATTAAGGATCTATGACCTATCCTAGAAGATGATCCCTTACTCTCTGAAGCCTTGGGAGGAAGGCCAGTCCTTGCTTACAGACCGCCTCTCTGCCCCCCCCCCCCCCCCCCAATCCTGAAGCAAATTCTCACCAGCAATTGTACACAATACAAAAAACTAACCCGGGAACCTATCCATGCAACAAACCTTGTTGCGAACTCTGCCTGCTCATTGACTCCCGTGACACCATAACTGGTCCTAACTACATCAGCCACACCATAAGAAGCTCATTCACCTGAATATCTACTAAATGTGATGTATACCATCATATGCCAGCAATGCCCCTCTGCCATGTACATTGGACAAACCGGACTGTCCCTATACAAAAGAATAAATGGACACAAATCAGATATCAAAAATGCTACCATCCATAAATCAGTAGGAGAGCACTTCAATCTCCCTGGACACTTTGTAACTGACTCGAAAGTTGCCATACTTCAACAAAAGACCTTCAAAAACAGACTTCAGCATTCAACTGCAGAACTGGAACTCATAATGCAAACTTGACACAATATGACTGAGTCTGAATAGGGACTTGGAATGGTTATCTCATTACAATAAATAATTGTCCCTTGTTCACACATTCTCACCTTCTAATGAACTTGTGAATGGGCCTCATCTACCCTAACTGAATTCACTTTGTTAGCACTTTCCCTCCCATAGTCAGTGACTGCAGGACAATATACCTGCCATCCTAAAAGTAACCTTCATGAGGTGCTATCAAGAAGGGAGTATTAAAGGTTAAATGTGGCAGGAGTGGAAGCAATGATAAATATTGGGATCAGAAAAGTATAAAATTGTTAAATTTGGGTGGACAAAGGTGTATGGCATTGGAGAACTGTTTTCTTATTGGGGAAAAACATTGGGAAAATGGATTTCACCTCCCCCGCCCTCATTGTTTAGGAATGTGTCACGTACATCATAGAAAGAAAGGATATTTTATAAAATTTGGCAGCACATCATTGTGCAACTCTAAATTATATAAAACCCTTTAAAATGTTGCCATTACTGTCAGAACACAGTAGCTGCCTCCTTCCCCTCTTGCATTAAGAAACAAAGATATCCTAGTTTTCCATCCTCTGTGACAAACGAGAAACAATTTTAAGGATTAAAAAGGCATTATATTTTAGAACTTTGTTATATTTTAGAATGATTTCTGTTACATTATATTTTAAAATTTATAATATATTTTAGACCTTTTTTCTATCATGAGGCTACTTCGCTAAATTTATTTACTGAATAGCTTCTTCCATCAGAGATATCACTGAATATAAGCTCTGAATAAGCTCCATAAGGTCTAAAGAATGACTACAAATGGATGAACAGAATTAATGCAGACACCAATTTGTTAATATGCTCTCTTAAGACTCAGATCATTGTTCTCAAAGAGCCAGAAGCACAACACTGGTCAATAGTTACAATATTGTATATTCAAAAATACAGTATTTGATTTCAAATCCCTATATTCCCACTGATACAAGATTTCAAGAATGTCTGTTAAACTAGCTATCTGTTCAGTAAAGTATTTCCTGTCTAATTTATTCATCTTCACTAGAGCTAGGCAGAAAAGTTCATTCTCTTACACAGAGAATTTTGCTATTTCAAATTTTTATTTCATTTTGACAGAACCAAAACTTTTGAAATTCTTTGTGAAAGAGAACATAGTCCCAGGAAAAGAAACCTTGGGGTCCCCCCTCCAAAGCAGACCTCATAGTGTTCTACTTTCAAGCCACATCTCTCAGAAACCCTGGCTACTCAATTCCAACAGAGTTTTCCTGCCAGGACCAGGGATTCTGGGAAGGCCAGGCTATGAGTGAGTCAGGGCCTTGAAGCCTATACTGCCAAATACTCCATCAGGAAGGCTACTGAGGAGCCTGGTGGGTGAGCTGACAGGAATCCATGCAGATTTTGAAATCTGCCTGGCAGGCAGGCTTCCATAGGAATATCATTGAAATAGAACCATCACCACAAATTGTTTAGATTTTGATAAATTGGCAATTTCCAATGAAAATAACATTTCATCAGATTTTTTCCAGCCAACTCTGCAAGTGAACTCTTCCTATGTCCCTGAGTTTCAATAACTGCTATTTGTTTACCAATGTTAATGTAACCCATATGCCTAAAAAGGGCTCTCTCTTCAAGAGACCTGCTGAGGGTGGGTTACTGTTGTTGGGCAGATTAGCTACCCACAACTAGAAACTTCTAGAAGCAGGCAGTGGTAGCATTTTTGAGCATGTTCCACAGGGTACCCTGCTGGTGTGATGTGGTGCGATCAGTCAGATAACATGAGAGCAGCAGACTGTGCAGACAGCAGCCTAGAGCTGCTTTGAGAAGAGCTCATGTGCAGTTTTCAGTAGAGAAGCTGAGCCAGGAGTGAACAAGATGTTTTCTCCCTCTAATGGAGTCATCTGCAACAGATTTTGCAGACATGCATATGGGACTGAGGGCTGGTTGCACAGGAGAAGGAAAAGCCTGCATGGAATGCTAGAGAAGATTCCTGCAAAGAAAGAAGAAGATGACAGCTCTTTCTTGCCACTCAGGCCTCTACACTGGAACAAAGACTGTAGCTGAGAGTTGGGTGAACTCCACTTGGACTTTGGGACTCTTGGGTATCTTTCATGTGGGGATTTCTGTAGGGATTGTTCTTGGTTAATTGTATTTTGTTTTCTTAGGATAAGGTTTATTTAGTTAGTAGCTAATAAAGTTCATTGTTACATTTGTTTTTAGTATTTTAATGTGGGAGGGTAACTCTGAGCAATCTTTGCTGTGAGTCCCATACAGACAGGATCCTGGGTCTCCAGCTACTTTCTCCATAGGGATTGGGATTGATTTCTGTGAGGCACTGGAGAAGGGCAACTAAATTAATTTTAGCCCACCCGAAGATTATATTAACAACAAGGGTTACCCCCAAAACAATATTCATGTGCTAGTGGCTTGCTAGCTAAGGATCAAAAGACTATAATCAGTGCCTCTAAGACTAAAAGCCAAGAGCTATTTTCATTTCACTATCAGACCTGAGAATGTTTGGTGCCAAGGCTCAGCAGGGGAAGATGTTTGACTATGAACTAAGATTTCAGAAGTCCTGAAGGTGAAATCTGCAACCTATGAAGAATATAAAGAAAAAAAGGGACTTGGAGCAATCCCATTAGTCTTAGAGTAACTGTCTTGAATGCCTTAAACTGAGTCCATACTCTGTACTCACAAGGAACAAACAGCCCTTGCAAATCAGAACTGCATTAAAGCAATTCTCTCCACCACCACCCGACACAAAATTCTCATATTTTAAGGTCAGAGTGAAAGCTGATAAGAGTACAATTGCTGGACACAGGGTAACAAGCCAAAAAATCAGGCTATATTGGAAATGCTGCTTGTTCAGTCTCTTCCCATGTCTCTACTTGCTAACTGACAAGAGTTAACAGCCTATGGTTTGATAAGCAAGAAGGATAACATTAGGAAAGGAAATTTCTGAATGGGAAGCATACATAGCAAAATGCTGCTAATTATTAACATGAAGTTCTCTCTAGACACTGTGAGAACAAAGTGTATTGTTTTCATACAGAGATACATTAGAGGCCAAGTATTATATATCAACAAAATGAGAATAAAAAATAAACATGAAAACCTACAGAAAAATAAACATTGGGGTTTAATTGCTTGTGTCTTTCATAGGTCAATTAAAGTATCTTATTCATAGAATGTCAGTTTTACTTCATTGTGTCTTCTTGGTGTCATAAGTCTAAAATATGAGGCAGCTGTTTTGTTTGAGGAAATGTTTTAAACAGTAAATAGCCTGCAGGTGATCTACAGGGCAAGTGTGTAAGAGCCCCTCAGAGACTGAACATATCCATCTGCATTTGTAGAAACACTGGCTAGTTTGTCCTTGTGAAGAAACAGGAAATGTGCTTCTCAGTGTAGTTAGAAATGTATATGCTTGCACCATCTACACATTATAGCATTTCGGTCACTGAATGTAGACTGACGTTGTCAAGAATAAGAAATGGAACACATGGAATTTGGTTTATTAAACTCCTGCCAACTGAGTCCACATTGGAATATGCAGAAAATACACAACTTTAGGGTGAAGGGTTCTTACACACTGCTCTGAAAAATTACCATAAAATAACAATGAGGAAAGACTGCATTAATTATTACATAATACAAAACAAACAGCCTCAAGATTTTTCTTTTAAATTCTTTCTGTATACTTATACTGCAAGTTTTTCCAGCATGAATATACTAAGGAGACGACACTCCCCAGTTTTGCTGGGAAGGGAGAGAAAACCTGAAAATGCTCATGAACAGTTAGCAGTTCCCCAGAGACTCTTCAGTTGTTAATAATGACAGGGTTGGGAAGCATAAACTGTTTCCAAAATATAGTAAAATGAGAACATTCACACTCATATAATGTACTGTACAAAAAGTATCAGAGCTAGTATACTAAAAAAGTTACTTAGGCCTTGGGCCAAACTGCCTGAGTAGCTATTATCATTATTGCATTTACTAAGGGCATGCCTACAGAAGGACACTAACTTAAATGAGCTTTGGATCAGGTCTCATGATCACATGAAAATTAATCAGCAGAACAAAGAGAGAACACACTTGCTTAAGCTCCTCAAGCACCTACTACCTAAGCTAACAAATTTCCGTTAGCTATTATCAGTACAGGTCCTATGATACGTATCTGAGCATATTTTGAGTCTATCCAGTAGAGGGTAATGTCATGTACCCGTAGGCATAAATTAGTGTTATCAAATTGCAATAGTAAAGATTGGGACATGTGGAGGTGGGGGAATCTGGAGCTCCAAGCCATCGCAGGCGGTGGGGGAACCTAGCTCTTCCAGCCATAGTGGTGGCTGGACAAAGGGTTATTTAAGGCAGTCGCAATGTTATCAATTAATTTGGTTACCCTAGCACACATACACACTCACATGCCAGGTAACTGAAATATACGTTTTCCTGACTGTACACATAATAGGTATAATGTAAACTGAATAGCAAGTAGGGTTAGCTCATCTATTCCCCATTAATACAAGAACTTTACTTTTAAGATACTGTTTCCTCAAATCACCCTTTCCTTTCATGACAAGTGAAAAACTTCTGGGTAACACACTCTGTTATAACAACAGCAGCACCTTGCCTGACTTTACAAAGGCAAGAGTTTACAACTATGATCATGTGGAAAAAGGAAGCATATACCAAATGACCCAGTTTTTTACCAGTTTGGAACCAGAATATTCTAGGGAGTACAAGTGGATTGATGCTGCCAACCCGTTAAAATATGTATGACTGGAGCAGACCCATTTTACTATATTCCTTGCCAGATATTCATTTTCTTTTCTCTGTCTTGCTCTTTAATTACAGATTGTAAGTCTTCAAAAGTCAAGTATGATGTAGATCAACTCAGATTTATATTACAATTCATATATAGAGTAAACCAAAAAACAGTTTAATACAGATTAATAAAAATATAGCAAACAATATTATAATCAAGTGACCACAAAACTGGCACAAGTGACATGTGTAGATAAGCCGTGAGATTTCAGGCCCGGGGGGAGGGAGGGACAAGGGGGGAGGGGATGAAAGTACTTTACATAAAGAATGTTATTTGCTTACAGTCACAGTCATGCTAGACCTGAAAAGACCAAGCCATTTTGTAAACTACATGACCCAAATCTAACCTTTAAAAATATATTGTAGGGAAAAAATGGTAGTGTGTGTTTTAGTAGTTACTTGATGATGTTTACATCTATATTCCAAAGGGGTAGCCGTGTTAGTCTATTGTAGAAAGACAACAGAGTCCTGTGGCACTTTTAAAGACTAACAGATTTATTTATCGCATGAGCTTTCGTGGGAGAAAATCCCACTTCGTCAGATGATAAATAAATCTGTT
Organism: Pelusios castaneus; assembly: GCA_007922175.1. NCBI lineage: Eukaryota > Metazoa > Chordata > Testudines > Pelomedusidae > Pelusios > Pelusios castaneus. Next base: position 1,981,615 of record ML685802.1, on the reverse strand, counting down.
AGTCTTTAAAAGTGCCACAGGACTCTGTTGTCTTTCTACATCTATATTGTTAGAGTTTAGCAAGGTAAATGAACTGCTTCCCTATCTGTTACTATGGTTCTATTAGAAGAGGTAAAAAGGAAACATTGACATCTAGCTTTGATGTACCAATGTAAACTGGGTGCTAATGCAGCTAATTACCTGTAGTGCCCAAGGGGTGGAGGTTTTACTTCAAAGGACAATATACATTGCTATTCTCCACTTACAGTATCTGTGAACTGTCATCAGAGCCCACATGAAGAAATGTCCTGCAAATCCTCACCTTGCTACATCTATAAAAGGAAGCTGGGAACATGATCCCTTTGTCTCACATCTGTCCAAGCTTCCCAGGGAAAGTTTTTGGGCTGCAGAATTGAGATCCCAGCCAGCACTAGCTTGGAATCACCCTGCTAATTCTCATGGGAGAATTTAGAGCAAACTCTACACTTGGACTATTTGGTCTATATTCCTTTGAACTGGATTTCTAACAACTGAAGCTGTGAAACAAAGACTTAAACACATCCAGGTATTGATGTGAGCCTAAGATCTGCAAACTTCAAATTTTACTGGAAACCTGATATATTGGACTTTCAAATCATTGTATGTATGTGATCACTTTAACCCTTTAACTGTATAGTCATAGGCTATGTCCCCACTGGTAAGTTAGGTCAATTTAAGGAAGTTTAAGTCAACCTAACTTAATCCCCGTCCACACTAGACTTTCATTAGGTTGACTTAAGGGGATCCTTAAGTCGACCTAATGAACGTTTAGGTTGACTTAATAAGAACGCGGGGTATTCGAAGTAACCCTCCTTAGAGTCAAGAGATTGGAGTTTTAAGCAATTTCCCTCTTTACCAGACCTAGTAGCTGTATTGGGGACCAGTGGCTGAAATGCAGTAAAGAGGGCTGAGTATATTTTGTGTTGGCTTCTTGATATCCAGTGCAGGGGATCAGAAGCATTGTTTGTGATGGGTTGGGGAGTTTAGCTCCAGGTAACCCACCAGTGCTGGGAGAATCTGCTCTCCTTTTTGCAGCTTGCCCTGATCTTTGCATATTCAGGTGGTTATCCCAGGAGCCCTAGGTTACAGTAACCATGTGTTTTTTATGAATTATGCTTTTTGTATTTTATAGTATATATCTAAATAAAAATATTTTTATTTTTTAAATTAAAAAGACATATTCCAAGATTTTAGGCACCCTATTAGATCATCCATAAAAAAGTATTTTCAAATTGATAAAAGCGGACAAGCAAACAAATAACCTCACTTTCCAAAAAAACAGCCCATCCATGAAAATAAAAGCTTACACCATTCAATTTTCAAGGAATTAGATAACCTGCAGACCAGATCCTACATTCTGTATTACAGGTTGGCAAAAAAGGCTGTTATACTACAATAAGATTTGTCATTTGAGTAAAGGCTGCAGGACAAGGCCTTTCCTACCAGGTATTTTTCAAGAGTAGTTTGTGAGTTTAATTATTATTTATGTTTTCATTTTAGTTATTCCATTTAACACATCTTTCAGGCTTCTAAACAATCTGTAGCTCATGTGGCACTAGTAGACCCTGAATTATTTTCTCTGAGCACAGAGAAATACCGGGAGTATCTACTGAATAGAAAGATTCCAATTAATTTCAATGGACATTGAATAAAATTCTACATAGCCCAATCATGCAGCACTGATGTTACAGACAGACAATTTTGCCATTGATCAGAACAAGAACAATTAGTTTATATGGACCTCAACAAGGCCAATGTCATGTCAATTACTGAACAAATAGTGCTAATGAGCATCTTCTGGGCAGGGTTTTTTGTTTTTGTTTTTTAAATTGCCTTCTGACCATCTCAGTCATTAAAGATTTCAGGTAGGATTTTCAAAAGTGCCTAAGGGCCAGATTTTTAAAGAGATTTAGGCACCACTATGTATAAATATTTAAATGCCTAAATCCCTTTTTAAAAAAGAGATATCTAAATCAGTTAAGTATCACAATCCCAAATACCTTTAAAATCTGTGTCCAAGTGATTTATAAGCCTAAATTCCATTGAAAGTAAGTAAAGATTGGTCTCCTAAGGCAATGTAGGTTGACATTTTTTCCTGTCACCTTAATGACATGGTAAAACCCTTTTTTTCTGGGGAATTTAGAATAGAAACTAAAGAAAAGGTTGCACAGCAGGCAGAAATCTTCCAAAAATGCTAGCAATAGACCCTAGTGCCCTACAAGTGATTCACTAATGTCAATTGATAGCTCATTTAAAAAAAAAACCCAAAAACAAAAAAACCACCACACAGTAACCTCCAAAATGCCGTACTCAGAAACACAGGATTGCATTTGCTAGCTATGATTGTCAGCTTTGTTTCCCCCACCACTCATTCCTTCCCTGCTGTAATATTTTTTAATCCAAACATTGAGTCTTTTCCCTATTTAGTTTGTACCTCTGAGGAGCTGGAATTTACTTGGGTTTCATGTTTGTGAACTGCCCCTCACGATGGAGGAATGATCCTGATTGGATATTAAGGGGTTTCCAAATCAAGAAGACTCCAGAGGCAAGAATAAAGAGTTGACATCTATACAAAAGCTACTCACCAATATCTCATTTTAAAAAGTCATGTAACTGAATTCAGTTTTATAACGGACTTCAAATTGTTTAGCAAAACAAACAAGGAGTCCTGTGACACTTTTAAAGACTAACATGTTTATTTATCGCATGAGCATTCATGTGAGATATCCCACTTTGTCAGATGCTTGAAGATGGGGAATTTACAGAATAGGAGGCAAATAAATGCAGGGAAGTGTAAGTCATAGGATCATGTCAGAAAGTTACAGGAAATCAAAGCAGTTTTTTAGATTCAAACAGTGTGGAACAGCATATAGAGGGAGGTGAGGTCAAATCACCTATTGTAATAAGAAAAAAAACCTGAGATCCCCATTGTTTCCATGAGCTAACTAGACTGTGTAGGAGGAGCTAGGGCTGCTCTGTGGAACCTCATATAGGACCAAATGTGGTACTACAGACACTCCCTGCCTTAGTCCACAAGTTTTGCCCATCTGCTTGAAGCAAAGTGGCCAACACCAGAAACTCTAAACTCTGCACATGTCTCTGAATGGTTAGAGAATAAAATAAACCCAGAATCCAGGTATGCCTCCTTTAAATAAAGAAAAAATCTCAAAAGCAAGCTCTTCATTGTAGCAACTGAAGGCAAGACCCTGAGCCAGTCCAGGGATTCCTACCTTCAAGAGCTTGCATGGAGGCAAAGGAGCTGGAATGCCTACTCACCCAGCTCTGACACAGAGGGATCAGGCAAGCAAGCCTTCTTAACTGGCCTACTGGCTCTTGGTTGGTCAGTGTTTACTCCAAGTTGTTCTAGGCCTTTGGAAGACAGTCTTGTTGGTAGCCCACTCTGAGTAGATTTTCCTTGAGCAAGGGTGTCAGGGTGCAGATACTTCTAGTAGGGGACAGAGAAGGCATGATAGACAGCACCACACTAATGTGCTTGTTTTCAACAGTTACCCAATGAACAATTTGGTTATTATGTCTTATTCCAGTTTTGAAAGGTAATGAAGTGCAGTTTTTCAATTACGTGAATGATTACACGTCTGATATTCATAAGTCTTAAGAGTCCATTTTGGCTTACATAGTTATTTAATTTTAAAATTAATTTATTTTCTTTTATGGAGTTGCCAACTCATGTTCTTCTTTGCAGTTCCATTACTTTAAAAAGATTCCATAAATAGGCATCTGTCCAGCTGGGATATATTCAGGATTTCCTTAACCTTATAATGAAGATTTCCCTTCCTTATGTTATAGATACATAATGAATTGATGTTGGGACACATTTATAAACATAACTAAATGAAAGGAATCCATCCTTTTGCAACACAATTAAATGGGTTCCTGCTGCCTCTCAGACTGGTTCTTTTATCTAGTACTTCGATGCTAGTCAAACAGGTATTAATCAACATACGGATATATTATTTTGAACTCCTCATATGCAGCATATTTGAGAAGTGCCTCTCAAAGCCTGGAGTAGCAAAGTTTTGTTTTTTTTTAAATTCACTGAGCTTTGTTGCAAAGTAACAAACCTTCTAAAACAGTACGTGAATGCATTCTGTTTACATTTTGACTGCACACTGCTCCAAGATGATGTATTTATGCCATGCCATCACTTTAGAAAACTATTGGAGACAGACACTTTTATGGGTAGTCTTATATGTCTGTTCAACAGAAGATATAGATGGTAACATTTTGAAGATATACTAGTTAACTGTAGTCCCTTTTTTCAGAATCTATTGCTTATAGATCAGTGAAGTTTGTTTTCTGTCAAAGAGGTTCTACCTGGAAGTATTTCAACAAAAGAAAAATGTTATACTGTCAGAAACATTCCACTGGGTTTGAATCCATGAAAGAATGCAAACCTGTTTAACCATTTAAATTTTCCAGTTACAGGAGATTAGGGAAGGTCAGACTTTGGGGTGGTTAGACATTGAATTACAGTAATTGACAGTAGTTTAGATTCAAAGTGTAACATTTTATATCTTTAATGTCAACATCATATGACAAAATAAACAAAGTAAATAACCTTAAATCTAACTTTAATTAGTTATGAAGTAGCATTTGTTACATGGTCTATTTGCATATTTTAATCATCAGTAGAAATATTTTTTGAATTCTGATTACATTGACATTTACTGATAAAAATATAGTCCTTCCAAGACTACTAATTGGTATTTGCATTAGGAAGAAGCTTTTCCATTGGAATTAAGAGCAGAAATTGATGGTAGTTGGCCTAGAGGTAGAGAAAGAGGCCTGTACAGAACGGAGCTAAAGAATCATAGAATCACAGAAATATAGGGCCTGAAGGAATCTCAAGAAGTAATCAAATCCAGTCACCTCCATTGTGGCAGGGCAAGTAAACCTAGACCACTCCTAACATGTGTTTGTCCAACTTGTTTTTAAAAGCTTTCAATAATGGTGACTCCATGACTTCCTTGGAAGCTTATTCCCTAGTTTAACTAATCTTTAAGGTTAGATATTAGAAGAAACTGTATCTCTCTTGCAGAAGATTAAGCCCATTAGCTCTTGTCCAGACTTCAGTGCACAAGGACAATTGATCACCATCCTTTTTATAACAACCCTTAAAATATTTGAAGACTTAAAGTCACCCCTCAATTTTCTTTTCTCAAGACTAAACATGGCCAGTTTTTTCCAACCTTTCCCCACAGATAAGGGGTTCAAAAGCCTTTTATGATTTTTATTGCTTGCCTCAAGATTCACTCCTATTTGTCCACATACTTTCTAAATAGTGGTGTCCAGAATACTTAGCAGTGTGCAGTAAAGCAGGACAATTACCTCCCATGTCTTACATAAACACTCCTGTTAATATACTGCAGAATCACATTAGGTTTTTTGCCCCCCCCCCCCCGTTTTTTTTTTTTTTTTTTTTTTTTTTTTACAACTGCATCACATTGACAACTCATTTTCAGTTTGTGATCCATTACAACTCCCAGATCCTTTTCAGCAATACTATCAGCTAAACAATTCTCCATTTTGTAGATGTACAATTGATTTTTTTCCCTTTCTAAGTGAAATACTTTTCAGTTGTCTTTATTGAATTTTATCTTGTTGAATTCAGTCCAATTCTCCACTTTGTGAAGGCATTTTTTGAATATTAAACTCATCCTCCAAAATTCCAGCAACCCCTCCCAGCTTGGTGTCATCTGAAAATTATATACACAGACTCTCCATTCCATTATCCAAGTCATTAATGAAGATACTGAATAGTACTAGATCCAGGATTGAACCGAGCCTCCCAGCTTGACAGCAAACCATTGATAGAGTAAGCTCTGAGTACAGTCTTTCAATCAGTTGTATACCCATCTTACAGTTATTCATTTTAACAACATTTCCCTAGTTTGTTTACAAGAACATCATGCAAAAGGTGTCAAAAGTCTTACTTAAAAAAAAAAATCAAGGTATATTACATCTATCACATTCTAAGAAAAGAGCTGGAGGAGAGGGAGTAAGGGATGTAGGCGACTGACATCATTAAAAAAAATACAAGGGTTTTGGATTTTGAAGGAAGACTAGAGGATTCACAGAATAGAAGAGCCAGTCTCTCTCTCTCGCCAGACCAAGATCACAGGCTAGCCACTTGTTTTCTCCTGAAGTAAATCCCCTCTTGAACAGTTGCTTAGGAACAAAAGGAATACAGTTTGCTTCCCTTGCTCTTAAATAGATAAACTAGTCCTAAAAATGTTTTGACCCTTATTTTAAAGCAAGAGTATGTCTAACTCTGCTGATCAGTCTTTGACTACAAACCATCACAAAATTCATTCCAGATCTGGGCAGGGTTTATTTGGTTTGAATGATGAAGACATTATTAATATCATAGGCTATGTCTACACTTGCAAGTTAGGTCAACTTAAGGAGGCTTAAGTCGACCTAACTTAGTCCTTGTCTACACCAGGCTTTCATTAAGTCGACTTAATTCCTTAAGTCGACTTAATGAAAGCTTAGGTCGACCTAATAAAAATCGCCTGTTAGGTCAACCTAACCCTTAAGTCGACTCCATAGGTCGACCTAAGCACAGTGTGGACACTTAAGTCCACTTTATTAGGTTGACCTAAGGGCAATTAGGTCAACTTACTAAGTCCCCATTCAGGGAAACCACTTTGTTAAGTCGACTTAATAAGGTTGACTTAAAGATGACCTTATTAAGTCAGCTTAAAGTTGACCTAACTTTTTCGAGTGTAGACATAGCCACACTGATTGCTTGTAACTTAACAGCCTATGTTATTGTGTGCTTGCTGCAAAAGCTCCAAATCAAGTAGTCTCTCTGCCTGAGGTATAATTTTTTTTTTTTTTTTAAATCTCTCTAGCTAATCACCATTGTTTAAAATTTCAGTAAAACCTGTTAAGTTACACTTATTTCCCCTTCATTGAAAGCAACCTATTCAGGAAAGATACAACACCCAGGGCTAAATTCTCATCTAATTTAAGTAAATGGAAAAAACTCAAACCAACTTCATGACACCTTCATTTGACTCTTCTCTCCTAACTTATTTTGAGAGATTTAAACTGTATCTAAATCCATGAATCAAGACAATATTAAATGACATCGTTCATTTTAGAGACATTATTATTGGATGCATAACTTGGTCTTTCCAAGAGGGGTACAGACAACTGAATCCCTATTGCTCATGTGGATTGTTTTGTGCCTTCTCTCACTATAGATGTCAATCCAATATTTTTAGTGCCTTGTTATTTATAATTTTGTTGGACTGCATCATCATAACCAGGTGGCTTGAATAATCAACATAACAATAATAAAAAAAGATATTAGGTATTACATCTGCTAAAGAACAATACATTAAGTCACTTCCATGCAAGAATATGCAGTTCAAAAGTGTGTTCAAACAAAACTGGTTCAAGTTAATGTGGTCACATTCTGCAGCATATGGAATGTTTTCAAATATTCAGTTAACAAAACAGAGAACTACATAAGAAGACAGTCACAAGAAAGATGGAATAAGGCAGACATTTCCCTTTCCTTCCTCATTGCTTTGATGTATAGTTAGCATGGTTCCTTTCAATTTTAATCTGTTCACAGAAATTTGCTAGTGTGTGTTAGTTTGTTTGTTTTGAACCACTAAATAGAGTGAATGGAGTGAATATGTGTATTTTGTAATCACTGGATTTGTCAGCATGGTCAAGTTGCACATATTTTAATAAAGCTCATTGGAGCCACACACAATCTTTGTCGGCTCATCTACGTTTCAACCAGGAGGTACCCATTCTAACTCTGCTCACGCTAGCATGCTAAAAGTAGCATTATTGCCAGGGCAACAGCCTGGGTACAAACTATCCAGACTCCTTGGACAAGCACCATTTAATCAAAGTTAGTAATACAGCCAGCTTGGCATAAGGATGCAAAGTTAGGTAAAGTACTGTGTAAAGTTCTGAAAAACAGACCACACAAATGTTATGCAACTATATTCTGGAATTTGGTTTGCTTTCTCCATCAGAAATCTGCTCTAGCAGCACAGGGTACCCTAACACAATGTTAAGATTCAATACTGACTGACATGAAACAATTCCACCTACTAACTCACCAATGTCACTAACTGAACCATCTGGGTGTTTCTTGGAGCTGTACTATTTCTAGTAGTGTTCCAGTCCGGACTAACTTAGTTTGTGAGATAGGATTGTATCAAAGCATAAGGAAATATGAAACTTTTCTCTAAAAGAATTGTAAAGCTTTCCATAATGGGTCAGACACATTGACTGATATTTTAGCCTCTTGAAGACAGACAGCTGGACAGATAGCCAAATGAACAACAATATCCATCACAGCTCCTTTGAGGAGTCAAAATATTGACCAAGCACAACCCTAATGTTGTGTCATAAAACACACCTTTGGCCACTCTCTTCCTGTTTAAGTAATGTTTTTTGGGGTTTTTTTGAACAAAGTACTCCACACATGATATGAACACCATATGGTTTTTATCTGTAGTTTTCAACTGAGATTTACTTCTATTCACAAACTGTTTCAGTTATAGCAGCAATCAATCAGTTATGAAGGATTAGTCTGCAAAAGTAAACAGCATGTCACACCTTAGTACTCAATGGAAGTTGAAAGTAGATTGGCTCTAGCATATTTTCACAAGAAACATGGTGCGTGAGGATGAACACATGTAGTAAAATTCTTCACTCTATATTTTTCTATTAAAGCATACCTTTGGGAACCCAACTGTATTACTCAGAATGTGACCATGAAGGTTCGTGTAGAAGTCTGTCAGCACATGACCCACCTGCTGGGCACTCCGGGTGATGACGTTGGGGAATGTAGCCCAAGTGGTCCCCCTGCAGCTGATTACTGCTCTGCCTTTCCCACACAGACTCTATTTGAGTCCATTTCTGGGATCTTAGCCCTTCGTCTGAGTCCCTTCAAGTCCACCCTTTTGGGGTATAGTCCTTCTCCCTCTTCCTGACCACCGGCTGACTAGTGGCTAGGGAGAACCACACTGCTTCTAGCACTCTGAGGGAGCAGGGATGGGCCTGGGCCCACCCTCTTCTCTGGGTACCCAGCCCAGGAATCCAATGTGCCTCAACTGAGGCCTCCACCTCCCTCCAGTCTTCACACCTCAGCACAGTCACTTTCCTGGGCCACTTTCCCCACAGCCCCAGTCTCATACACACAAACCTTCTGGGTCTAGCCTGTTCTCCTGGTGTCTTCACTGCTGTCCTCTCCAGGCCTCTTGCCTTAGGATGACTACTCCGGACCTTCACCCCTTCTGGCTGCCTTGAGGCTCCCTGGTGCTGGTCAGCTCAGAGGGTGGACACCTAAGTCAGCCTGCACAAAGCCGCGTCCACACTAGGCTTTTATTAAGTCGACTTAAGTGCTTCCTTAAGTTGACTTAACAGCTTAAGTCAACTTAATAATACAACATCTGAAGGTCATCTTAAGCCTTCAGTCGACCTTATTAAGTCGACTTAAAGCCAGTGTGGACGGCTATGTATATTCTTAAGTCGACTTAACAAGGTCGACTTAAGTCAATTTAAACTGTAGCCATTCTTAAGTCGGCTTAACAAGGTCGACTTTAAGTCAACTTAAAGGCGACCTTGTTAAGTCGACTTAACAGAGTCGATTTATCTTTACAAGTGTAGACATGGACACAGTGACTGTATAGTGAGCTCTCCAGGGTGCTGGCTTCCACCATCAGACAGTCAGCCAGCCAGCCAGAGTACCTGCTGTCTAGACCAGACTGACTAACTGTCTCTGCAGCTCCCTTTTTATACTGGCTGCTCGCCTCTCATCAGTTCAGCAGCCGATTGGCTGCCACTGTCAGGCCCCTTTTAACCCTGTGTTTACCAGAGTGGGGCTCCAACACCACTACAGTTCTAATATTGCTAAAAAAGACTGGTCTGCATCAAAATGGATTCATGGGGCCATTTGTTTAAAAACAGTACACCTCGCCACAGCTGAAATTTGAAGGGACTGAAGTATGTAGTCTCATTATGTCCTGTGTCTACATTACATAATATGAGATGATGGTTGTAATTTATTTGGAAGAGGCAAGAAAAAAGGATTGAGGAAATATGGAATATTTGTATTTTTTCTATTGATCTTCACCACATTGACCTCACTTTTAAGGTCTTGATGAAGGAGTTGCAGGTGCTTGCTTCTAATTCTACAGATGGTGATTTTGTCAGGAGAGGAGCTATACATCCTGGCATGTGTATATACACCTCTCAACTGTGGTTTCCACTTCATGCATCTGACGAAGTGGGTTATAACCCACGAAAGCTTATACCCAAAGAAATCTGTTAGTCTATAAGGTGCCACAGGACTCTCATTGTTTTTGCTGTACACAGATTAACATGGCTACCCAACTGGAAACTTCATGTGGGTTTCCACTCACTTCTACTATAAGACCAGACTGCTACCAGCTCTATGAAAGTTAGCATGGGTGGGAAAGAGGAGCTAAGCACAATCTCAGTCATCTAGGAGCACAAACTGTCCTTTCTGCTAGTACAGCAGCTGCAGGTAATCACACATGAATACAGGGGAAGGACAGAGATATGAGATACAGCCCCACTGGCTGTATGATTTTCTCAGCAACCCCATGAGAAATTCTGGTTGAATTATCAGAATTCCACTGAAGTTCCTATTTTTATCTCATTCTCTCCACACTACCTCTGTGATACCTCTGCCAGTAATTGCTCATCCTATTAACTGGATGCTATTACTGTACCAGAGTTATTCAGTTGACAAGAGGACCCTAAACCTCAGATTGTACGATTCCCTGTCTAGATATTATAGTGTCACTGGTAGAATGTTTGACTGTGCTAAAGAATGTGAGAGGACAGACCATTTCTGCTTTTATATTTGTAGTAGAACTGTGCAAATAAATATTCTTCAGTTCTGTGGCCAAAAAAAAAAAAAAAAAAAAAGTTTCTCATAGACTCATACTTTTTTTTTTTTTTTAATTGCATAAGACCCACTGCAGGTCCATCAGACCCAGTGCAGGTCTATCCTCTTAAGCTGAAAATTACACCTTCCCACCCTTAATTTTTCCATGAGAATATATTTAGACACAAAATTTGTATTACATACTACTTGCTTTCAACACCCTGCATATCCTCACAGTTTCCCCCACTTATTTATTTTTTAAATGCAGCCGGAAGTCCTGCACATCATAAAATTAAGGAATACATTCTTGTAGCCTTTAAGGAATATATTCTTGTAGCCTTTTTGGCAACACTGGCATTTTAGGATATGTAATTTAATTACAACAACTTTCCCTATTCCCTTCCCTCTCCCCCTTCCCAGTTTACCTCTAGTATTCATTGCCTTGCTTTCTTCCTTCTGTAGGCTTCACTTTATCTCCTGGGGCTAACAATTAATTAATAGAGATCTTGTTCAAAGGATGTGCTTTTAGTGAAGCTTTTTCCTCTTACTGTATTTCTTTCTAGATAATCAATGGGGACTTTTTTTGGCTGTCAGTGTCTGCACACAGTCACCTTCTCCTCTGTCATCAGCAACCCAGCATTGCTGCCAAAAAGAAAAATTTCCAAACTGCTCCAAAAATTATAAGCAATCAGTTTTTTAAAATATATTTGTTTGGAAACTATTTTTTAGCTGCCCTGTTTCATTAGAAACCTACTTTCTAAGGCTAGTGATGAACTATTCACTATCACCTTCTTTAAAAAGGAAAACAAAGAGATGGTAAAATATATAGATATAACACCTCTCTAAAAACAAAGTATATGTACAAGAAATGAAACAATGACCTTGGGAGACTATTTTAAAAAGTGATTTATACAGTGCTGCTGTTCATGGGGAGAGAAGCCTTTTCTAGGAATCCCTGCTAAAAGAAAATGAGTATTTATACTGACAGTGGCCACAAGGCTCTTCTGATGAAAAACTTAGTTGAAAAATACTGTCCTGTGTGTTCAGTGAATGAAACTATGCCATAAAATATTTATTTCCTTTAATTTCCAACATCTGATCATTTCTATTGTAAAAATATAAAAAGGATTGTGAAATCTAATTCTATTTCCAGTAAGGTATTTGGCAAAACTTTTGCCTTTTATAGTAAAACATGCTCAGTGGCAGTCAGTTAAATGCTGTACCTGGCAATATCATACCTTTCTCTCCTGTAATCAGTCTTTGCTGTTTTTCACTGAGTGCTGCAGTGGCACCTTCTGGCATACAGAAGAATTAATCGACTTCTCTTGGTGAAAAAAAAAAAAAAAAAAAAACACTGACAGAGTGAGAATTAGTAAACAAATCACAAGTTTATAGAAAAAAATGAAAAGCAGCTGTTATTTATTTACATTAGTCATAATAATGAATTTTCATGTTAGAATTCTAATTCATTGATAGCTAGTCTTTTAGACATAACAGCTAAATGGAAATGTCACATTAAAAATACCACTCCTACATATATTGGTAATCTAACAATGCACGTGCAAACTATAACTTTATTGGGTGCCAGAAGATAAGAGACTGTAGCTAACTGGAAAGGAAGAGGTAAGACAAAAGGGGGGGGGGGGAACACTGAAAGAAATGGTTCTGAGAAGTAGGACTGAGAGAGACATTCTCAGAATAGATCAAAACAAAATTTTCTTATTATTGTTTCATGTAGAAGCAAAATTTCTCAGAAAACATTTAATTATAATCAATATTTGAAAAAGCTGCTGCACGGTAAAATAAAGGTGGTGCTTGTGGATGTCTTAAAATTGATATAAAATGATAGGATATGATTAGTGAATGTTTTATCTCTCCTGAGATTTTATGGAATTCACAGATTTATCATAATGTCTCAGTCACACAATGTAGCACTTTTTGTTTAAATATACATTTATATGACTACACACTTCATAAAAGAGGTAAAGCTTGGAAGGCAGCAATGCAAACTACCTTGTCCAAATACAAACAATGGCAACTCAAACATTGAGTTCAATGGAATAGAATTATGTGCCATTGTGGCTCAGATCTAGTCTTGAGAACAAGATCATGTAGTTTCTCATTTTCCACTGAATTTCTATCTTCTCTAGACTGTTAGAAAGGATATGAATTATGATAGTAATTTTATTGATATGAAGTCACTAGGACCAGTAGTTGGGAGCTAGACTGAAATAGGATGGACAGTAAGCTTTTAAATGCTGACCTTGAGTAGGTTTGAACCTGGGATCTAGAAGTGGAATGCACTGAGTATCACATTACAGACTCTGACAGGGGTCAGTCAAGCAGCTGTAAGCAGATCATCTTTTGAAAGCTAGCACCCAAGTCTCTTAGAACATGCAGGACACTAGTAGCTAGAGCAGGAAGAAGTTAAATAATCTGTCTGGGTTTGGAAGGTATGTGGGGATTGTCCGCAGTGGGTAAAGGATGGGAGAAGGAAGGCTCCTGGAAACTTAAAGTGGTGGCCAAAAATAATGAACTTTATTAGGCTCCCTTTTTGGGGATGCAAAGGGTTAACAGTTGTGCTGCTGGCTGAACTAACTTAGAAGTCAGCTTCACAGATAACAAGATAGCCCCAGGTGATTACCCACAGTTTAACATACAGTGAGTTACACAGGAATAAAGCTTTCAGAATAAAAAGGCAGAGTCCTATACATAAAACAATGTGTAACAATAATCCCCAAACCTACACCAATTGTAATAATAATCCCCAAACCTACACCAATTGTAATATCTTGGGTTAAAACTGAGGTAGAAGAGTTATTCACATTCAACTACATACATTTAAAGGGAAAGAAACAATCATGAGAAGTAAACATGGGGGATGACTCGGGTTCAGTTTACATACGTACCACAACTATCAGGCAGGTGATTAACAACAGCATAACGTTTTAAGGTGGAGGTTGAAATCGACTCGGGCCGGCACTCTCGGGGGCACTCCTATTGCAGGGTGATCAGGCCTAGCAGTTAACTCGAGGAGACTCTCTGTGCTCCATGCGGCATGGAAGCTTTTATGGCCCAGGCCACGGCTTCCTGCCGAGGGCTGTGATTGGCCAGATTTCGCTGCAGCAGGAATTTTGGGGCGAGGGTCTGCCCGGTTCCTCCTGTCCTTATTTGTGCAAAGGAATTTTCACCAGCTCTCTAGGTTCCAGGTCAGAGCCTTCTACACCCCTGGGGGGGGGGGGGGCAGAGCAGCCATGATTGACTTGCCCTCCAGCACATGGGCGAGGGGGATGACCCACCCCTTTGGGAGCTGGCTGAGAGCGAATCAGGGTCTGAATAAAGCATGTTGATGGTCACAAGCCTAGCAGCCATGAGTTCTTTACATGACCTTGGGGGCAGTATCTGGTATGTGACCTGGGGACAGTATCTGGTATGTGACCTGGGAAGAGTATCTGATAAACAGTTTCTCTACGTGACCTGAGGAAAAACAGTTTCTATGTCTGTATATCACAAGGGAGGTGGCGGCCAGTTTATGGGGTGCTCATAACAGCACCTTAACAGGGATCATTTGCACCTATGGGGAGTCTGATGAGTAAATGAGGTAATTAGCTCCCCAACTGGATTGCTCAGAGAAGAAAGCAAACACTACAAAAGTCTGAGGCAGGGAGCTATTACACTGCATTTTACCTAGAGAATAAGGCAAAAAATAATAATAAAGATACTTGGTGAAAGTAACATGATATAGTGGAGTCTGCTTACTGTCCCGCTTTGACACATTTTGTATCTGACAAATAAAAAACCCCCAAACATCACAGACGAATGTGCTCAGAAACTGGCTAGAAATGTACAGTGAAATACATGTCAAAGTGTTAAAAAGTTCCTTGCCAGCTAGTGCCCTGACCCTGCAACGACTTACATACATATTTAATTTTATGCATCGTGCATTAAATGGTTGACCTTAATTGTAGTCAATAGGACTACTCAGCTTGCACATAGATATGCATAAACATAAGTCTGAAGGATCAGGGCCTAAATCTCTGAAGTGCATATAACATTTTAGTGGTTTTGTTACTATTATCTATATTCATAAACATACATTTTAAAAAATACTGCATACAAACTATAGTACTGTGCTTTTAATCAGCTGAAAAGTAATAAATCATAAATCTTTCAAGCATAACAGTTTTGCAAGATTTCACACATGATCAAAAAGACTGTCTAGATTTGGTTTTTGCTGAACAGCTTCTCTTAAAATATCTTTAAGAGGCACCTTCTCTTGTTGTTAATGGTATGAATGTTTGATTACAAGTATTAGTTCAGTGGACTTGTAGGGATCATCTTTCATTACTTAGCTTTTTTCTTAGCTTCCTTGTTTGTCCAAGAAACTATTGCCACATTCTGGTTTTCTCTCCATCCATTTTATAGATAGATGGTTAACTGGTCCAATGATTCCACCTTAAGAACATAAGAACATAAGAAAGGCCGTACTGGGTCAGACCAGAGGTCCATCTAGCCCAGTATCTGTCTACCGACAGTGGCCAGTGCCCAGGTGCCCCAGAGGGAGTGAACCTAACAGGCAATGATCAAGTGATCACTCTCCTGCCATCCGTCTCCATCCTCTGATAAACAGAGGCTAGGGACACCATTCTTAACCCCTTTCTGGCTAATAGCCATTTATGGACTTAGCCACCATGAACTTATCCAGTTCCCTTTTAAATATTGTTATAGTCCCAGCCTTCACAACCTCCTCAGGTAAGGAGTTCCACAAGTTGACTGTGCGTTGTGTGAAGAAGAACTTCCTTTTATTTCTTTTGAACCTGCTACCTATCAGTTTCATTTGGTGACCCCTGGTTCTTGTATTATGGGAGTATTTAAACAACTTTTCCTTGTCCACTTTTTCCACATCCGTCATAATTTTATATACTTCTATCATGTCCCCCCTCAGTCTCCTCTTTTCCAAGCTGAAGAGGCCCAGCCTTTTCAATCGTTCCTCATACGAGGCACTCTCCAAACCCCTAATCATTTTAGTTGCCCTTTTCTGAACCTTTTCTAGTGCTAGAATATCTTTTCTGAGATGAGGAGACCACATCTGTACACAGTATTCGAGATGTGGGCGTACCATGGATTTATATAAGGGCAATAATACATTTGCAGTCTTATTTTCTATCCCCTTTTTAATAATCCCTAACATCCTGTTTGCTTTTTTGACCGCCTCCGCACACTGTATGGACATCTTCAGAGAACTATCCACAATGACTCCAAGATCTTTTTCTTGACTCGTTGTAGCCAAATTAGCCCCCATCATATTATAGGTATAGTTGGGGTTATTTTTTCCAATGTGCATTACTTTACACTTATCCACATAAAATTTCATTTGCCATTTGGATGCCCAATCACTTAGTTTTGTGAGATCTTTTTGAAGTTCTTCACAATCTGCTTTGGTCTTGACTATCTTGAGTAGTTTAGTATCGTCTGCGAACTTAGCTACCTCACTATTTACCCCTTTCTCCAGATCATTTATGAATAAATTGAATAGGACTGGTCCTAGGACCGACCCTTGGGGAACACCACTAGCTACCCTTTTCCAATCTGAGAATTTACCATTTACTCCTACCCTTTGTTCCCTGTCTTTTAACCAGTTCTCAATCCATGAAAGGACCTTCCCTTTTATCCCATGACAACTTAACTTACATAACAGCCTTTGGTGAGGGACCTTGTCAAATGCTTTCTGGAAATCTAAGTACACAATGTCCACTGGATCCCCCCTGTCCACATGTTTGTTAACCCCTTCAAAGAACTCTAATAGATTAGTAAGACACCTTGGTCATGTATTGCTTTGTTTTACAGGTGTCATTGATTTAACCAACAGGACATTCTCCAGAGTTCAAATGCTGCCTGGTATGCATGGTTTCCCCTCTACTTAAGACCTGTGAAGGATCTCTGTAATTGTGGTCTTCATAGAGGGCTTAAGGGGTAAGGGCACAGAATTCATAAGTGTGCAACTCCGATAGTCCTGGAGCTGACATCCTACATGTTGGCAACAAAATTTCAGCCTACAAGCTGGTAGAGTGATTGAGAAACAACTATGCTGATGGTTATGCTGGAGTGTGCTCTAGTGGACATACATTTATGACCCTGTCCTGGTCCCACTCTCCTGAGTCCTAGGGCGCGTCTACACTTACAAGTTAAGTTGACTTAAGGAGGTTTAAGTCGACCTAACTTACCCCCCATTCACATTGGGCTTTCATTAAGTTGACTTAAACTATTCCTTAAGTCGACTTACTAACACCTAGATTTAGGTCAACTTAATGCTTAAGTCGACCTTATTAAGTCGACTTAAGCCAGTGGAGATGGGGAGTAGCCCTAAATTTCTCCCTAGAGAATAGACAACCGGGCGCAGCTGGCTCTCCCACAGGGCCACGGAAACCACTGTTGGATCCCCACAGGAAGCTGCCAGCAGCTTCTGTGTCCCCTTGGCTTCTTTTCACAGTTTCTTTGTACAGCCAGTCTCCATTCTCTGTACTCCTGCTCCTTAATACCTCGTCAGATCTTTTTCCTACCCCCCCCCACCATTCCAATCTACTTGTGGAGACACTTCTACTCCTCCTCCCCCACAATGTCTCAGCCAATCTCAGCATTTTCCTTCACCATTTCTCAGTCCTAACCCAGCTCCAGCTCCTAGTTGCATTCACCCGTTTTTTCCCTTCTTCCCCAAGTCTCAAGCTCCCTATTTCTCCTTTGTGGTCCAGCATTTGTCCCCTCTGCATTTCAGTCAGATTATTACTTCCTCCACACTGCCTGAACACCAGCGGCGGACCATTGAGAGCACAAATTTAATCAATTTACTTCTCATTTCCAGTACCCAATCTCAGCCCAGCCCAGGGTTGCTTCAGGCAGCCATTACAAAGAAAGTCCAAATCAGGCAGAGCAGGAATTTGAACCCAAGTCTCCCATATTCCAGGTGAGTACCTCAACCAGAGTTTTTGGGTATTCTGGAGTACGTGGGTTCCTTTTGAATTTTTGCAAGAAAAAATTAAAAATCTCATTTTTTGTGTGAAATAATTGTCCCTACTTGCCAGAATTTTTTAACATCAGCTAAGCAACCTATTTTTCCCTGAACTCTTTCTCAGAAACTGATGAATCATTCTGGCTAAAATTTTCCAAAATAATTCAACCTGAGATTGATGCCCAAGCATGTAATATTTCCAATCTAAACAGTTAAAGTTTAGCAAAGTAACTGGAAATGGAGTTTTCTAAAGAGAAATACAGGGCAGCCTTATGAGGCAGCACTATCAGCCAGCCTGCTTAGAAACAAATGAATTTCATTGTCCTTTTACCTAGCAATTATCTGTTGGTTATTTCATGTAGGCATTCAGGTACTGGTGGATTTTAAGAGGGAATCTGAAGAACATATAGCTGTGGCTTTATGGAGTAGTTCAGGCAGATTGCTCCATATGCAAGAGGTAGAGTAGAGGAAAGTGCAAAGATTTTTATTGGAGAAGATGACCAAAATGTGAGTGTGAACCTGGCATTATTAGCAGGATAAAGAGAAATGATTCTAAGGCCTTGTACACACTGCAAAGTTATTGCGCGATAAAGCCCTTTATTGCGCAATAAGAAGCAGAGCGTACACACTATACTTACAGTTTTTGCGCGTTAAGACCCGTCTTGTTGCGCAAGATGTAAACCACCAAAACGAGCGTGGTTGCTCTTAACGCGGAATAGCTATTGCGCGACAGCCCGTGTGTGTACACTTCTCGCGCAATGTGAAACTTCCGGAAATGGCCCACAATTCCAATCCCATCCCTTCTGCACCCCCGTCAGTACTCTATTGCCGTGACGTCATTTTTTCCGACCTCCCCTTCTGTCCCGCGAATCTTTGAATTCCACACTCTCCCTTCTGGCTTGCTTTTCGGTGCTGCTGCCTCTGTGTGCTCCGCTCACAATGCCTTCACGGCGCAGCAAACGATCTCCAGCTTGGACGACAGCAGAGGTAATGGACTTGATAGGCATCTGGGGAGAGTCCGCCGTGCAGTCACAGTTACGTGGCAGCCGGCGGAATTTCGACATTTTCGGCCAAATACCTTAGTCCATGACTGAGAAGGGGCACGAGAGAGACACTCTGCAATGCCGGGCCAAGGTGAAAGAGCTGAGGATAACCTTCCACAGAGCCAGAGATGCTAACCGGCACTCTGGCTCTGCGCCAGCAACATGCCGGTATTACAAAGAGTTGGAGGCAATCCTGGGAGGCGATCCCACAACCACGCTGATCTCAACCGTTGACACCTCGGCGACATCATCCGAAAATGACAAGGGAGCGGAAGGCGAGGATGCTGTCGTGGACGAGGAAGCAGAGGGGGAAGAGGACGAGGACGGTCATGACGGAGCCACTGAAATGGGGAGCCAGGAGTTATTCGTCACCCTGCCAGAGACAAGCTCCATGGATTCCTTTGGCACGCCATCCCCTGAATCAGCCGAAGGCAGCTCCAGTAAGTTAGCCTTGCGGTGCTTTCTATTCTAGCAGCTACAGCTTAGCGGGTACAGGAAGATAACGTGTTGAGTCCTCCTTTTTTCTGTCTTCTTTTCTGTGCGTTACAGATGTGGCGTGGAAGTACTGTCATTACATAAAAACCGCATCAATGAATGCCTCTATTGACATGTAGTCGTCCCCTCTCAAGTCACTGAACGTGTGCTCCAAATATCTCCAAATTCTTCTTTTGAAATTGGATGGTAGAGCGAGCCTTTGCCCTCCCCCATTCAGGGAGAATTTCCCTCTCATGCTCGCAAGCACTGCCAAGGGAACCATTGCCGCGCACAATCCTGCAGCGTAAGGTCCCGGCTGGAAGTCAGCCACATGCAGGAGATGCATTCTCGCTTGCAGAGGCACTCTAAGCAGTGTGATATCGGCTTCTATTCCAGCCATCTCTGACACAGGATCAGAGCAGGCAGTGGCAATAGTTGACTGTCCCGTGGAGCAACTCACAGCAACCCGTCCCTCGCTTTGGACAACTTGGTAATGCCCCCCAGTATGTCCTCGCTGGAGTAGGCGAGGAAAGTGTAGGGAGAACATCATTCTTTGCACCTGACCGAGGTTTGAACAATAGCGGCATTTACATTGTTTCATATGTACGCAGGAACGACCTTCAATGGACACTGCACAGCTGCTGTTGACCGTCTGAGAAAGATAAGGCGGAGGCCTCGCAGGAGCAAGGAAGACATATTCAAAGAGATCATGGATTCCCAGGAGGCATCTGCTAGGGAGACAAGTCGGTGGAGGAGGCAGTGCATGCAGGACAAGAGAGAGAGCAGCGCAAGGAGGGAGAGGCAGAAGGATGCCCTGATAGACATTCTTCACGAGCAGACAAACCTCCTGAAGACCATGGTCGGTCTGCTCCAGGCTCGCACACCCCTCAGCCTCCTCTGCCTTTCCCTCCACACATTCACAACATTCACCTCCCAAACAATACATAGAACACCATGGACACCCATGGTATAACGTGACATCAACCCCTCCCCCAACGTATGTCGTGGAGTCCCGCACCTACACCCATCTTTAGACACCCCCCCTCCTGCTGTGTTATCATTTTTGTTCTGTAAATAAAGTTCAGAGACTGCTTAACGAATCAAGACTTTCTTTATTTTCATTTACAGTATGCCACTGATGATTGCATTTCAGGAAATAAAGGAGACAAAAAAATAATACTCTATTTTCCTTAACCTTACTAGTTAAGAATATTATATCTATACCATGGAGTACATAAATGGCAATGCTGTCCTTCAATCCCCATTAACAAAATGGCTCTTCAATGCCTCCCTGATGCGCACTGCCCTTAGCTGCGCACCCCGGATACCCCTGGTGTCCGGTTGCTGGTAGGCATGTTCCAGACGTTCTGCCTCCCTGGTCCACGAGT
Organism: Pelusios castaneus; assembly: GCA_007922175.1. Lineage (NCBI taxonomy): Eukaryota > Metazoa > Chordata > Testudines > Pelomedusidae > Pelusios > Pelusios castaneus. The sequence continues at coordinate 1,960,774 of ML685802.1, read as the reverse complement.
TAAAAAAATCTCTCCCCCCTGTTTTCACATATATTGTGAAGGACACAGCACGTGGAAATCACAACTGGTATGTTGTCCTCATGCAGGTCAAGCCTGCCATACAGCGATCTCCACCGCGCTTTTAAACGGCCAAAGGCACACTCCACAACCATTCTGCACCTGCTCAGCCTGTAATTAAAATGCTCCTTTGCAGGATCCAACTTCCCGGTAAAAGGCTTCATAAGCCATGGCATCAGTGGGTAGGCGGGGTCCCCAAGGATAACCACGGGCATCTCTACACCCTGCACAGTCATTTTTTCATCCGGAAAAAACGTGCCCAACTGTAGCCTTCTGAACAGTCCAGAGTTCCTGAATATGCGGGCATCATGCACCTTCCCTGACCAACCCGCATTTATGTCCGTAAACCGACCACGATGGTCAACCAGTGCCTGAAGAACCATGGAGAAGTATCCCTTCCGATTAATGTACTCACAGGCGAGATGGTCGGGCGTGAGAATAGGGATGTGGGTCCCATCTATTGCACCACCACAGTTCGGGAAGCCCAAGTCCTGAAATCCGTTGATGATCTCCCTCACGTTCCCCAGGGTCACCGTCCTCCTTAACAAAAGACGGTTGATGGCTGTGCACACTTGTGACAGTGCTACTCCAACAGTCGACCATCCGACCCCGAACTGGTTAGCGACCGAGCGGTAGCAGTCCGGAGTCGCCAGTTTCCAGAGGGCAATAGCCACACGCTTCTCTACTGGGATTGCGGATCTCATCCGCGTGTCCTTGCGCTGCAGGGCAGGGGCAAGCTCATGGCACAGTTCCATAAATGTGGCTTTCCGCATTCTAAAGTTCTGTAGCCACTGCTCATCATCCCACAGCTGGAGAACGATTCGGTCCCACCAGTCTGTGCTTGTCTGCTGGGACCAAACACGGCGATTCAGGCTGTGCAGCTGGTCTGCAAAACTGATCAGAATATCAGTTCTGCTCTCAAGGCTGTCAGTCTCCGAAGTGGAGTCATCCGAGTCCTGCTCTGAGTCAGAGCCAAAGGCGTACTGCAACAGAATCTGGGCTGTGTTCACAATGCTGAAGGCAGCATTCAAGATCACAGCTGAATCCATGATGATTCTGAAAAGGCAGTGATGGAAAGACGGTTGCTTCTGTTTGAAATTCACGCCCGTTGCTATTGGCGACCGCCAGGTAGCGTCGGTAGCAGAATGCACCACGGGAAATGATATTGGGGACTGTGGGATAGGTACCCAGAGTTCACTTTGTTTGGCTGAAGGACTGCGAGAAGATGGGGGGGGCTTTGATCCGTTACAGCATGCCGAGTGTGTATGCGGTAACGCGCAACACCAACAGCGGGTCATTTAAAGCGCAATATGCTTATTGTGCGATAGCGATGCTAGTGTGTACATAGCCTAAGATACAAGAGAAGATAAGTATGGAATGGCAGAAATACAAAGAATCTTGAAGTTGCTAAGGAAATTGAATTGAAAGTAGTAGTAGAAAAGGGAAGACATGGAATTATTCAAAAGGAATTGGAGAGTCATTGTGAGGATGACAAACAAAGGAGGTCACCTTAGTGGATGTATTTTGAATGGATTCCTGGAGGGATAGGGATTAAATAGAATCGAGGAATGTTTCAGAATCCAGAAAGGAAGGGGTTGCAGCAATGAATATGGAAAATCACAGCATAAATTATTTTTGACTTTCTAGGCAGATAGAAGAGCCTGGATTTTGAGCTACACTATGGAAAAGTGGCAGGATTTGTACATGGATTGGCGATATGTGTGGGGCAATGGAGAGTGACTAGGAGTCAAAGATGACAGCCATTTTGAAGTCTTGAACATGGCTACACTATTATATTTAATCTTAAAGAAACTTTAAACACAAGTTAAATTAACATTTTCGCTCTGAACAATTTTCATTAACTGAATCACTGGACTTTATTTTATTGTTTCATAGCAAAAACATCTACAATATGAGTTAAACTATATTGCAGGTTTATATTGTGATAATTCACCATTTAAAATGTGCAGTTCTTAACAATTCCCTCCCTAGAACAATTTTATTAATAGCTCCAACTTACTGCAACATGCTCTTTGTTTAACCATCAAATATGGTCAAGTTTAATTGGATCATCATTTCAATAAACAACTGCATAACATTTTGGTAAAATAGAAATTTTGCAATGATTTATTGTAGCTTTCCTCTATAAAACATAGAATTGTACTCCAACTGAAGCAGTCTATATATTTATTTTTCATTTTGTGATGGCGATTACTGTGCTAGCAAATATAAAATGCTATTTGTTAAAGTAACCATATATTGTAGAAATTCTAGGATCTGAATTACAAACTGCATATTTTTTATTAGTTGTGGGACTCTTAGGAGAGCAGCTTTGCATCTCTCAATTTTTTTCTATAGTTGCTGACAGTAAAATAAGGCCTGAAGCTTTGTCTTTTCCCCTAGAGCCCTTTAGACCTTTACACTTGTTCTCCCTACATATAGTGCTCATATTGATTCTCTGACACTTTTGAATTCAACCCAAACCAGTAAGGGGCTGTGTCACTGCCTGTTCTGCAATTTTAAGTGCCTTAAATGGTATGCTGCAGTGGCTCACAGCTCTGACACTAACAGCCAGCTGTTCAAGCAAGCAGGTTATCCTGGCTTCTACCATCCAGTTACTTTTTGCAGAGTGACCCCAACGTCCTCTCAGTCCCAAATTTCTCCAAAATCATCTGCCCTGCAGTGCCTAATCCTTCTGTACTGTAGGATTCTCAGACCCTTGTTCAGTTCACAGAATTTTTCCAGAGACAATAAAAGTAATCCATTAATTTAACAGAGGTTAACAACCATTCTAATTTAAATAACAGCAGTGAATTGGTTTACAGTAAACAGTAAAACAACTTTATTACAAGGAGTAAATATAGAAATGTTTACAAACAACCAAAAGTAAAAATATGCTTCTAAGATGAAAACTTAACTTCAGCAAGTTACAATCCTTGCCTCAGCAAGTTTTTCCAGAGACCTCAACCTCTTTGGCTGAAAGGACCTAATGTTCTGTGATTTCACAAATGCTACTTGAATCTTCCAAGTGATGGACACCAAAATGCCTTTCTATTTCTGCCTACATCTCCTAAAGGTCATTTACCTTGTTACAAGAGACAGGAGAGGTTCCTACTTGTCTTTCCATCCTGTTGACTTCCCAATCCCTTGTTGATCTGTACATAAATGGCATTTCCATTGTTTTGATTCCATGCTACTTAATTTACATTGAAAAGGACTCCTTGTTAATATATACTTGAAAGACCATGAATGAGAGCACTCAGACATAAGCTTTAATAGTCTCTCAATTGCTGGCCTAACTGCATGGGTTGTTTTATACAGGGTGATGTTTTAAAACTGATATTTTATACAGGGTGCCAGAGCAGCTGGTGGATCTGCAGCTTCTCAGTCTGTGCTCATGGCTAAAGAAGAGACAGGATACTGAAGAAAAGCAGCTCCTCTGAAGCTAGGGAGTAGATGATTGTAACATGTAAACCTGAAAGAACTGGTAGATATAAAATGTGCCTAATAAATGTTTTCAAAGATCTGTAACTCCTGAGTGCTTTTCAGAGTCAAGTGACCTTGCTTAGGCCATGTACCACACTACAGGAATAATCGTGCAACAAGCACGTTGCGCTTTAAAAGTCACATGGTTTTTGTAGCGCAGGATCATGTACACACTCTGCCGCTTGTGACAGAACAGAGCCCCCTCCCTGCAATTCACGATTTCACAAGAAACCCAATTGAATTGTGGGACCCTATCCCACAGTTCCATCCATCCTGATTTGGCGCTAAGAATCCTGGGTAGAAGGAGAGTAGTGCTGAGCACCATGGGTAAAGTCTTGGTTTCCCATGGTGCATTCTGTTCCCTTTGCGTCACGAGAGTTGCTACTAGCAACTCGTGCCCATTTTCAACAGTAGCACATTGCTTCCCGGAAGTCCTTTGGCAGTAACATGGATCCAGCTCTGATCTCGACTGTCACCTTCAGCATAATGAATACATCTCGGCTGGTGGCACAGTATGTATTCAGCTCTGAATCAGACCAGGATTCGGATGACCCTGGGCTGGTGACTGCCATGCAGGACAACAGCACCGCATTACTGAGCTCCTTCACAGAGCACCTGCACACGGTGCACCGCCGGTTCTGGTCATGAGAGACGAGCACCAAGTGGTGGGACCTCATCGTTTTGCAGGTGCGGGATGATGACCAGTGGCTACAGAACTTTCAAATGCAGAAAGCCACATTCATGGAACTGTGTGAGGAGCTAGCCCCTGCCCTGCGACACAAGGACACCAAAATGAGAGCCGCCCTCACCGTGGAGAAGCGTGTCGCAATCACGCTGTGGAAAATGGCAACTCCAAACTGCTACCGCTCAGTCGCGAATCAGTTTGGAGTTGGCAGGTTGACCGTCGGGTTAGCACTTTCACAAGTGTGCAGAGCCATTAATCGTGTTCTGCTCCAGAGGACAGTGACGTTGGGCAACGTGCGGGAGATCGTCGATGGATTCGCGGCCATTGGATTCCCGAACTGTGGAGGGGCAATAGACGGCATACACATCCCAGTTCTGGCTCCAGAGCATCTTGCGACTGAGTATATTAATAGGAAGGGCTACTTCTCCATGGTGCTTCAGACACTCATGGATGACAGGGGGCGTTTCACGGACATAAATGCGGAGTGGTTGGGTAAGGTGCATGATGCTCACATTTTCCAGAACACGGGCCTGTACCGGAAGTTGCAGGCAGGGACCTTCTTCCCCAATGACAAAATTACTGTTGGGGATGTGGAGTTGCCCATAGTCATCATAGGAGACCCAGCCTACCTACTGATGCCTTGGCTCATTAAGCCCTATACTGGAAATTTGGATCCCAGCAAGGAGCGCTTCAATTACCGGTTAAGCTGGTGCCGAATGACCGTAGAGTGCGCCTTTGGGCGCTTAAAAGGCCTCTGGCGCTGTTTGTATGGGAGGCTAGACTTAAATGAGGACAACATTCCAGCCATCATTGCAGTGTGCTGTGTCCTGCATAACCTCTGTGAAAATAGGGGAGAGAAACTTCCCCCTTCATGGGACGTGGAGGCTGAGCAACTAGAGTTTGCCTTCTATCAGCCAGCCACTAGGAGTATCATGGGGTCCCAGCTGAGAGCTGTCCACATAAGGGAGGCACTTAGGGTGTATTTTAGTGATGGGGACTCATAGGACGCATTGCATCACTGTGCAGTAGTGTTCCCAAGCACTATTGGGTGCTGATTGGGGGTGGAGGGATGGTGCCAGTGGGCGTGTACTGTACTATGCTCGAACGAGTGACTACTAAACATGCAACAATTAATCTTATTGTGTATCAATAAAGACACTGTGCAAAGTTCAAGTGATTCAATTTTATTATTATAAAACATTAAATATTTACAGTAAGTGGTGCCTGCAAAAGGGGCTATAGATGCGTGTAGGTGCATGTCTCAATGCCATAGCTTGGTGCAGGAGTGGATGTAACATTGTACCAGGAGGGTCCCTGGGCTTCAAAGAACTGCTTTGAGGGAGAAAGGGGCATGGGGAACAGAAAGTGTTGCTGTGCAGAAGGAAGTGCAGAAGGGATGGAATTGGAATTCTGGGACATTTCCAGAGGTTTCATATTGTGCGGCAACCGTACACACACGAACTATCGCGGAACAGCTGTTCCGCAGTAGCCGCTACCACCCTCGTTTTGGTGGTTTACATGTTGCGTGGTAAGATGGCTGTTACCGCGCAACAACATGGATTTGTATGTGGTCGCTGTGCCTGTTATTGCGCGATAACAAGCATTATCACGCAATAACTTTGCAGTGTGTAGAAGGCCTTAAAAATTCCTTCACTAAGCCTTTGTTTTCCTGCTTCCTTCTCCCCAAAGCAGAGGAACTACAAGCCATAGACACACAATTAATTGGAGATCTGCAGGGGTAAGTGACTGGGAGTTCAAGAGCTCTCTGAGTGTGTTGTCTTGGTTATAGAGTGGCTGGACTGTGGAGTCCCACATGCCAAGGAACGGCTCAGACAAGAGGCCCGAGTCTGGGACTGCACCCTAGAAACACTGAGATGAAATAGTGACTATATTTTTAAAAGTACACAGCAACCCAGTGGTTGGGTCCAGTCACCACAGACTGATGTCTGTACAATATAGTCCTGCACCTGATTTTAACATTTGCTTTGGTGTGTGCGAAAAAGACTAGTGGCTTGTTTCCCCCTTCTCTGACATCTTTTGCATATGACTGGTCTGAGCTGTCTGCTGTTGTTTTTAGGGAGCCACTAAGCATGACCCCTATTCTCCTAATCCAGTATGGCCTTCATGGAGCAAACTGGCATGGTAAATGGCATGCACACCCTGCAGCAGCGAACAATAAACAGCTACTTTCTTACTACTATTGCCAAAACATTGACAGATTTGCCCTTTAATCCCTCACAGTTGTTTTGGAAACAATAAAGTCAACAAGAGAAAAGACAGCACACACTATGGATTTTTTTCTACCTAATTTTTCCTGCCATCAGAAAAATGCTGTCATCTGAAATTGTCGGGGTATGCTAAATACAGCAAGCAGCTGTCAAAACTGCTTGTCAGGATTTCTGTTGTGAATTCCACAAACATCAGAACATACCACATATATATTCACCTCAAGCTCCATCTTAGAAAACCTAGTTCTGTTTTTTAGCTAGATGCCGTGTCCTCAAAAAAAGTGAGAACTTTCTAAGGAAGTGGCTAACACTTCACTCTAAAAAACATAGATCACTACTGAACTCTCCAGGATAGATTCACCCTTTTATAGGAACCATTCCCAGAATTATTTTCTGATGTTAGATAAACCAGTGCTTATTATAGTTTGAGGCATAATATTGCTATACCACATGCATGCAGATCCCCATCAATTATTTTCTACGGTACATAGAAATCAAACTCCTCAAATATACAAATGGATATTGAATTTAAATACCACAATCCCTCTTTCTAAAAAAGAAAAATAAATTTCTAAAATGACTTACTTAGAAACAGATTAGTCAAGGCTGTGGAGTCATAATTACTGCTACTGAAAGATGCAAATGTGAAATTAATCTAATTTAAATTCCTGCACAGACTCCTCTGGAACCCCCAGAGACTATATCATTTGGTTATTTAAAGAATACAGTGAAGCCTGGAAATCTACAAGGCATAATGGGGATCTACCTTTAAGCATGCATCAGTTTAAGATTTGTCAGGGTTATAATCAATTTAAAAAGGAATAAATAGAAAAATACAATTCTGCTTTACTGAATAGCTCTGAGAATTAAACAACAACAACAACAAAAACCCCAAACCCTGAGTAGGTCTAAAATGTTTCATATTTCCTTTTTTAGCCATTTATTAGGCACATTTTATATCTGCCAGTTCTTTCAGGGGAACAGGAACAGAAATAGAAGCCTTAAAGTGCTTGCTTTGGTGAATTTTTAACATTTGCCATATTATGTTCCACACAGTCCAAGAGTAACAGATCAAGCTGTTGGATTTTCAGTTTATAACCAAACATAGTATGGAACGTTCAATAAGTTCCATGTCTTTTGCACCAGTAATCAGCTTTTCTAATCATAATCCATGGCAAAATATTGGTTGCCAAATGTAACAAATGAGTCTATTCAGGCTATTCAAGTTCCAAAGGGGTAGCCGAGTTAGTCTATTGCGGAAAAACAAACAGAGTCCTGTGGCACTTTTAAAGACTAACAGATTAAGTGCCACAGGACTCCGTTAGTTATTCAGGCCAAAGTAAGAGTCATTTTACATGTTTTGTGTTTTTGTAATACATTTGCCTGTAGTCTTTATGTTTCTGTAACAAATGATTGGTGACCAGGGCTTGAAGGAATGCAATTAAAAAAAACAAAACAATGCTTGCTTTAAAAAAAAGCGAACAAAACAAATGTTGAACAAAATGTAAAAGTGCACATGGAGAAAAGTACAGACAAAGTACTATTAAACAACTGCAGCTTAACATACACTTCTTTTATTTACATTTTTATTTTTGCTATTGTAGTGTTATAATATTAGCATATTCAAAGTATATGTTTTACAGAAATATTACCACAACATGAATTTCTTCTCCAGCTATAGAAGACTCTTTCTGCAAGTAATAATTATATTTTCTATGAAAAGTATACAAATATTTCCATCCTTCATGTTGGATATCAGTGGAAGAGATATGTATTAGAAGAGCAAGAGGTATAGTGTGTATGACAAATGTCACAACAACTGTGGGCATTGGTCCCTTTAAAAAAAAAAATCAGTAAAGATGTGAAGTAGGCAAGAATCCCCAAGTAAATGATCAAGGCTTTGTTAACTTCCATTCCAATCCCAGACTCTCTGAACCATGAACAAGAGTTTAAAGAATAAATTAGTTTGTGATACACTAAGGCAGTGATACTCAGACCAAGGATCAGGAGCTGCAAATGACTATTTAAAATGTCTCATGTGGCTTTTTGCAACACTTATTAACACACTTTGATTTAATTATTACCCAGTCTAACTTATTAACCAATCAAGATACTTTTACTAAGTTATTAACCAATTGTAGAAAACTTGGTCAATCATTTTGCTGTGATAATACACAAACACAGAGAGAGAAAGAATGTAAACAGAACAATGAATTGCCACTACTGTGGCTCTTTCATGTACTATTGATTGCTAATTTGACCTCAGCACCATAGAGGTCTGAGGTATAACTGCACTCAAGAAAAACTTCCATATCTGAGAGAAATGAAGAAATCACATATGAGCCTGATTACTGATGAGGGGGCCCTTTATAAAGGTCAGATTTTTGTATTTCCATTTTTTAGACCCTTATGTAAACCACAGACTCTCACTCTACTGTGGTTGAGTCATCATCAGTTAAAAACCACATCATTAATTTTAAATATCAGTGTTTGAAATGGATATGTTTTTGGAAGAAGAGGGAATTTTGATTTTCTTTAATCAGTCAGGCAAATGGTCCCATCCTCCTTCTCCCACTAATTCAGGGCAAACAGATCTCCCATTATCTTTAGGGGTAGCAGGACTGGTTCCAGTGTAGTACAAGAAGGAGGATAACATGGGGAGTTGCCCTAACTTTCTGAAAATTAAAGGTTTTAAAAGTATTATAAAAATAATTTTGAAACTTGGAAAAAAAAACTTTAAAAACTCTCAAGCGTTAAAAAAAACCCACAACCACCTTTAAACTTTGCTTATAAAAATTCTCAGTTCTCTTAAATCCAATCAAATACCCATCAAGTCAATGAAAAGTCTCCTATTGACTTCAATAAGAACTGCAGCAGACCTAGTTTAAATTCCTATAGATTGGCATTAATATTCTAAATATTATGGCAATTAACCAATATTGGCATGCAGGAAAATGATACATTTTATATTGTAAATACCACATAACAAATTACATTTTATAAAATAATAAAAATCCTGGAAAACATGGCTTGTTTGCAGGTAACCTCCCACCTGAGTGTGTGAAAAGGTAACTTGAAGCTTTCAGAATTTTACATTCAATAGCTTGTCTGTTTGATGGTCAATTTAAGTAAGCCCATAGTAACTGAAGTTGGGTTTGTTGATAAATATCTGAACTTTTGGATAAATACTCCAAAAGAGGAGGAAGCTAGGCTGTTCTCAGTAGTAATAGAGGACAGAAAAAGGAGCAATGGTTTCAATGTGCAGCTGGGGAGGTCGAGGCTGGATATTAGGAAAAACTTTCTCACAAGGAGGGTGGTGAAGCATTGGAATGGGTTACCTTGGGAGGTGGTGGAATCTCCAACTTTGGAAACATTTAAGGACCAGTTGGACAAAACCCTGGCTGGGATGATTTAGTGGGAGTGGTCCTGCTTTTAACAGGGGGTTGGACTAGATGATCTCATGAGTTCCCTTCCAACCCTAAGATTCTATGATTGTATGATCCCATATTTAACTCCACCTTTAGTCAGTACATCCCAATTGTGGTTCTTAAATACTGGTCATCGCTATTGTACTGTCAGGTTGGATTATTTGGTCAACAACAACAATGGCTAGAGCTGTCACAGGCTTTATTCAGGGTATTAATAGATGGTATTAAAGTCAACTAAAAATCTTGTTAGTTTCATCAGTCTGTTTTATTCTATTAAATCTGTAACAGAGTGAACATGAACATTAATGTTATGATAGGGTAGCCAACCCTCCACAGTTATCCTAGAGTCTCCAAGAATTAAAGATTAATCTCCTAGACATTGCTGCAAGACATGTGGGATAAATATCTTGGAGAATTCTCAAATTGAGTATTGATTGGTGAATCATATTATCTTATCAGCTTCTCTGAAGTTTCATACATTCCTGAAGAACGTTGGTCTATCTGATTTTTGATATGTCGAGACAATACTCACTTGCCTTCTCTCAGCCATCTTATGGAATATTGGTGGTGCAACTTTTTATGTAGCTACTATTAAATCAGTTCTGTCTCTCAGTGACCAAACATAACTTTGGCTTGTGGGAAAAAAAACAAACAACCCCCCCCCCCCCAGCATTTTGTGATTTTTGGCAGTGACTCTTCAAAACAAAGACTCTGAAGGTATTGCGAATAAGGAGAAAAGGTACTGTTGTATATATGGCAATGGGAATCTTCTTAGTGTATGTGCAACATGCCTCAGGTGGTATGTGACCAGGATTCAACACGGAATTTGGTCTGCTGGTTGGATCATTAGCTTCCAGGCTAGCTACTAACTAGGGATATGTCTACACTTGAAAAGGTAAGTCGAGCACGGGGCTCCCTTCTCCCCCGGACTGCTCCGGTCCCATCTGAAAGGAGCCCTGTGGCTCCTATCTGCCCACGACCCGAGCAGTCCCCACCAGAAGGGAGCCTCGCGGGTCCTGGCAAAAAGGGAGCCATGGGTCCCAGCAAAAAGGGAGCCACAGCTTCCCTCTGCTGGGGACCCGTGCGGGTCCTGTGTAGAGGGAAGCTGTGGCTCCCTTCTTGCCAGGACCCATGTGGGTCCCGGGCAGAAAGGAGACGTGGGTCCCGGGCAGAGGGAAGCCATGGCTCCCTTTTGATCAGGACCTGTGGGGGGCCCCGGGCAGAAAGGAGTTGCTGCTCGCTTCTTGCTGGGCCCCACGGGGTCCCGGGGAGAAAGGAGCCTGGCTTCCTTCTCCCCAGGACCATGCCCCAGGTCGACTTTATTTTAAAATAAGTCGACCTAGGGCGGCCACACTGTCTTTTGGTTGACTTAACTATTCAACTTAAGAGTTAAGTCCACCTAAAGACCAGTAGTTATTAAGTTGACTTAAGGAGCTGCTTAAGTCGACTTAATGACAGCCAGGTGTGGACGCGGTTTAATTTAAGTCGACTTAAGCCTCCCTAAGTCAACTTATATTGCCAGTGTAGACGTAACCTAGAAGTGCAACATGCACACTGATCCATGCTCCTCACAACTGGTATAAGGACCTTGAATATACAAACTAGCTGTGCAAAGTTGAAAAATTTATGTCTGAATGTATTTGTTGTCATCAAGAAGTTTCCATTACAACAAAGAGAGAGGAGACATAGCCATTCATGTGGAATGAACACAAAGACACTGCAACAAAACAAAAAGAAACCTCAAATTGCAGCTTACAAAAAAAAAAAAAAGACCACTCAAAAAAAATCTAGTAACATCAGCAGAAATAAGAGACATTTATCCTGGCATATGTGATTCAAGTCAAGATAGTGGCTAAAAATTGCTTCCAAAATTCCTATTGAAATTAAAAATTTCAAAAAGCACCTTGTAGAGATACAAAAGCAACTAGCATTAAAGAGAATGATCTGGCTCCAAAAATTTCAGAATCTTTTAGTTAAGGATCTTGAATTAGCAGTTTCTCCTCAATTGCAACACAGGCCTCAAAGAAGGGACATAAATGTTCCCCTGTGTACGTTCATTATTTTTCAAAGATGGAAGGGATTCAAAACAGATTGCTTGTTGTGCTGCATGCACTTCAAACATTATAGAAGAAAACAGCTTCGTACAAACTGTGTGTCATCCCATGTATCTGATAACATGTCTGTTAATTTTATGAAACAGGTCAATTCACCAAAAGGTGAAGCAATTGAATGGCTAAATGATTCAAGTGGGTACAAGTGCCATGCAATTCATAACTGTGTAAGTGTTAAAAATGGCATGAACCTTCGAGTTTTGACACTGAATGTCTTAGTCTGAAAATCCATAAAAAAGGAAACCCCGGACGCCCCATCATCTCAAGCACTGGCACACTTACAGCGGGATTATCTGGCTATGTGGACTCTTTCCTCAGACCCTATGCTATCAACACTCCTAGTTATATTTGAAACACTACGGACTTCCTGAGAAAAATCCAATCCATTGGTGAACTTCCAGAAAACACTACCTGGCCACTATGGATGTAGAGACTCTTTACACCAACATCCCACTCAAAGATGGATTATAAACCATTAAAAGAACCATCCCAGATGATGCCACAGCAAACCTTGTGGCTGAACTTTGTAACTTTGTGCTCACCCACAGCCATTTCAGATTTGAAGATAATTTATACCTTCAAGTCAGTGGCACTGCTATGGGTACCCACATGTCCCTACAATATGCTGACATTTTTATGGTCAATTTAGAACAATGCTTCCTCACATCTCATCCCAAAGCACCTCTACTTTACTTATTCTACATCAATATCCACATCATCTGGACCACGGTAAGGATGCCCTTGAAGATTTCCACAGAGATTTCCACAATTTCCATTCCACAGTCAAACTTAGCCTGGAATACTCCACAAGAGATTCACTTTCTGAACACTATTGTGCAAATCAGAGATGGACACATAACCACCACCCTATACCGAAAACCTACAGATCGCTATAGTTACCTACATCCCTTGAGCTTTCATCCCAGACATACCACACGATTCATTGTGTATAGTCAAGCCCTAAGATATAACTGCATTTATTCCGATCCTTCGGACAGAGACAGACACTTTCAGGATCTCTATCAAGCATTATTAAAACTACAATACCTACCCATGGAAGTGAAGAAACAAATTGACAGAGCCAAACAGGTACCCCGAAGACAGCTATTACAGGAGAAGCCTAAGAAAGAAAACTACAGAATGCCATTGGTCATCACCTACAACCCCCCAAGTCAGACCTCTACAGCACATCATCAAAGATCTACAACCTAGGCTATATGATGATGCCGCACTCTCTCAAGCCTTGGGAGACAGACCTCTCCTCGCTTACAGACAACCTCCCAATCTTAAACAGATACTCACCAGCAACTACAGACCAAATAACAGAAACATTAAAGCACTAACATATCCTTGCAACAGACCACACTGCCAACTTTGCCCACATATCTACACAAAAGACTCCATCACAGACCTAATTAAGCCACCTAGGCTTAAGGGCTAAGAGCCATCAAGGGCTCATTTACCTGCTCGTTCACCAATGTGATTTATGCCATCATATGCTGGAAATGCCCCCCCTGCCTTATATATTGGAAAAACAGGACAGTCACTGCGCAAAAGACAAATGGACACAAGTCTGACATCAGAAATCACAACATTCAAAAACCAATAGGGTAACACTTCAATCTCCCTTCTCGCTCCATTGATGACTTGTTAATAGCAGTGCTCAAGCAAATAAATAACAAATTGCAGTTTCAAAGAGAAACTACTGAATTAGAATTAATATGTAAATTAGACTTGGTTGTCTCAGGGTTAAACAGGGACTATGGATTTTTTTTTTTCATTACAAGTGCTTTGACCTCACTTTCCTCTATATGCTGTTCCCCAGTGTTTGAATCCCGACATCTATTTTGATTTTCTATTACAGCCTGGCCTGATCCTGTCTCATACATTTCCCTGCATTTAATTTCCTCCCATTCTGTAAATTCCCCAAAGAATCTGATGAAGTGGGATTTTCTCCCATAAAAGCTCATGCAATAAATAAATTTGTTAGTCTTTAAAAGTGCCACAAGACTCCTTGTTTGTTAGTCTGAAAGGGTATAGTGAGTTCTCTTCCTATACTAAAAAACAATCTCTCTTCATTTTTTCACTTTGTACAAACTGATTATAAAGAACTTCTATATGACATACCTACAAGGCAGCTGCTCCTTTTGCCTGCAAATAGAAGGAATGCTACAGTGGTGGCCTACATTAAAGGAATATTTCATTAAAGAGGCAGAAAAAGAATGTGCCAAGAATGATCAGGAATTTCTTCCTCTTAGTTCCAGTTACTTCCTACATAACCTATAGGCAGCACTTTATGAAGCACTTAATGAAAGCTCCAGTGCCAACTGTACAAAATAAGACTATCAGGGAAGGTTTTCATGCTAAGCTAAAGGGAAGGAAAGAGGACAAGTTCTATGGACCGTCAGTTCAGTCTAGTTTGTACAATGTCTCTATGCAATAGAAGAAAATCTAAGGAAGATAAGGCAATGTCAAGGTGCCTCACATATTTAGAAATCATACCATTCTACAAAGTATTTTCAGTCAAATGTCAATCCTTCCCCTGGACAATGAAGTGCAATGGTTTGATACAGAAAGGTTGGCTAATTTCTTCATCTTGAGATTGATTTTGACAAGCTATATGATGATCACTTTATTTTACAGAGGAAGAAAATTCAAAGGAACAATGTGGCTTGTTTTCAGTGAGGACATTTTCTAATAAAATAATTTCTCTTTTCTTGCATGGCAAAAAGATTAAATTACTAAATACAAAGACTAAAGAAATAAGAATGATTAAAATATTTGGGGGAAAACAATAGCCAAGTGACACCAACTTCATGCCTTCCTATATTACATTTGTACTGCTAAATATACACACGCACACGCAGATTGAGAAATGAACATTGCTAAGTGCCATCACTAAACAATTTTATCCATAGCCACATGCTTAAGATTAACCATATTACTTTTTACAGAAAAGTAATATTAATCCACTTTATTAATCACAGTTCCATTGTGGTCTTCACAAATAAAAAATATACTGTGTATTGCCTTGTCATCACACTAGTTGTCCATGACAAGAAAATAAGTTTTCAACATATCAGAAGAAATTGAGATCCCTTTTAGTGAAATAAAACTAGACAGAGTATGTTTTTAAAACTGCAACACTACAGCCCATCTTCATATTACAAGATTCTGACTCTTTGATGTTTCAATTCAAATTGTCACTCATTCGGCTCTTTTAAAGCTACTTTGTAGTTAGCTTCATCAATATATTAATATATGGAAAGGCAGGGAATTATGTCCCATAGAAACAAAAATACCCTTCAATTAAAAGTGAACTACAGTGAGACAAATTCCAAAGGGGTAGCCGTGTCTAGCATTTACAATACATGTGTATTTTTTTATATTCTGCTAAAGTCTATCTGTGTAACTAATCTATGTAAAATCTATGTAAATAATGTTCAACTTTGATGGATACCCACGTAGTTTTATTGGATATCTGCTTTTTCATGTCTAGTTCTATATTAATTGAGTACTATAACCTAATTTGAAAAGTCATTTGTATCACCTTGATAAGCGAAAGTTTTGTAACGTATAAAAATGCAATGCAAAAATATAAAATCTCCCAAAAGATGTTATTTACTAGAAATAATGACTCCAGAAATCCAAACCCTTCCAAAGAGATTCATAAATTTGATTGTCATAATAAGCGTCCATGGATTTACTTGCACAGAAGTTCAAAAGGGTTGGGTTAAACTACCCTGTTCTCTCTCTACCATAACTTTTCAATATTTTTCTGAACCCACAGGTGAGGTGTGGATTTTTATATTTATACAAGTTCACACAGTGCTCATGGGATCACTACAACCCAAAATTGGTGAAGTAGCTATATAAGAAAATATCATGTTAGTTGTCCTACATGACAAAAACACAGATCAAATGCAAGCATAGCACAAAGACTAGTCATGAAAGATTCGTGGCTTTCAAGAAAAAAATAACAATATTTGAGGACATAAGAAATCCCAGGTCTAACCCCTGGTTCATGAACACAGACTGTAGTCAGCCTAAGATTAAATTTAAAATGTGTTTGCAGTTCATGGCATGCATTTTACAGAGCACCAAATATGACCACCAAAACTAATTCTTGGCTTTATAGATGAAAGTCTCAGGCAGAAGAAAGAATTTTCTTTCTGTGAAGAATTTAAATCAAATTCAGACCTGGCATAAACTGGTGCCACTCAACCAAAGTCTACAGAGTTGCACCTACATGGATACATATAAAGTTCTTTGTGTTTTATTTCTACTTACTAGAGTAACCGTATAGATCAATAAGATAAATTGCTTGTTTATTGAAAATTTGTTTCCTTTAAGTGTATATTTAATTTCATGACTATTCAGAAAGGTGCTTAAGCATATTTATGGAAGATAAGACAATCGTCAAATCCTACTGTGCAAGCTTACAGTTCAATATGACTGAAACATATGCTCAAGTGCTTTTCCAAAAAGCATGTTTTCCTGAATAGGAGCATAAAGATCTTCTCCTCTATCAAATCTAGAACGTTAGAATAGCAAGAGAGAGTAATGTTATATACAAAATCAGGCATCATTCTAGTAGGAAGCAGTTGAATGGAACATACTCTAGAAAACAAATGCATCCCAAATTCATCCATTAGTTCATAACAGTTCACCTGAGATGACAGAAATTTAAGATAAAACTTCAAGTGGCAAGATATAGCAGTACCCATTCTAACAACATCCAAGAGAAGATTCAAATGAAACAATATTCTATACACTTAAAAAAAAATCCACGAGACAACGTGGCTAGAAGAGATCTCATAATCCAAGAGATTTATGGTCCATGTGAGATTTACAGATATTGTAAAGATGGAGGGATAACTAGCTGTCTTAGAAACATCATTAGTACATCAGAAAGAATAAAAATAAATCAAATATAGAAGAGGGGAGTAACAGTATATGGTTCTTGCTGTTGTCCTGCCACGATTCAATATTTTGAAGAAGAGTTTAAGATTACTTTCAGAGTCAACTCATGCTACAAAGTATCTTTTTGGAGTACAAATCATATGAATAAATTCAAATGGTACCTATTTTTTAAGTATTCCATTTTAAATCTGTTTTTTAAGGCTGGGCACGTTCAAACAGGGAATGACCAAATCCCATTGCAATTCAACGGGTGTTGGGTACCTACCTTACTTAAAATACATAGAAAAATCCTATTTCAAAAGTCCATTAGAAGACTTGAAGCATACAAAGTATATCATCATGTGGTCTGCATTATGGTTTAATAGTAACCATTCATTATTTTCTTTTCCATTAGTATTGAATGTTTTGAAATATTTAGCATCATCACAAAAATACCACATACCTATGGTTCAATAGCAGAATGCTGTTGCTTTTTATGGTTATTAATGAGTGGCTATGGGGGTATAGTCAATTTAATATAATAGTACTGGACTGACAGCCAAATCCACTCACCACATGTTTGTACATTTTTTCTCTAGAAGATTAGAGAGCTCTCTGATTAACTGAAAAAAATATCTATTATGTTAAACCAGTAATTCATCATGACCAAGACATTTTACCACTATTTACTTGGATTAAAATATCATTTTACAGACACCAAGATTTCCAGTACATAAAGCATGTGTCTACAGACACCAGTCACATTAAGATACTACCAATTGGGATGAAGATCATTGTAATATCTGTAACATGTAGATATAATTCCTATCTTTAGATAATTGTTAGTCTTATTTTATACATGTTCTAATCCATGAAGCTCAACGATTGTGCTTAGATAATTGTACCATAATAGTCTCCAAAGTTGATCAGTAGTATTCCTTAGAGGCAAAGGTACCAATTCACTCTTAAAATGCTTAAATAGAACTAGAATCATGGGACTTACAGTCAGCAATTTGTAGGACTCTCCTTACTTCCCCACTTCCTGATCCTCCACAACCATCCTCATCATCACAGTCTCCACTGATTTGTTCATCCATACTTCCACCACTGCCTGTGTGTAGTAGACCCCACTTCTCATGTTTAGGATGCGATTTGCCCTGCAATAGCTGCAAGCACAAAGTAAAGATGAGAAAGCTCCAAAGGTTTCAGAAATTCAGATTGGATTAGCATACAAATGTTCACATGTTTCTCTAATATCCAAGTTTCCAGGCCTGAAATCAGGCTGCTGGACTGACAAGATCAGATATTCTTGTAATATTTACTGTACTCTTCTGGATTACAGTCACCCTCCTTCACGTTATTTGGGTCTTGTATTTCTAATGCCACCTTAAGCAAATGCAGAGGAACCCAAAGATGTTTATTTAAAAAAAAATGATCATGGGGACTGAGCTCAGTCTGAATTGTTCAGTCTGAATTGCTGGTCCCCCACTATGGACAACTCACTTGGACTCTCTGCCTCTTCCCCATATATAAAATGTAAATACTTCTAATGGTGATTAGTAGCATTTATTTATACTGTGATTTGGAGATATAAAATGCTATATAAATGCTCTTACACTTCTTTAAAAAAGGATTCAGATCTGTGCATAGTACAAATTAAATTGTTTGTAATTTCTTATTTTATCTGAAATTACATACAGTAATTCATCTAACAGGAGCCGAGCATCTGCTAATATAAATTGGTGCTGTTTTATTCACTTCTGTGAAGTGTACCAATCTAAACTAGCTGAGGCACTGTCCTTTGGATTCTTTATTACAATAAAAACAAACAAGGAGTTCTGTGGCACTTTTAAAAACTAACAAAATTTATTTATTGCATGAGCTTTTTTCGGTTTAACGTCCCTTTGTCAGATGAAAAAAATGGAAACTGTATTCTGTAGGTGAATACACGGGGGAGGGGGGCGGCTAAGTCATAAGGTCAGTTCAGTCTTTTTCACCAAACCAAACAAGTTGTTTTCATTCAGACCATGTGGAACAATAGGTGAGAATATTATCACCTTTGGTAACAAGAAAGCCAGCCCAAATCCCTATTCAGACCCAGTCTGATGGTGTTAAATTAGCATATGAATTGAAGTTCTGGAATTTCACATTGCAGTTTGGTTTTAAAGTCTTTTTGCTGAAGTACTTTTACTTGAATGTGTGGGGAGCTTGATGTGTCCCTAGCAGTGGGTCCCTTTTTTAGCCAGCGGAATGGAAGATCAGGGCTTCCCTCCCTTTGGCTCCAACAGGGACTCCAGTACTTAGGGACCCAGGCAGAGTGCTTTGCCACATGCTCCCTGCTACAGCCAGGGGGAGGAGAGTGCTTACTTCCCATTTCTTGGCTGCAACAAGGATCCTGCAAAGTTCTTTTAGCTTTGCAGAAGTGGACTCTGCCTGGGTCCTTAAGCAGCAGCATCCTTCTGCAGGCAGCAGGAGGGGAACCATGGGTCACTTTGAAAGCCCTCATAGGTCACTTTTGGCCCCCAGGCTACAAGCTGGGAACCACTGCTCTAAAGTTTGCATACTCAAAATTGTTTGCCCCAAATGAGTATTCAGATTTTTTGGATTAAAAAAAAAGTAATAATAATCAGATTTTTTGGATTCAAATTGCTATTGCAAGAGAGTTTGATGACACTGAAATGAGCACAAGAGTTTAAACCTTAGTGCTTTAAACACATCCCAAGAGAACAGTGCCCAATTACTTCAGTCCTGGGACATTAAGGTGAATGTTAACGCAGCAGCATGAGTACCCCAATATTGACTCATCACCAACATATCCTGCTACAGATTTCCTCTTATGACACCTATCTATGTATGTTATTGTCCAGGCTCAACCCTGCTAAATTTTTTGAGAGACTGACCAAAAAAAAATTTTTTTTTAAATCACAGCTTGACATGTGTTTCTCTTTCACATCCCATCTGTATCCATTTTAAAATTGGATTGGATTAATACTTTTTAAAATTATTTATATTTCCTGGTTGTCTAAATAGTTGCCTACAGTAATAATGTTTTGATTTCTCTAATCTTTCTCCCTACAGCTTAGCACTCCGCTAGGATTTTCATCATGAGTCCCGAGGTTTCCTAAAAAAAATAGTTTAAACACAAATTTGACACTGAAAAAACAATGCCCTCCAACCCTACCGAAACTTTTCTTTCAATTTAGGGCAGTTAGTAGTGATTAAGAAGTGAAAGAACACTTTAGACTATTTTAGTTTGTTTCTTTTCTTAACTATACAAAAGAAAGAAATGCATCTTTTGATATAAATTCACAACTCTCTCTCTCTCACTGGTTGTTCTTTGCAAGGCATACCTCAGTCCTAATATGGAAGTTCTTTATTCAGTGTTAAAATCTTTGTACTCTTAACAGCAGGTTTGGTTCACTAATCAGATTATAAGTAAATAGAAAAGGTCCCCAAAATAATTGGTTTATTTTGTTCTGTTGCAAATTTTATATAAGATGTCAGTTAAAGGGGAAAGGAAATGTATTTTATTATTGGAGATTTTCTGATTGTATACATTTTATGGATATGCCATCTGGGCTCTAACAACATTACTTTGCCACTATGTACAAGTCAGAAAATGTCTTAACTTGGAAAACAAGCAATAGAACCTTGTGGTTTTTTTTTTCCTTTTTAGTAAGTAATGTACACAGGTAATCTATATTCAAGGGTTTTTAAAGAAGCTGACAGCAGAGCTCTATAGACCATTAATGTTGATTTTTAGTAAGTCTTTGAACATTAGGGAAATTTCAGAGACTTGGAAGAAAATGCATGTTATGCCAATATTTAGGAAGTATATAGGAGGAAGTTATAGGCTTCTCATTGACATCAGTCCCAGTCAAGATAATTGAGTATCATATTAACTGCTCCATTATTTGAGGATAATATAGTTAATGCCAATAAATACAGATTTATGGAAAATAGATCTTGTCATAATAATTTAACTTTATTTTTGTTGTGCTTACAAGTTCAGCTGATAAAACATAATACAGTTAATCTAATATACTGAGATTTATACAAAGCATTTGACTTGACATCACATGACATTTTGATTAAGAAACTAGACTGATAGAACATCAACATGGCACACATAAATTAGACTGAAAACTGGCTGATGGGCAGGGCCGTCCCTGGGGTGGGGCGAACGGGGCAATTGCCCCAGGCCCGCGGTTACGTGGGCCCTGCGCTGTCCCGCTCGCAGTGGGGCAGTGCGGGGCCCACGCGTGAGGCAGCCCTCCTCCCACGGCCGCCCTGCTACCTTTGGCAGTGAGCCGAAGGCAGCGGGCCGGGACGGGGCGGGCCAGGAGGGTTATGCCCAGCCCCTGGGCCAGCCCTCCCTACCCCCAGGGTGGAGCAGGCAGGCCCAGGGCTGGAGCACGCATGGGACCCGGCCTCTGGGCAGGCCTGCCCCACATGGCTGGCTCCCCGCTGCAGGCGGCCTCGGCCTCCTGGCCCAGGGCCAGGGCCACTGGCTCCCTCCTGCAGGCAGCCTCCTGGGCCAGGACCGGAGCCCGCTCCGGCTCCCCCCACCCCTACAGGCAGCCTCAGCCTCCTGGCTGGAGCCGAAGCCAACTCCCTCCCACCCGCAGCCTCTGGGGCCAGGGCTGGAGCCGGCTCCCCGCACCGGCAGCCTCAGCCTCCTGGCCCAGGGCCAGCTCCCTGGGGGGCAGAGCGGGCTGGTCGGCCCACCACGCTCCCCTCCAGCATGGGGGGCAAGGCCCTGCTTTGGCCAATTGGCCTTGGGCCCCACTCCCGCCAGGTGATGGCCCTGCTGATGGGTCTCAAAATGTAATTATAAATGGGGAATCTTCATAAGGGGGGCAGTTGTATGGGGTCCTTGGGTATTGATTCTTGTCCCCACGCCATTTAATATTTTTATCAATGTTGTGGAAGAAAACAAAAATCGTTGCTGATAAAGTTTGCACATAACACAAAGATAGAAAGAGTGCTAAATGACAAAGAGGGCAGGCCACTGATAGAAAGTAGTCTAAATAGTTTAATAAATGGGCACAAGCAAACAGTATGCATTTCACTGCATTTCAGCAACCTTTGCTGACCCCTGTGCCGGTCCCTCCTCCTCAACCCTCAGCTGGTGCTGACATCCCGTTCATGGAAAGAAGCCACCTGGAGTGGCTCCTCTCAGCAGTGTGCCTGGGGACTCTTATCCCCAGGCACATTGTGGACAGAAGTTACCTGGAATCACTCCTTTTGGTGGTGGCACATCAGAGAGGAGCCGCTCTGGGTGGCTTCTTTATGTGGTATGCCTGGGGCATGGATGTGGCAGGGACCTCCGCACTGCAGCAACCCCTGAAAGAAGCCACTTTGAGTATCTTTTGGTGGCAGGAGTGGCAATTTCTGTGGCGCCACATAGGATGCCAAGTGCTGCTCCAAATGGGCTTGTGTGCCACTGTTAGCACGCGTGTCGGGGGTTGCCTACCCCTGCACTACAGTTTAATGTAAAGTCACATCTAGGAACAAAAAATGTAGGCCATACTTACAGAATGGGAGACTCTACTCTGAGATGTAGCAATTCTTATAAAGACTGGGGGACATAACGGAGTCAGCTGAACATGATCTGCCAGTGAGAAGCTGTGGAGAAGAGGGCTAATGCAATCCATGAATAGATAGTTAGGGGAATATGAAGCAAGAATAAGGAGGTAAAATAACCTCTGTATTTGGCATTGGAGGACTCGCCACTCCTTTGGTGTTGACACATCAGGAGGATATTGATAAATTGGGGATGGGTCAGAGAGGAGCCACGAGAAAAATTAAAAATCATGTTTTATAGTGCTAAACCTCAAGAATCTCAATATATTTTAGCTTAACAAAAAGAAGGTTAATGAGTGATTTGATATCAGTCTGGAAGAACTAGAAAGAGTGCTACTATGCTAGCCCCTAGGCTAGAGAGTCATCTAGGAGGCTGAGGTCCAAATCTCAACTCTAGCAAATATGGAACAACTTCAGCCAGTGGGTGGGCAGGAGGGGGCGGGGGGAAGGAAAAAAAAGAAAGAAAGAAAAAGAGAGAGAGAGAGAGAGAGAGAGAGAGAGAGAGAGAGAGAGAGAGAGAGAGAGAGACTCTCCAGAAGACATAGTAGTCGAGGGATTATAACACTATACGAGTAAGGAGGCACCAGGGGTTCTAATCCCTGCTCCAAATCAGGCAGAGTGAAGATTTGAAATGTGGGGACCTACATCCTGGGTGAATGTTCTAACCACACTGTTTTAGAGGTGTACTGATAATGCCTATTTCATCAGGTGCTGTAGACAAGAGTTGAAGAAGAATGCCTAGTTTGAGTACCTTGCTAGGGATTAGATGCTTAGCAGTGACAGGATTTAGGCACTTTGCCCAAGTCCACGGCTGGAATTTAGGCACCTTCAAATTTAGGCAGCAGCTAACCCGAGGTTCTGAGAATCTCAATCTTAGTCACCTTCACTGAGTTAGGTGCTAAACCCCTTTTCTGGACCTATCAACAAAGTAACTAGATGAGTAACAGAAATTTGATAATTTCAATGTAGCAGAGAAAGGTTTAACAAGATCCAATGGCTGTAAATTGAAGCTAGAGAAATTTAATCTAAAAATAAGGTACTGATTTTATAGCAGGAATGGTAAGATAAGAACAGTTTACCACAAGTTGTTGTAGAGTGTTTATTGATAGAATTTATTTAAAAGAAACAAAACACAAAATAATATATTGGAAGTTTGCTTGATTCACCTGAGAACAAGCTCCCATGTATCATCTCAGCCCTGAGATCTATTCATACTGAAACTCAAGTGTATTATCAAAGACTAAGATTCATACTGAAAATCAAGTGTATTATCAAAGACTAAGATTTAAGAAAGACAACAGGCAGTGAATAAGGTTCACAATGGAAAGATAAAGAGCAACCTATAAAATGAAAGTATAACAAAAGTCTAAACTTTAACAAGCTAAAAACATGCATCTAAAGTAGTTTCTCCACACATGAAACAATCTTCTAAGGTGTCCAACCAACATACCGGGGGGCGGGCGGGTAGGGTCCCCTTTTCATGAATGCAAATAGTACTGCTCTTTCTCATTCCACACTGAAGGATGAAGATATATGTATTTTGCCTTTCCCTTATACTCCCCCAAATTATTGTTTTGCAGTTTTGACCCTAGAGACAGGATGACTCCTGGGGTTTAATTTCCTGATTTGCTGGTTCCATGTTGCTTTCACATCCACACATTGATAACATACACTAATAGGCTTCCATTGTTTTAGCTTAAAATGCTTATTTTACATTTGATCCGAGATAAACAGGTGAATATACATCCTTTGTCTACTCAAAATCTGCTTGTCAATCCGGCTTTGCATAAGATTTTAAAATAGGTTTTACAGTGTATATACACATTTCCTTAAACATTGTCCATCCATACAACTTGCAACAATTATGAAGATCAGTATGAAAAACTTTTATTAAAATCATAGAATCATCTAAGGGTTAAAAAAGACCTTATGAGATCATCTAGTCCAACACCCTGCCAAAAGCAGGACCACTCCCACTAAATCATCCCAGCCACAGTTTTGACTAACCAGGCTTTAAATGTTTCCAAAGATGGAGAATCTACCACCTCCCTAGATAGTCCATTCCAATGCTTCACCACCCTCCTAGTGAGAAAGTTCTTCCTAATATACAATCTTGACATTCCCAGCTGCAGCTTAAAACCATTGCTCTTTGTTCTGTCCTCTGTTACTACTGAGAACAACCTAGCTCCCTCCTCTTTGTAGCACCCCTTCAAGTACTTGAAGGTTGCTATCAAATCCCCCCACAGTCTTCTCTTCTGCAGACTACATAAGCCTAATTCCTTCAGTCTCTCCTTGTAAATCATGTGCTCCAGTCCTCTAATCATTTTTGTTGCCCTCCACTGGACTTTTTCTAATTTGTCAACGTCCTTCCTGTAGTGGGGAGCCCAAAACTGGACACAGTATTCCAGATGAGGCCTCACCAGTACTGAATAGAGGGGAATAATCACATCCCTCAATCTGCTGGCAACACTCCTACTGATAAAACAACGTGAGTCCTGTGGCACCTTAGGGTGCGTCTACACTTGTAAATTAAGTCAACTTAAGCTTGCTTAAGACAACTTAATTTACTCTGCATCTACACTACACTTTTCTTAAGGAAAATTGTCGACTTTTTAAAACCTCGTTTTAAGTCGACTTTTGGCTTAAGTCGACTTTCTAAAGTTAAGCCAGTGTAGAGCTGGAGTAGTCCTAAGTCGACTCTAAGTTGACTTAGGACTCCCCCACTGCCCTCCCTGCTGGGGGGGGCGGGTTGGCACAGCCATAGTCTGGCATGCCCCCCCAAAAGGCAGGGCAGTACCCTGCCCACCCTACCCCTATGCCCTGCCAGGGTCCCTGTCCCCCTTTGCCCCATTGTACCCTGGTACAATAGGGCAAAGGCTGAGCCCCCTGGCACTTGGCAAGGGGTGCCCCCCTGCCACCATTGACCAGTCCAAGGTCCCCCTAGCCTCTACAAGTCGATCTAGGCGTCCAGTGTGGATGCTCTAGGTCAACTTTGTAGGGTCCCCCCAAAGTTGACTTAAAATTTAAGTGTAGACATGCTAAGTCAACTTAAAGTCGATTTTGTTAAGTCGACTTAGCTAAGTCGACCTAAATTAACAAGTGTAGACATAGCCTTATAGACTAAGACATTTTCTTCGGCATAAGCTTTCGTGGGCTATAACCCACTCCCTCAAATGCATGAAATAGAAATCACAGTGGAGAGGTATATATACGCATGCCAGGGTGGAGGAGGGCAAGTGTTAGCAGAGTCAGTTCAGAGAGCAGATGGGGCCTATTCACACCAGTAATCAATGTGTGAACAGAACAATCACTTTTTGTAATGAGCTAACCATTCCATTATAGCCCACGAAAGCTTATGCTGAAGAAAATGTCTTAGTCTATAAGGTGCCACAGGACTCTTGTTGTTTTTGCTGTATACAGACTAACACGGTTACCCCTCTGAAACTCCTACTGATGCAGCCCACTATGCCATTGTTTTTTGGTTTTTTTTTTTTGTGTGTGTGAACAAGAGCACACTGTTGACTCAACTCCAGATTCCCATCCAACATAACCTCCAGGTCCTTTTTTCCATCCTAAGTGCAAGACTTTGCACATGTCCTTGTTGAACCTCATAAGATTTCTTTTGGCCCAATGCTCCAATTTTTCTAGGTCTCCCTGAATCCTATCCCTGTCCTCCAGAGTGTCTACCATTCCCCCCCAGCTTGGTATCATCCACACACTTACTGAGCGTGCAATCTATCCTATCATTGAGATCATTAATGAAGATGTTGAACAGAACCGGCCACAGGACCGACCCCTGGGGCACTCCACTTGTTACTGGTTGTCAACTAGACATTGATTCCTACCCACTGAGCTTGATGATCTAGCCAGTTTTCTATCCACCTTACGGCCCATTCATCCAACCCATACTTCCTTAACTTGCCAATGAGAATGCTGTAGGAAACCATATCAAAAGCTTTGCTAAAGTCAAGGTATATCAATTCAACAGCTATTCCCACATCCACAAATCCAGTCATCTCATCATTGAAGGCAATTAGGTTGGTCAGGCATGATTTGCCCTTGGTGAATCCATGCCAACTGTTCTTTATTCCAAGTGTTTCAGAATGGATTCTTTGAGGACCCGGTCCATGTTTTTTTCAGGGATTGAGGTGAGGCTGATTGGTCTGTAGTTCCCCAGATCCTTCTTTTTCCCTTTCTTGAAGATAGATACTATATTTGCCTTTTTTCAATCATCCAGGACCTCCCCCATTTGCCACTCGCCACGAGTTTTCAAAGATAATGGCCAGCGGCTATGATATTACATTGGCCAACTCCCTCAGTACCCTCGGATGCAGTTCATCCAGCCCTATAGACTTGTGTACATCCAACTTCTCTACGTAGTCGCTAACCTGACCTTCCATCTCCGAGGGCCACTCTTCTTCTCTCCATTCTGCCTTACCCAGTGTAGTAGCCTAGGAGCTGACCCTGCCTATGAAGACTGAGGCAAAAAAGCATTGAGTACTTCAGCCTTTTCTGCATCATCCAGCACAAGGATACCTACCCCATTCAGTAAGGCATCTACACCATCCCTGATCCTCTTCTTGTTACTGACATACTTGTAGAACCCCTTTCTATTATTGTTCCCATCCCTTGCTAGCTGCAACTCCAATTGTCCTTTGGCCTTTCTGATTTTATCTCTGCAGGCCCAAGCAATATCTTTATACACCTCCCTAGTCATCTGTCCAAGCTTCCACTTCTTGTAAGCTTCCCTTTTATGTTTCAGCTCATGCAGAGTTCTCTGCTAAGCCACGCTGGGTGCTTTTCATATTTGCTGTTCTTTCTGCACATCGGAATGGTATCTTCCTGTGCCCTGAGCAGGGTTTCTTTAAAATACAGCCAGCTCTCATGGACACCTTTTCCCTTCAGATCAGCCTCCCAAGGGATCCTGCCCATCAGTTCCCTGAGGGAGCCAAGATCTGCTTTTCTGAAGTTCAGGGTGTGTGTTCTGCTTCTTTCCTTTCTTCCTTTGATCAGGAACCTGAATTCTACCATCTCATAGTCACTGCTGCCAAGGTTGCCATTCACTACTACTTTCCCAATGAATTCTCTGTTTGTGAGCAGCAGGTCGAGAGGTGCAAAGCCCCTACTTGGTTCCTCCAGCATTTGTACAAGGAAGTTGTCCTAAATGATCTCCAAAAACTTCCTGGATTGCTTGTGCACTGGTGTATTGCCCTCCCAGCAGATGACATGGTAATTGAAGTCTCCCATGAGAACCAGGGCTTGTGATCTGGAAACTTCTGCTAATTGTCCATAAAATGCCTCAGCCACCTCCTCCTTCTGGTCTGGCGATCTATAGCAGACACCCACCATGACATCCCCCTTGTTGCAATCTCCTCTAAACTTAACCACAGACTTTCAACAAACTTATCTCCACTTTCATAGTGGAGCTCCGAGCAATCATTCCACTCTTTTACATATAGCACTACTCCGCCTCTTCTTCCCTGCCTGTCCTTCCTGAACAATTTATACCCATCCATGGCAGTGCTCCAGTCATGCAAGCCATTCCACCATGTGTCTGTTATTCTAATTACATCATACTTCCTTGTCTGTGACTCTGAATAAATACTATGAAAGCAAGACGTTGAGTGCAGCAAGTTTGTCAGGCCTGCTAAGAATTGCTGCCACAGAGCAGTAAACCCTTTGCCAGCTGGCACTAATGAGACTCTCTGTCACAGACTCAAATAAATCTTAATTTTATATTAGAAGATTCTTATATATTCAACTTTCTATGTTTGCAGACAGTTATAAGTAACTGCATCCACAGTGAGAACTGAACTGAAAAGAAAAAGCTGATTTGATTCTGGTTGGGTTTTAGCAAAATATAACATCCAGTTTGCATCCACTTTATTTCTATTTTTTGGGGGTCCTTAGGAAACATTGCTAGTTAAGATTTTCATTTTATCCTTTAGCAGTAACAATATTTAAGAAATAATATGTTACTACTATGCTCTATTTTGTCTTCCAGAAATGAAAAGAGAGTGTGCATTTTCATTCTGGATTACTTTAGCAGTGTAGATTAAAGAAACCAACCAACCAACCAAGGGTTTCAGAAAGAGTGAGTACACATTGCATCACTCTGTTACAGCTATCATGAACTGATTCAGAGCAAGGAGTAACCACCCCTTTGTTTACATACACACTCCTATTCTTTATAGCATTTTAGAAGTAGCTGCTGATGGCACCTCACATATCCCCCACATTATCTCCAGTATGCTTAATCAAGCCAATAAAGATGTGGAACACTAATTAAAAATACTCTTCCACACAAAAGGAATCAACTTTGCTAGCAGGTCTGCCACACACCTGGCTTTGTACTAAAATGCAGTTCCTACCAATTATGTTCCAGCAAACTAGATGATCATATTCGTCCCTTCTGACCTTAAAGTCTATGAGTCTATGTCAGCAATATACATCTTAGCCTATCTCATTATTGCAGCCTCAATTTGAATGGTTAAGACTGTCCTTAACAAAGCTGGTCCAAAATTTGCCAGAACAGTTTTACAATTGAACACAGCTTTTCATGTAAATTATCTATTTTCTCTGGAAAATTTAAGTTTAAAAAAATTAAGAACTGAATGTTCCAAGACCAAAATATTTCTATTTGGATTCATGACCATGGTCCCCCATGGGAATTGCAGTCTGATTGCCTCCTGCTCCCATTCTTCTCTAAAAGTCAGATTCACCAGCTAGATTTCATCTCCTATGATTCATTACCTCCCTTCCTCAAGATGAGATACTGTGGTGCAGCACAGGAAGTGTACCTGAATTACAAGTCCTATAAGGCACAATGGCAGCATTTTTAAACTAAAATATTTTGGTTTTCAATTTTTCACCAAAAAACTGACATTTTTACATGGAAAATGTTTATTTAAAAAGTTGCTCCCTTCTTTGTTATTATTTCAGTGAGGAAGGAAAAAAGAAGAGGAAATAATGTTTTCCAGCCAGGTCTCATCTTCATTTCACGTAGATGCTGAAACACATAAAACAGAAAGCAAGGAGCACAGAGATTGCGGACTCTAATCCATCACTTCCTCCACACTGGAAACACCATTGAAACTCGAGTTCAAACCTACAAACTCAGCCCATTCAAAGCAGTAATCTACCTGCCTGTCAAGAGAGTTCTGATGAAGGGGAAGAATGCCATATACAGCAAGTCAACCCTCCTAGAAAGGAAAAGTCCTCCCAAATCCAGGCATCAGTACTAATATACTGAATATAAGCAAGAAATAGGCCAAACCATATGTTACGAACCAGTTTCTTGTTGCCCCCTTTGTAACTTGCATTCAGTTAACACACCTTCACTGTCAGAGTCTGTACAATTAGGATGGTTAAATCTTACCTAATAACAGAAGAAAGAACATCCCAGTCCCGAAGTAGCAGGCTTCCATTTAATTTCTTCCTCCTCCTCATTGTCCCAGCTATCTATTTTTTAATCTTAGGGTTTTCTGTAGCATCTATCACAGTAATATGTAACAATTTAACAGTTTAAATGGTGAGTAAACGTAATCTTCAAGAGAAGATTACTAGAAGATTTTAGGCAGCATTCTGTTATTTTCTTTTTGCCCAGTTTAGACCTGTATAATTCTCTCCTATACATTCTCAGCCCCTTCCTCTATCTTCCCGTTTCTTACGACAAAGTTTCTTCTAAGAGTAAGTCTTTCAACATGTCTTAAGGCAGTCAGACTCTAAATTAGTTGAGACCCAGACTATCTTGGCTCCATGTTCACAGACCAGTCCATTCATGGGTAATCTCTTCATATTTCCTACCATGAGGGAGTTTGTAGCGAGGGAAAGCAGAGGAGCAAAAACCTTTTCACCAGCCTAGATATCAAGATATGCACATCAATCTGTGATGGAACGTTAGATGGCGTGGGTTCTGAGTTATTACAGAGAATTCTTCCTGGCTGTCTGGCTGATGAGTCTTGCCAACATGCTCCAGGTTTAGCAGATTCCTTCATGACCCCAAATATGGCAATTTTCCCTGAGGGTAGATTGGCAGAGGCCTCGGGGAAGCGGCATCACCTTCCTCTGAAGCATGGGGCATGGGTAACTTGCTGCTGGATTCTTTGTAAATCTTTAAACCATGATTTGAGGAGTTCAGTGACTCAATCCTATGTTAGGCATCTATAACAGGAGTGGGGGAGTGTGGTTTGGCAGCCTGTGCTATGCAAGAGGTGACTAGATGATCATAATGATTCCTATGGAATTTAAAGTCTGTGAGACTATTTATAAAGCAACATTTCCTTTTATGAAGTATCAGGAAAATTACTTTTTCTTTAAAAATTATACTGCAGAGCTCTTACTAACATGTCCTTATATAGACTTAAATGGCTACCTAGGAAAAAAGTGAATGATAGCCTCATCTTTGTTGCTGCAAAGTGACTGAGTGACATTAAACCAGTCCTCAGATCTTGCAATTTTCCCCTCTATTTAAATAATAGAAATAACTGAGTCAACCCATATTGCAGATGATTGCATTGCTAGAAAAAAAAAATCACATTTTGTGGCCATTTTGGTAATCTATTTAAACAGCATGGTTCCACACACACAAAGATGCATAATTGGGGGGAAAAATCCAACAACCAACAAAAGATGTGAGGGGGAAAAAAGCCACCACTGTCAAGGGTAAGTATTTACTGGCAAACACATTCTTGATGTATCTAAAACTTTATTAGATATCAGCATCTGCCTTAGCATGGGTCCCATCCGAATCGTCTTACCTGGCTGAGTCCATGTCACTTTTAATTTTATTCCTTCTAAGCCAATTGGTGAAGACATACAAATAAAGACTTTTAAGTAAGAGGTCATTTTTCAACCGTTTGCCTCATTCGTGTCTAAGCTCTTCACAGATATTATGGCTGTGATTTAATGGAGGTGACACACTTGAAGGGAATGCCCTTTGGACAGACAGCACTGCAGTAAGGCAGATTCCAGACACCATCTCTCACCACCATTGCTTAGAATTTGAAGGTTCTCCCTTTTCAAGATGTTTTTTGTGAAATTCTCAAACAGACCAAAAAAAAAAAAGATTTAATGAAATAATTATGTTCTATTAACAATAAAGAAGACTCATCAAAATAAGTTTACCCTCAGTTTAGTTGTGGTATGCTAACAGCCTATTTTGTAAAGAGTACATTACAGCTGTGTTCCACCAATATAATATTTTGTTTGAGGTACTATTGAAGAGGGGGTAGAACAGAAAAGTCTCTGTTCTCTGCCCAATGGTCAGTGTTCCCTTTTCAGTCCTGTTACACCACTGGTCCCCCAACCAGTAGATCACAATCTACTTCTGAAGGGCAGTTGCCATTGAACCCTTTGAGTGTTGCACCATCTGCTGGTGAAAGGTTAGAGACCACTGTGTTAAACCTTTTGGTTCCAAAGGGTGTCTCTACACTGGCAACTTAGGTCAATTTAAGGATATTTAAGTTGACCTAAACAAAGTCCACACCTGGCTTCCATTAAGTCGACTTAAGCGCTTCCTTAAGTCGATTTAATAACTACCACTCTTTAGGTCAATTTAACACCTAAGTCAATTCATTAAGTCGACCTAAAACCGGTGTGGACGCCCTAAGTCGACTTAATTCCCTAAGTCAACCTAGGGCTGGGGACAAGGAAGCTGCGGCTCCCTTGCAGAAGGGAGCTGTGGCTCCCCTTATCTCCGGGAGCCACAGCTCCCTTCTGAGCCACGGTTCTCCGTCAACCCTAGCCAGTCGACTGAAGAGTCTAGTGTAGACTCTCTAAGTTGACTTATCAAGGTCACCTCTAAGTCAATTTAAGAGTCTAGTGTCTACTTAACAAGGTCGACTTTAAGTCGACTTAAGTGTAGACATAGCCAGAGATATTTAGCTAAATGGTATCTGTTCCTGTTGGCCCATCCCACTTTCATATCTTAATTTCAGAATCTATATCTCAATAAGCAGTTCCCCTTCCAAGACTACTTTTTCTGTTGCCTCAATTGTCATGCTTTGGCAAGAAGCAGACTTTACTGAATATGATAACCTCAAAAGCAATTTCTCACCTTAATGAAAACCTAGAAGATTGATATTTTCTCACTAATTTGCACCTAGCACACATCTGCTCTATATGAAATATGTTTTGACAAATCAAATCCAAAGTGATACATGTATGGTACGGTATACTGGGTGCACATGTCTTAAAAACTGTGTAGTTGTATTGAGGGTAATTTATTGCAAGAATGAAATTCATGTAATAGGAGACAGATCCTCAACTAGTAAAAGTCAGTATCTCTCTCTTAATTGAGCTACATCAATCAATTTATACCAGCTGAAGATCTGGACCATATCTTTAAACATTTCTTCGAAGTTGCCAGACTTAATTGGGGATGAGAGAGAGGTAAAATACTCCTTTCAATCATATGTCCTTTCCAGATGAAATCTTTTGGTCAGGGACTGTCTTGTTACAGGTTTGTATAGCACCTAGCACAACGGGACTTCATTGTTAACAAGAGGCCAGCATAAAATACGTCTATCTGGGAAAACAGGAAGGAAGAAAAAAATAAGTCATAATAAGCCACACTTCAGCAAACACTTGCAAGTTGTTAAGAGATAGTGCCAGAACCACTGTCTCAGAAGACTCTGGCTCTGGCTCCTGCTGACCTACAGGATTGCTTTTACCAGAAGGGCCGAAGACCAGAAACAAAGAGCCTTAGGGAGTTCTCTTAAGATAGTCAGCA
Source organism: Pelusios castaneus (assembly GCA_007922175.1). Classification (NCBI taxonomy): domain Eukaryota; kingdom Metazoa; phylum Chordata; order Testudines; family Pelomedusidae; genus Pelusios; species Pelusios castaneus. Next base: position 1,927,559 of record ML685802.1, on the reverse strand, counting down.
AAATTACATTGTGCTAAGTAAAAGTGAACACAGCAATGCTGACCAACACCTGAGAATTAAAATACCTATTAAAAACCATGATATTCAAACAAACAAACAAACAAAAACAAAAGCCCTAGTAAATTAGAAGTATTTATGCAAATTTAGCTCCGAGTTCTAGGTGTAATCCATGGGGAATTTTGTCTGAATGAGAACTCCAGGCATTTACAACTTATTTGCATTTGTAGTTCCTTTTGTATTATTTCTCTGTCATCACTGATCTTTGCAAGAGTCCCTAATTTAGTCACAACTGTAGATTTCATTAACATTTCACCTTACTATCATATTCCAGTAGACACTTAGAACAGCAGGGGTGCCTCAGGCCCATAAGAAGAGTATATGCAGAAAAGATCAATACAAATCTCATTTTAGATATTTCTTTTAATATGATGATGACAATAGATTAATTTAACTGTTTTTTTTAACTTGTTTTTGTTTTTTAGTTCAAATACGATTTTAATGTTTTACATATTCTAGTTATGGCTAACCAGCTTTGACCTTTTTGATATTTTATATATTTTTATTGATCACTGTTTTGAGGTCTTTGCTTGTTTACTACTTTCATGGATGTGCTTGTGAAGGGGCATATAATGCCAATCAAAAGAGAGGCTTTTGAAAAGGTCAGCAATTTATGGATTACTTCTCCCTTTAACAGAAGTTAATGCATTCCCTTGTAGTTTTCTTATGACAGAAAATACATTAAAATCACACACTATTACAGAAAATAAGATTCATTCTTGACCATAGTTTGTAATAAAATTGGGAAATAAGCAGCAATTCTTGGTTTTATTTTTAGATTATACATACATGGCCAATAGTATGTGATTGAGATTAGAGTTATGTGAAATTGCCACAAAAGAAAAGGCTTGTCTAAATGGCAAGTTAACACATGTAACCCGGGGTTTGAATCTACCCCAGTTTGCCATGCATTAGCTTGCTGTGTGGACACTGCTACAGTGCCATGAAAGTCCTGGAGAATGACTTGTCACACCTCAACCTGATACAGAGAGAAACTCAAACACCATTCATATCCTCTATGGATTTCATGGTACTGCCACAAAGTGTCATGTAATAAATTCTCTAGGTGTCTTTAAATGATATGGAAGCTGTCCACATATTTGAGTTTTGAACAGGATTATGATGAGCAGCCACTGTTAGTATGTGAGAAGAGGGGTGGGTCTGCCAAGATCACAAATCATCCTTCATTTTGAAGGGCACAGCCTTAAGTAGTCAACATCAGGGTCTCGCGTCCGTTTTGCTGAAACTATTCAAGGCTTAAATAAAGTCAAATCTGAATATTAAAAAGGCAAATTCCCTCTGTCTTATTAAAAAGGAAGCCACAAGATTTAGTTGGTATTTGCAACATAATTGAAGACCTACAGTGTTGGTACTCATAATTTTATCACGAGTCCCAGAATATTTGATGTTTGCCTATAAGCCCTTTCTGCCTGAATCATCCAATTGAATGAATATCTCAACTTTCATTGTAAAAATTCATTTCTGGCCCTCCTAGTCACAAAAGAAACATTATAAACATAGTTCCAATAGGGTAGTCGTGTTAGTCGAGTTCAGCAGAACAAACAAGGAATCCTGTGGCACTTTTAGGCTGTCTACACTAGAAAAGTTAAGTCGACTTTAAGTCGACTTAAAGTCAACCTTATTAGATCAATTTAACAAAAGTCAACTTAACTTTTCTAGTGTAGACATAGCCCCTTTTTGACCTTATTAAGCCGACTTAACACTTTAAGTCAATTTAATAAAGTGGATTTAGGCACTAATCCCCATCCACTCTGGCTTAAATCATCCTAATAAGGTTGATTTAAGCGTTAAGTCGACCTAAATTGAGGTGTTAAGTTGACTTAACTTTTCCTTAAATCAACTTAAAGTAATGCTCAGGTCGACTTAAGGAAAGCTCAGTGTGGATGCGGAGTAGTTTAGGTCGACTTAAGCTTCTTTAAAATCGACCTAACTTGTAAGTGTAGACGCACCCACAAAGACTAACAACTTTATTTATTTATCATATCAGTGCATGCTAAAGACTCAGAAACCAGAAGGCAAATAAAAAGAACTCTAAATGATTTTCCAATTTAAAATCTCATGCTTTTAAAGACAATTTCATGATTTTGGAATATGTGGGCATATGGCATTGGCTCTGGTTTCTATATTGGCTCAGTCCATTTCTGGTACCCAGGAGAATCTGAGCCTATTTTGACTCAGTTTCTCTAAGACTGTATTTACACAAGACTGATATTCCACCCTAACTTGTATAGTTATACATGACATCCTAGGATAAATCACTCAGTAGGAGAGGCTCTGATGCTATCGGGCATCAACTCAGAATCACTACTGCTGCCACCACCAAGACTTGCATTGCCTTCTCTCAGACACCCATGGGCATTGTAGCAGCTTTCTCATCCTTTCATCTGCTGGCTTTTGCTAGGCAACACTAATGTGAAGAATGAGCTCCCACATCAGCTCTAGGAAGTACATCAGAGAAAGGAGGCAGAGCTAGAGACACGAACTATTGAGCAAGCAGTAAAGCATTAAGGGTACGCCTACTCTGGTAACTTAGGTTGACCTAAGGACGCTTAAGTCGACCTACACAAAGCTGCATCCATAGTAGGCTTTTATTAAGTCGACTTAAGCGCTTCCTTAAGTTGACTTAACAGCTTAAATAGAGTTAACACCACCTCTGAAGGTTGACTTAAGCCTTAAGTCAACTTCTTAAGTTGACTTAAAGCCAGCGTGGGTAGGGAATAGCACTAAATTGACCTTATCAAGTCGACTTAAAGCCAGTGTGGACGGCTATGTCTACTGTTAAGTCAACTAAAGGTTGACTTAAGTCGACTTAAACTGTAGTCACTCTGTTAAGTCAACTTAAAGTCAATCTTGTTAAGTTGACAACTTTACAAATGTAGACATAGCCTAAAATGCTGGGACCAGTGGAGCAGTAGGTGAGTATGGGGAAATAATTGCTAGGTGTTTGCATGGGATGTCAATCAATCTTAGAACATTAATGGAGAAAAGGTGATGTCCGTGTTTGGGAAGGTTTGTGTAGAGGAAGGCCTGTTAATTACTGGCTCTGCCTTCTTCTGCAAAGAAAGTGGGGCTCCCTAGACATCTCTCTGACTCACTTAGAAAACTGAAGGATCAGCAAGCTCAGAAACTCTGCTTTATTTCCTCCAAAATATTTTTCAATCAGAATAATTACACAGTCCAAGAAAGGCACCCACCATTGTGTCTTCTTATACTTCCTATTCTTTCTCCATCCCACTATTCTTTTTTGTGCAAGGTTTCTCCATAAGGGAGAAACAGTTGATTCCCTGTGACTACTCCTGCTCCGTTCTCATAAAAGGACAGAGTGGGAGGCAGAACGAGGAATGCGGTACTATGGAAAAGAGTGAGCATCAGCTCTTTCAGACCTCCTCTCTGAGGTGGTAGAAAGAGACTGACCTTTTCCACTCCAGCCTGGATGAAAAGGTGGCATGAAGCAACTTCTAAAATACCACCATCATGCAAACCTTAGACATTATGCAGAAAGGGAAACTGTAAATCCAGCTGGAATTAGAAAGTGAGCGGAGGTAACTAGTAGCAAAAACATTTCATGGTCTCAAGAGGCTCAGAAGAGGTGGCAGATACCACATGGAGCTCCTGAACATTGTTGAACCAATGTCTCATTCTCATTAATTGGAGCCTGAGTCTTTCTTTGCCTGACAATTCAGTTCAGTTCAGCTACACTGCATATACTGGAGGGCCTTACTGCATATTTTAAATCTAGTACGTCACATTGTACAGAGGGTTGTCTGAGGGAAACAGCTCCCGAGAGTCTGTTGCTCCTGTTCCATTAATACTCATTACTTGATTGAGTTGTGACTGATCATATAAATTTGGGGCACTGGAATTATTTAATCCCCTCTTGACTATGCAGCCAAGGAACTGATTGAATTTCAGTCAGTTTGAGATCTATGTATCTAAATTTAGGCCACTGACTGCCTTATTAAATCCTTCCCAACTTCTGCACATAGCTAGGGAAATGAATTCATTTCCATCTATTTGACATTATAATTAAGCTGCACATTTAGAGTTTTATAAATGGAACACGGAACCCTGAGAAAGACAAAAGTGCTCTTGCCCCCACTCCTGTAGAGATACCAGAGAATTTCACATACAGTAGTGGTAGAGATTGTTGTTTGTCTAGAAAAGAGACATTTCAAAAAGAGGTACCACTAAAGGGGAGAATAGCTAGATGAAGGAAGAAGCTGCAGTATGGAGTCCTTATTTTTGGTGTGTTTACAGACCTCAGAGAAACATCACAGACACCCATGACCAGTCAAATCAATGGGGAAATCAGGAAGAGAAGGCAATGGAGCACAGAGCTACATGAAGTTGGATACTGATCTTCCCCAGGAACTGGAAAGGAGGATTTTTCTGGGAGACCACTCCTCTGGTGCCGATCAGTTTTGTCGGTGGGTCCAGGGATGTTAACATAATGGAAGAGGAAGCAGATCTCAAAAAGTGCCAGTTAGAACATAGCTGTGTAGAGGAAGACCACAGTGCTGATTTCTTAACTCCGTAACAGCTATGTAGGAGAAGCTTTCAGTATAGTCCTGCTCTCTTTCACACCTTGCCAGATGTTTTAATTTTCTGAAAGGAAGGGAGTAGGATGTTGAGGCAATAGGAAGCAAAAAGGCAGCTAAGAAAGCTGGTTATGACTCAAATACTGTCTCCTTTCACCGCTGACAAGCAACAAGCAGCAGCAGTGATGCTGACAGAGACTGTGTATGCCATACTACGGCTCTGTGGAGATGCCAAGAAGCTGATGAATAGTGACAATGCTGTTATCAGCCAAATGGTGTTTCTGGAGGGAAACAATTTCTCCAGGATCCATCAATATAAGCAGGGGATATCACTGACATACAGTAGATACTGCAAAATAATCAACAAATGAATGTGAGAGGGGAGATCAGTAATTCCTGACTATTCTTTGATCCAAGAACTTAAACGCTACCTGCTTTCTTGCCTAGGAAAACAAGACTATCTGTGCACTGTGAAAGTTGGCTAACATGGTGACTGGGCACATGAAAGATGGATTTGGTCCACAGGCCATTCTTAGATATGCCTGTTGTCAGCAGCATCGTAATGAGAGTAACTTGGTAAAAACAACAAATAGGGTGAAATGTTCTTTTTTGGAGGGCCACCTCAATTTTCTGCACAGACAATGGAAGATTACCAGCAAGATAGCTCTATTATGTCTACCACCACAGAACCATGACAGCATGTTTGACTCATGAAGAACTTAAGTAGCTATCTACATGTGCTTATCATTCTGATATCTTGTACATGGCTGAAAGAATCTAGCAGCAATTTATGTAAATTGCTATCCAGTGTGCAACCCAAGTGGGCATAGAATATAGCAAGTCCTTGTGGCTATGTCTACACTTGTTAATTTAGGTCGACGTAGCTAAGTCAACTTAACAAGGTCAACTTCGTTAAGTTGACTTAGCATGTCCACACCTAAATTTTAAGTCGACTTTTGGGGGGACCCTACAAAGTCGACCTAGAGCATCCACACTGGACACCTAGTCAACTTCTAGGGGCTAGGTGGACCTGGGACAGGTCCACGGTGGCAGGGGAGGCACACCTTGTCAATTGCCAGAGGGCTCAGTCTTTGTCCCATTGTACCTGGGGCCCTGCTTTTGAGGATATAAGTGGTACTAAGGCCCTATGCTGGTCCCTTGCACAAGATGAATTAAATTTCAGCAAGGTTTAAAAGAAAGCCAAAAATGTCACACAAATTTGCCAAATTTGGTGGTCAACAGCAACCTTTTTTTGTTTGTTTGTTTGGTTGGTTGGTTTTTTTCCTTCTTCATTATCCATCGTCTCAATGTGAGTTGTGTGCTTAGAACAATTAGCATAAAATTTAGCTCATCAGGTAGGAAAGGCTGCACTTTTAAATCCTTTTCAGTGTGTTGCTATTTGCCAACCCCTGTCTGACAAAGTGGGATTTTCTCCCATGAAAGCTCATAAGTTAAATAAATTTGTTAGTCTTTAAAAAGTTTCATAGGACTTCTTGTTTGTTTTGCTGAACTAGACTAACATGAAAAAAATATGTAACAGGCCTATTTTTCTTAAAAAAAATAAAATAAAACATTTTTCTTCTTCTTTTTGCATGAGCAGAGAACTTTATTTTAAAGAATGTAATATAAGTAGACCACTTACAACCAGAGCCTTCTCACAATGGATTTGATAGAATTAATCTGTAGATCATGCAGGCTTTCTGTAACTTTTCTCAAAGAAGCTGGCTTCAAGTTCGCAATGCTGACTGTGCCTACAACATTAGTTATTCAGATGCAATCAGGTAATATGCTACAGAATAATATCAACTGGAAGCAGCCTTTTGAGATTCTTGGGAAAGCTTGGCTCATCCTCCGTGCAGCTGTAATGTGCATGCAATATTCTTATTATAGTAATCCTAATCTATGCAGACTCTTATTAAATATGACATACTTTAATTGTTGACAGATGGCTTTGAACCCTGCATAAATATTTATAAGGTCACATGTATTCCTGTAGCGCTCTCTCTCTCTCTCTCTCACACACACACACACACACACACACACACACACACACACACACACAATCAGGTATACTAGTCTGTTTCCTATGAATCTTTTTATATGCATATTCAATCTCAACGTTTCCATTATCATAATTATTTTATCATTGAGGTTATTTAAAATCCTTGAAGGCACCATCTCGTTCTTGGAGGAGAAAAAACAGGCAGTAGAATATACAGACTGTGATTATTCTAGAAGTTACAGAATTCTGTAAAAGCACACATGGGCATTAGCCTGCATTTTCTTGGAAAATAATAATAAACAGTACATTTCAGAAAGGTCTAATTGGCCATTTGCAGACTGATCACCTATATTTTCCTTGTACAGAACAAACCAAAACAGTAAAAGCCTTTATACCTCTAACAAGTAGTATTCCAAATACTAATGAAGGATGAAAAAAATGATTAGCATGTCTAGCAGCATCATATGCCAGCATATGCTTTTATCTCTTGTTCCCTAATATATGCTGGCTGGCATACATATATATTAGGCTGATAGTACTACTCATTATATATATTTTCCCAAGGATTTAAGTATACCTATTATTAAGCATTAATATAGTGATTATAATAAAAATACAGGGCAATTTGTGCTACATAATCACTCAGGCAAAGTATCCCATAACACCCTGCATTAACTGAAGTAAGCTTTGGCTTCAGTAGACAGGAAAACTCTCAGTATGAGATATAATTGTTTCCATACAGCAACAGAAAGGGAACTACCCTCACAAACCTGGGTGGGAAGATGGGGATGTCTTCAGGCCACTTAATACATGGAATGTTTGTGTTCAGAGCAAAGATAAGAGTTTATCATGACCTGGAGTACATGGGTTCAGAACAAAAAAGATACAAGAACATGGTCTGAGAAACAAGCAAGGTAAACCCAGCTTCAGGTAACATATATTGTACTCATTCCTGGTAAATAACCAAAAGGTTGCTTTAGCGATGCAATTTTGGGGAGGACCCCTTTTGCATAAGGTGAACATAACATCGCTGCACAGCACTGCTCTTCAAAGATTGGTCTCATAGGGTGCGTCTACACTTGTAAATTAAGTCGACTTAAGCTTGGCTTAAGTTGACTTAATGTGCCCTACATCTACACTACACTTTGCTTAAGTCGACTTAAGCAGCTTGCTCAAGTCGATTTAAGGAAAATAAAGTCGACTTAATGAAAATTAAGTCGACTTTATTAAACCACCTTTCTATTCGACCTAAGGCTTAATTCGACTTTCTAAAGTCGAATTAAGCCAGTGTAGCCCTGGGGTAGCCCTAAGTCGACTTAGGGCTATCCCAGGACTACACCAATGCCCTCCCTGGTGGGGGGGGGCACGGGGAGCCTGGCATGCCCCCCAAAGGGCAGGGAATGTGGGCACAGTGTGACACTGTCTGGATTTAGGGAAGCATTTATGATATTAGTTTCTATGGATATCTCATAAATGCTATAATCCATAGGAACTATGTCATGTTTGGTATCAATAGAAAGGTAGTAGTTTGCTGGGAATGATTATATAGTTTATGTCTAGGAATTCTATTTGGATTAGAAGTTAAGAATTTGATGTTATATCCATACTTTAACTTGTGTCATTAGACGGGAGGGTGTGAACAACCATTGTCTCCTTAATGTTTAGGAATTTTCCAGGTAGAATGGTCTCAGGGAGTCGACTTAAAAGTGCAAGTGTAGACATAGCCATAAAGAACCTTTTCCCTGTAATTTATTGACAAACCTAACTGATACTAGTTCATTATGAAATATACTTTGAACAAATAATCAAACTGTGGTCAATCAAGTGACTATAGTTTATGAACATAGCTCTTTCCCTATGGGAACAATTTCAAATCTAGCTCAAGACAAAAGAAAATTGGTGAAAGGGGCATCATTGCCCTGAAAATATGTTCGGGGACCAATCTGGCTCCCAGGCTTGATCCAGTCCCTCAGTCCCTGGCCAGGGCCCAGATTGGGCTCCTGCTGCCGCCAGCCTGTGGCCCAGCCCTGGATTTCCAGCCATGGCAGGGCCAGATCTTGCTCCGACTGGGCCCCAGTGCCAGAAATGCCACTGACTGGTGATCTCCTTTGTGCATTCACAAAATTCCCACATAATGTGAATAGTTTTCAAAGTGCTTAGGTCCCGTTATAAAAGTGACAGGCATCACACTTGAAAACTGTACTTAGTTTCTTTTATTGGAGGCTCAAAATTAGAATATATTAGATCAAGTCTAAAACAACTGGAGATGGAAACTCACATAGGCTGCGTCTACACTGGTAAATTAAGTTGACTTAAGCAAGCTTAAGTCAACTTAATTTACCCTGCATCTACACTACAGTTTCCTTAAGTCAACTTAAGCAGCTTGCTTAAGTCAACTTAAGGAAAATAAAGTCGACTTAATGAAAATTAAGTCGACTTTATTAAACCACCTTTCTACTCGACCTAAGGCTTAACTTTTTAGAGTCAAATTAAGCCAGTGTAGCCCTGGGGTAGCCCTAAGTTGACTTAGGACTACCCCAGGACTACACCAATGCCCTCCCTGCTGGGGGGGCACAGGGGGAGCCTGGCATGCCCCCCAAAAGGGCAGGGCATGTGGGCAGGGTGTGATGCTATCTGGATTTAGGGAAGCATTTATGATATTATTTTCTATGGATATCTCATAAATGCTATAATCCATAGGAACTATGTCATGTTTGGCATCAATAGAAAGGTAGTAATTTGCAGGGAATGATTATATAGTTTATGTCTAGGAATTCTATTTCAATTAGAAGTTAGGAATTTGATGTTATATCTATACTTTAAGTTGTGACATTCTGGAGGAATGCCTTAGACAGGAGGGTGTGAACAACCATTGTCTCCTTAATGCTAAGGAAGCTCCCACCTACAATGGGCCAAAGGGAGAAACCTGATGAGCCCCATTGCATACAAGGGGTGCCCCCCCACCACTGTGGACCTGCCCAGGGTCCCCCTAGCCCACAAAGTCAACCTAGAGTATCCAGTGTGGACGCTCTAGGTCGACTTTGTAAGTTCCCCTTTAAGTTGACTTTAATTTTAAGTGTAGACACACTAAGTCAACTTAAATTAACAAGTGTAGACATAGCCATCATGTCTACATCAGTATCATATAAACTGATTGTCTTGAGAGACTTTGAAGCAAGGGTTGGAATAGCAAGGGAACTCTGCTACTTAGTGAGTATGTCAAGCAATTATCAATCATGAATACCTTTTTCTGACTACTAAACAAAAAGAAAATATCATGGATTCACCCAAGATGTAAATAGTGTCTTTTTATCAACTACATCATCATCTGGTGACAAGATCTACATTTGTAGTAATCTTTTATGTACTTGAAAACTGTATCATGTCTTCCTTCACTCTTCTCTTTTCCTGACTAAACAAACCCATTTCCCCCTCCAATCTTCCCTGATAGGTCATGTTTTCAAGACCTTTCATCATTTTTGTTGCTCTCCTCTGGGCTTTTGCCAATTTTTCCATATCTTTTTTGAAATGTGGCACCCAGAATTGCACACTATATTGCAGGTGAAGCAGTATCAGTGCAGAGTAGAGAAGAAGAATTACTTCCCATATCTTGCTTTCAACACTCCAGATAATACATCCCAGAATTATGTTTTGTTTTTGTGTTTTTTGCAACAGTACACTGTTGACTCATATTTATCTTGTGATTCATTATGGCCCCAATCCCTTTCCACAGTATTCCTTCCTACACAGTCATTTTCCCATTTGTATGTTTACAACTGATTGTTTCTTCCTAAGTAGATGTACGTTGCATTTTTCCTGACTGAATTTCATTCTATTTACTTTAGATTATTTCTCCAGATCATTTAGAATTTTAATCCTATCTTCCAAAGCATTTTCAACCCCTTCAAGCTTGATATGATCCACAAACTTTATAAATTTTATAAATTCTGTTTGCCATGAACTAAATCATTTATGAAGATATTAAACAGAACCGGACCCAGGACCAATTGAAGAATCCGTTCCATAAGCCCTTCCAGTTTATCTGTGAACCACTGATAACTAGTTGCTGGGAATGATTTTCTAACCAGTTATGAACCTCTCTTATATTGGCTCTTTCAAGGCTATATTTCACAAGTTTGTTTAGGAGAAGGCCATGCAAGACAATACCAAAAGCTCCAAAGGGGTAGCCATGTTAGTCGAGGTCAGCAAAACAAACAAGGAATCCTGTGGCACTTTTAAAGACAAACAAATTTATTTATCGCATGAGCTTTCATGGGAGATAGTCCTCTGATGTAGTAGGATTTTCTCCCATGGAAGCTCATGCAATAAATAAATTTGCTAGTCTTTAAAAGTGCCACAGGACTCCTTGTTTGTTTTAATATCAAAAGCCTTATTGAAGTCAAGATTTACCACATTTACCACCTCTCTCTGCTCACATAGATTGTTACTCTGTCAAATAAAGCTATTAAGTTGGTTTGACATGATTTGCTCTTGACGAATTCATGTTGACTATTACTTATCACCTTATTATCTTGTAGGTGTTCGCAAACTGATTGTTTGATTAATTATTTCATTATCTTTCTGGATACAAAGTTAAGCTTACTGTTCTGTAATTCCCTGGGATGGCCATATCCCCCCTTTTTATAGCCTGGCACTCTACTTGCTCTCTTCCAATCACATGATTTGCTTCAAACTCATGTTATTAACATGACCAGTGCATTGCAAGTCATCAACTAAACCAATCAAAAGGCTCAACATAAAATGATTAGAAGATGAAGCTACATGGCTATGTCTACACTTGAAACAGAGTCGACTTAGATTTTCAAGGGTAGACGCGGCAGAGAGCCGCGGGTCCCTCCGAGAAGGGAGAGGAGGATTCCCTCTTGCCGGGACCCCCATGGGTCCTGGCAAGAAGGGAGCCATGGCTCTTTCTCTCCAGGAGCCTCAGCTCCTTTCTCCCTGGGATCCAGCAAAAAGGGAGCCATGGCTCCTTTCTCCCCAGGACCTGCACGGAAGACGACACTCATTCCCTAACAGAGGGAGAGTGGTATCAGGAAGCACAGTTTTGCATACATAGCGCTCTGTGATGCCCATTACCTTGTAAGCTGCATGCCTTCTTACATTGAAACTTAACGTGGGCAGGAGGCTCAAGGTACTAACAGGGAGGAGATGGGAGACTGCCTAACACACTGTTGATACCATCATTACTCTTCCACAGTTCAGGGGTTTAGTTTCCTTTACAGAAATTTAGGAATTGGAATGTGAAAACTCAAAGGGAGACTTGCTCCAGCCTTTATTACAGGTAAGTAGCTTGTCTTATAACAAGATACAATTATAAGAAGGAAATAATTTCATTGTATTCATTTGTCTTACAATTACAATATATTTTAATGGCAAATGTTATGCTTCTTTCAAGAGCAAAAACAGTAGGCTTTGTACTCTTTTCCTCATCTGAATATTTCACACACAGTACACTAACCGCTAGACATCAGAAATACATGAATCAGCACCCTGCAGTTTTCATAAAACAACTTACCGCAAATTCCTTTGAGATGAGTTACATGCATTACATTTTGTTTTCCCCACCACACACAATGTGTGTTAATTGAGAAAATACTAGGAACTTTTATTTAATGTTCATCTATGTTTCTTTTTCTTTTACTGGAAATGAGAAGATTTACATTAAAGTGGTTTAATATAAAAATCAAGCAACATTTTTCTAGGCTTTAATAAAACTTTTGTAATTCAATTTGTGCATTTTTCAATTTATCATAATCCAATTACACATGTGCCAGTCCTAGCTTCTCAGAGGATACTATATCACAAACACAGTTATAAATTTCACTTGTATTTGAAAGAGAATTCATACTGCATTCAACCTGACAAGAACTTCATGATTACAATTCATCCATTTTAGCATGGATTTGTACTGTAAATTATATATGAATTAGAATCATTACAATATCAAGGATTAATGCATAAAAATGCATCACTCCTTTTATACAATTCTAAAGATATATAAATGCAGTTATTGCAAATCTTGAGTTTGTTTCTAGTGTTCCATTTCCCATTATATCTTGCTATTAAAATGTTCAATACAATTTTAACCAGTCATACTATGAGTTGTCCATGCAAAAATGTCAATACTAATATTAAATACTTGAGTCAGATGTATAATATATATTAAATCTTGGCATTGAATACTATACATCTACATGTACAATCAACGTATCAGTCAACAGAACTGTGTTTAAGGCATTAAATATTATTATTATTAAACAATCTGATAAAATTTAAGAATTTTTTTGAGGACAGCCAAGCCAATGCCATAAACACAGTTCTGCTGACTGTCTGCCAACTGTCTGCAACTCACTTGAGGAAGTAGATTATATTTTTTTCCTTGAGAGCCAACTGTGAGCTCCTTTGCCAGGTTTTCTTCTATTTTTACTTTTAAGTTATCTTCCATGGAGATAAGCTCTCTCACTGATGGGTGATGGAGCTGTGATAATCACCTCTCAGTATTTGTGCAGATAACTCAACACTGGTTTTCCTCCATAAGAAGGGATTTAAAAAAAAAAAAAAAAAGTCTCGTAAAATATAAATATGTGGTCCTCAAGATTCAGCCCAATATAATTTTGGTGAGAAGGGTTAAGAATTCTCCCTACAGAATACATTCCCCTTGATGGAATACAAAGATGCTTGTCATGAAAGCACCTCCCCCAAAAATCTGGGGAGGAAGTTACACACCAAATTATAGACTGGGGAGTTCTGAGAGAAAATGTCTAGTGCTTCCTTTAAGGTAGTGCAACACCACATCACCCTTTTGGTGCAGGCAAATTACCATAGCACAACTTGGGCCTCTATGACAAAGTCACAATTAGGGACTAGAGCTACATATATTCCTTATGGTAAAGTTTTGTATATTTTACAGAATCTTGCTGAACTAATCTCCATTAAGAAGCGATAAAAGGAGTTAAACTATTTATATGTAGCTCCTTGAGTCTATCATTATAAGCATTTCTGTAATCTTTAATCATTCTGCAACTCTTCTCTGAATTCTCTCCAATTTATCAGGATCCTTCTGTAATTGTGGGCATCAGAACTGGACACAGCATTCCAGGAGCAATCACACCAGTGTCAGTTACACAGGTAAAATAACCATTCTACTCCTACTCAAGAATCTGCTCTTTAGGCATTCCAAGATCACATTACCTCTTTTGGACACAGCATTATGCTGGGAAGTCATGTTCCTCTGATTATCCATCATAAGGTTCAATTTTTTTGCAGAGCCTCTGCTTCCTATAGGTATACATTCTTTGTTCCTAGATGTATATATTTACATAATGCATAATAAAACAACAGAGTCCTGTGGCACTTTTAAAGACTAACAGATTAATTTATTGCATGAGCTTTCATGGGAGAAAATCCCACTCATCCCACGAAAGGTTATGCCATAAATAAATCTGTTAGTCTTTAAAAGTGCCACAGGACTCCGTTGTTTTTCTACAATAGACTAACACAGAAATTGAAATAATGCATAGTGTTTGCTTGCACTCAGTTTACAGAATGATTCAGAACAATTTGGATCAGTCATTTATCTTCTTTATTTTCCACTTCCTCAATTTGCGTGTCTTCTACCAATTTTCCCAGTGCTAATGTGTTTTATTCCAAGTCATTGATAAGAGCAATAAATAACTTAGGGCCAAGAACCAATCCTTTCAGGACCTCGCTAGAAATGATCTGCTCAGTGATGATTCACCATTTACAGTAATTAATCCTTTCTTTCCTGTGTCATGCATGCTGTCTTGTCTATAGACAACAAATTGACTGAGTTTGGTTATTTGATCTCTTGAACATTAATATTGAACTGCAAGATGAGTCAAAATATATTGGCTGTTCATATCAACTCAAAGTTAAATCCAGAAACTCTGCACAGTCCCAAAGACTGCACAAATACCTCAACACAGGTGAACAGCTGTATTTCTGCAGAGGTGGATACAAGATGTGAGACAGGCAGGCAGAATGATGGATCTGAATCCCCTGCCCTAAAGGGAGCATTACTTTCTGAAGACTCCCTTTGGAGATATCTTTACAGCAGCAATATGAAGGTGGATTGAGGGAGAGATGAGCCACCAGTCAAGATAGGGTCTGTAACAAATTAGTTATCAGTAAAGTGTTCAACTGATGCTGCAGCATGTAGACAGGAGATTGTTTTCCTGTCTGGCAAAAAGTTGAAATTATATACAAAAATTTTCCCCATCCCAGATTGGGATGGAAAATTGAAAGTTTAAAAAAAATAAAATAAAAAATCACAACAAAAATCTGAAGAAAAAAATTGCTTCAGATCAATAAAAATACCGTGTTTCAAGATTTCAAGTTTAATTTCTATTTTGACAAATTTTAATTTCTTCATTCTAATTAGTTTACAGTAATTTTGAAACAAGTAATTTTGAACTAGAAAAGCAGATTTTTCCCTTAAAAAAATATCAAAAGAGTTTGAAAATGTCAAACTTTCCAAAATGTTTGAGTAAAAAAAGTCACTGAACCCAACACTTTCACTTGAACAGTTTCAATTTCAACTAAGTAGTTTCTTCCAAATGGAGGGAGAGGGGGTGTTGAAAAATTCCCAACCAGCTTTGGCATTCAGTTTGAGTCAGAATCTATAAGCATCTGCTACTTCAAAAAGACTTTCACTGAGCAAGTTTGCCAGGGGTTTATGTATTTATTCATTTATAATTAATAATAATAAATACATATATAAATAAAGAACAGATAAAGATGGGGAAGTGGATCAAGTCACAAATGATATTCTAACAAGAATGGGAAAGTGATGAAGGGCTTATCTACACTAGGGGTGGAATTGTAATTCAATCTTAGACAACAAATTTGAGAAGGCACAGGAGCATGATCACATCACACTCCTTGCTCCGGGCTCTTCCATCCACACTGGTTGACTTTACTTCTTCCTGAAACACACTGTACTGTGGGTAGCCGTTCCATAGTGCAACTAGGCACAGGGGCTTGTGGGGGGCTGTCATCCTCCAATGATACAACGTGCTCACTCCCCCCGTCACAAAAAAAAAAAAGAAAACCACAGAAGGCTTTCTGCACCTTCTTTCTCTGTCATAGGCACAGAGAGGCACAGTGCTGCCCACACTGAGGCATGAATTCAAAAATTCCTAGGACCGCCAGTAGGGGAGGAGTTATGTGCTGCTTACCTGGCCATGAGGCAACACAGTGGAAAATCAAGAGCAGGAAAAACAGAGTTCTGGGATAGATGCCAGAGACCAATGAAGTTGATTTTCGCTGGTGTCTCAGGCTACATGGACCTAAATTTGAATTCCAGAATTCAACCACACCACTACACCACTTGCAGGTATGACCTTATCAGTTGAATTTCAGTACTATTTAATTTAAATGTATTGCTCTGACAGTGGAGATACAGGCTGCAGAAAGTCAAGGTAAGCAGTGTTAGGTTGACTCTCTGTAAGTGTAAACTAGCCTGAAGTTAATGTTATTGAAATAAATGTCTAAACTGGAAATCTGCAGAAGGGATTAATGACTGCTACATTACTTAGTGCACCGACAGGTTTTATGTAAGGTACCTGCAGTAATATCTTTAATTGGACCAACTTTGGTTGTGACCAGATACAAACTTTTGAGTTTACACAACCTATTCTTCAGATCTAAGGAAGGTACTCTGAGTCCCACAGCTAAACACAAGGTTGAATAGATGGTTTAGCATAAGCAGTTGGCACACCATTCAAGAGGAGGTGGACAGTTTATATCTATGGTCATGGAACAAAGGAGGGTTAGATTGTTTTAATAAGCCATAAATTCAGTGTCTTTATTCAGTCCATGATGTTTAGTGTCTAGCAAAACTATGAATTTAAACTCCAAGGCTAATCTTTTGTAGGTGTTGTGGAGATTTCTTTTGGTGATGAGGTCATCTATGGAATGATTCTTTTGTGAAAGGCATTTGCCCCCGTGCATGAATAGGGTTTCTCATCTTTTTCTGGTGTGAGTTTGAGAGCAAAGTGATTATCTCATTTCACCCACATAATTTTTATTGGCGTATTTAGTGCCCTGGATGAGATACATCACATGTGACAGTTATATGCCTTCCAACCTAACTTGGAGAAAATTCCTTCTTAATCCCAAATCTGGAAGTGTGATGCTGAGAAGCAAGATGCATGCTTTTATGACAGAGGAGTGCTTGTGTCACCTCACTGCACTGCTCCATCCTATCATGTGTTCTGGCTCCAGGTGTGAGCAATCTGATGTTCCAGAGGAAGGTCAAAAAATAAAATAAAAACACATCTGGCCACATGTCCATCAGGGAAAAATATTACACCCTGATCTCTGCAGATGAATGGCTGAAGGCCAGACGCATGAGATTTGATTAGTGATTGTCTTAATGTGAAGATGCAAGTATTATGAGCATGTTGATGGCAATGCAGAGACTTTTGCTCCATGGCTCATGAAAGGGGGGAAAACGTACAAGGAATTAATAATTTCACAGATTCCAAAGCCAGAAGTTACCACGATAGCCATCCAGTCAACTCCCTGTACTCTTAAACAGTGCAATTTTTCTCAGAAGGTGAAATAAAGCATACCTTTTAAAAAGAAATTTATGATCTCATTCTGAAGACTCCCAGTGAATCCACTGCACCACCAGTAAACCACTGCAGAGCTTGATCACCCTCACTACCAGTAAATTGCATCTTATTTCAAGGCTAAGTTTCTCTAACTTTATATTCCAGCCATTGGATTTTGTTACGCCTTGATCTGAGACACTAAAGACCTCCTCCCCCCACCCCACACACACTATTACATATCTTATTGATGTGTAAGAACTATACACAGTGATCAAGTCCCCTCTTAACCTTCTCTTTGATAAGCTTAATAGCTTGAGCTCCTTAAACCTCAGTTTATCAGGCTTGTTTTCTATTGTATGGATCATTTTCTGTAACTGTGAACTCTCTGCAATATTTCCATATCCTACTTGGAGAGGACAACAGTATTCTAATAATTTTATCCATGCTCCATATAAAAGCAAAAGTCACTTCCCTACATCTACTTGATATTCCCTTTTTACACAGTGAGATATTTCACATTTGACTTTTTGCTACAGCATTGCACTGAATGCTCGTGTTGTGGCTATCTAAGTGCTTCTCTGAGTCACTGCTTTCCAAGATTCAAAGGGGTAGCCATGTTAGTCTATTGCAGAAAAACAACTGAGTCCTGTGACACCCATGAAAGTTCATGCGATAAATAAATCTGTTAGTCTTTAAAAGTGCCACAGGACTCTGTTGCTTTCCAAGACTGTCTTCCAGCATGCATTCTGTCTTCCTAATCGTATTACCTTGCATTTGGCTATACTAAAACACACACGCTTTGTTGGATTGTGAGGATTTAGTCAAGCTATTCAGATCACTAACAGTAAACTGTCATACTCATTATTTACTACCCCTTCAGATTTTGTGTCATTGGCAAACATGACCAGCAATGACTGATTATCTAGATGGTTATTAAAAGTATTGTTATATGAAGAACCAAATTCTGGAGAACCCTGCTGAAAACAGCCTATCCATTGATATTCCCGCATTAACAACTTCATTTTGAATCTGTCAGGGTGCTAGTATTTAATCCATCTAATGTGTCTTGTCAGTCACATGGACATTTGTAAAATCAGAAGTGCCACATGATTCTAAATAAAAGTGACTTGAAGATATCCATGTATACTATATCAACATAGTGGCCTTCATTAACAAATTTGTCATGTAGTCCAAAACCATCATATACAGGTTTGACAAGGTCTGTGTTCCATGAAACCATATTGACTAGCATTAAATGATACTTTAGGCTTCTAATTCCTCGTTGATAGAGTCACAAATTAATAATTTCATTATTTAACCCAAAAATCAATGTCAGGCTAAATGATTTATAGTTCCCCATGTCATCCCTTTTCAATATTGAACTATGTTTGCCATACGCCAAATCCTTTCGAGTTTCCCCAGTTCTCCAAGATTTGTTAACAATTAACATTTGGGATTCAGATTGCTCCTCAGGTTGTTCCTCTCTTATCTGGAAGAATTTTCTGAAAATGTTTATTTTTAACTGATGCTTCCTCACATCCTCTTTTGTTGCTCAGTGGAATTGCTTTATTGCATCCACATCATAGGAGATCAATACATGTTTCTACTTTGTTCCAAATATAGAACAGAAAAATCTTTTGAAAAATATTAGCATCACTAGTTACAATTTTTCCAACTGCATCTAGCAACAGACCCATACCTGATTTAGGCTTTTTATACATTTTTAAAATGTCTTTCTTCTGTCTTGAACCCTATTGACCATGTATTCCTTCAGCTTCCATGATCACTCCCTTTTTTTTTTTTTTTTTTTATTTTTCCATTTCTTTTTATTACCATTTACCCCCCCTTTCCCCCCCCTTTTTGTGGGGGGGGGGGGGGGGCCCCCCCACTACTACATCCAGATCTCCTTTTAATTAGAATTATTTTTTGCCCAGCCTAACTTTTTTTTTTAAATGTCTGTGGAATTACTGCTTATCCAGTAGGATGCTTTCAAACAATGTAGCACTATTAAAAACTTTGTCTGTTAATTTTATGTCCAGTCATTTATGTTGTCAGTTGCATTCAGCTTTAGGAAATTGACTCGTTTAAAGACCAAAAATAGATGTTGCTGCTTGGCTCCTTATTTTTTTTTTTCATGAAGTAAATGAAAATTAGCAGCTGCTAATTTTTAGGTCATTTATGAACCCTTTTCTTGTTTGTCAATATGAGGTCCAGTATTGAGTTACCCCACATAGGGACAGAACTTCTTTACTAGAAACTGATCTAAAATTTTAAACACAAGCTCAGTTTAATTGGACACTGTCAAACATTTCTTAACACTTTGTATTCTGCCAATTTGAATATTCAGAATTTTCAGCTAATATAATTTATGAAGTATAAACAAATCTCCAAGTAAGACTGATGAATACTGAAAGGAAACCAGGAACACATATTTGACACATATAAAGACCAGCACTCGAAGAAAAAATAAAGGTTATCTACCAATAATAGAAGGTTCTTCAAGATCTGTGGTCCCTGTCTGTATTCCACTACCTATCTTCGTTTCACTCACATATAAATATTGGTAAATAGTGTTCAAACCAGGAGGGAGGACGTGAGGATGCACTAGGGATAGGTGTCTTTAATAATGTGATCCCAACAAGTTGTACGTGCAGAAGAGGCTTGGACTAATAGAAGGTATGGACTTTTTTTTCCTCTGTGATGGATTCTTTTAGGAAAGTATGGGTGAAGCTCCAAGCTTACAAATGTTCAGTAGAGAACATCTCAAAAAGATGCTGTTGACATTGCTTGTACTCTTATGGAGTAAGGAGGACACCATGCCAAATGATAACAGAATGATGCAGCTGGATATCCACTTAGTGCTTGTCCCCATGTTTGCGCTGTTTAGCAAAAATGACCTTGGTGTTTCCCTAATTGATTTAATTCTTTACAAGCTAGAATGCCAAAGCCAGCTAGACTTTGAGAGAGCGCAGTCTTCTCTCCTCATTGAAAGAACGGGGATTTGGAAAAAAACATTGGTAAGTGGCTTAATTCATGTGATATTTGGAAATCACTCTATGGATGGAGGCGAAGGGTAACCATCTTCTTATGAAATGTGGTTTAAGGTGGGTCAGCCCAGTTTACATATTCTTCTGATCACTGTGATTATGACTAAGATGGCAACATTTATGAAAAGCAAAGGCATAGAACATGTACTCAGTGGTCCAAAGGGTGGTATAGTAAGTACTGATAGCATATGATTGAGGTTCTATTACAGTGTAAGTTTCACTACTGATGGGATGTTTCTAATACCTTTCAGGAATCACATAATTGTAGTGTAAATCAAAATTCCTGCTGGAGGATGGAGGTACTGTTTGGCACTCAATGGATTTGCAGGAAGTTAATAGAAAGCCCTGACATCTTGAGGGACAACAGATAATTTTAAAAGAGTAGAGATACCTTCTGGCTCTGGGAATGGCTACTTCTGTTGCATAGAGGTAGAAAAACACTTTCATTTAGTCAGATAGCATTTTCTGGTTGAGATACTTCTGTTGTAATTAAGAATACTTTGAAAGGCCTCCAAACATGAACACTGTAGGTCTCACACTCATCCAAGTATCAGGCCATGAAGTGAGAGGAGGGTCTGGTTTGGGAAGTGTTGCAAGATGTCTAGGAGTATATGATGCCTTCTTAAGTGAGATCTGGGCTCAATCACCATCCACTGCAAGAGTACATGTTACTGCGTGGGGTCATCAGGTAGGAGTGCAATAATGAAGCCATTGCCTCATCAGGTGAGGAGGATCACAGACTCAAGTGCCAGTAGATCCTGTTTGATTTCTTCCTCTGCATACTTTAACAGAGCTGGCTGGTGTCATACAGTAGAAGGCGGTCGGTGCAATTCCTGCATGGATCCAGGACATGTAGCCTAAGGATCCCACAGACCCCAGCAGGGAAAATATGAAGGGTAGACCAGATGGAGAAGGCCTCATGGAATGAATGCCATTGGTCTCCTGGATAACTGTATCTGAGAGGAGGACGGCTCCAATGCATTTTAGAGATTCTATCTGTGCTGACCTCCCTGTGAGAAATGGAGGCTCATCTAGAATATTGGAGTTGGCCAGTGAGAAGGTAGGTTCATGGTCTACTGCTGGAAGAATGTTTCAAATTGTAGACAGGATAGGAGAGGTCCCCCCTTCTCCTTTATGATTTCTTCCCATGTTGACAGAAGAGATGGCTTCTGACACAAGTCAACACTACCTCCTATACTCTTGGTACAGAGTACGAGGGAAGCAACTTGCAGGAACAGACAAACGGATGCTATTAGCTACAAATCCCCTAGGCTCAGGCCTCTATCCCACAGTGGAATACACATATAGACTAGCACTGCAAGAATAACCTGCTGCTACTATAAGCCTTTGGTGTCACACTGTTGAATTGTCTGGCCTATTTCATTTTTATAAAAACAGTGTAGCTCAAAAGTTTTTCTACTTCCTTTTCTCATTCCCACCCCTACTTCTTTTAACTCTTCCCATAAAGAGTGTTTTTTATTGCTAGCCCCTAAACACCATCCAGACGCCTGCTATTTGGTACAGTTCATTAGCTCTACATCAACCACGGCTGATGTGGCCAATTTAAAGTTAGAATGAATAATTTATTGGGTATATCATTTTGTAAAGACCCATTACTCTACTAATTAAACTTCAAGATGTAAATATAGTCAGTTTTGCCACTATTTACTACATTGATGTTGAGGAGATAAATACATTTCAACTTCAATTATCCAAGCCTCAACTGCTCAATGCTCCCTTTAATCTGAAACAGCCATGTTTCACAAGATGTATTACTGAAAATACCCTTGATTTTCTGATTTTACTCAGCATCCCATATGATACCCAGATGGTCTATTCTTCATTAAGAATGAACTGCTCATTTAGGGGAAGGGAGAATTTTTAAAAACCTAATTGGGAAAGAATTGAGCTATCAATTTCTAAAAATGGGTTATTCAAAATAAGATTTCTAATGCATATCTGTAACAGCAATGAAGAAAAAAGCTTATTGCCAACCA
Source organism: Pelusios castaneus (assembly GCA_007922175.1). Taxonomy (NCBI): domain Eukaryota; kingdom Metazoa; phylum Chordata; order Testudines; family Pelomedusidae; genus Pelusios; species Pelusios castaneus. Next base: position 1,905,299 of record ML685802.1, on the reverse strand, counting down.
TGATTCAATCACAGATAGCAACCTAACTTTGCACATATTACCAAGATTTTCTGAATGACAATCAGTTAATCACAAGACAAATGATGACTGGATAGATGATGTGGTTTTACCAACTGCATAGAGACTTAAATGTAGGAAGACTCTTCCTGAGCTCCAGGTTAATACACTGAAATATAGCAAAGGATTAATCTATAAAACAATAGAGGGTAAGATGTACTATCCCTTTCCCCATGCCTGGGGAGAGTCACCATCAGGCATGGAGGGGAAGAATTAGGTGGCTCTTACTACAGTAGGATGAAAGAGAAAACAAGAATGATGCTTCAAAGTTCATTTGAAATTGCTAATTGGTATACACAGAACCATTCTTGCAATATTTGCACAGTTCTGCTTTCCAGAAACAAATCTACCCTGACATAAATATCACATTAGTGACACCAACTGTCTTTCAGAAATTAGACAGGATGTCAAAAACAAAGAAACAAAACAGAAAACACCACACACACCAGGCTTATAATGGGATATTTGTTTCAACCTTCATTTTACTGTCTGGTTCAATGGCTGGCTGGCTGCAAAGTGTTCTTGGTTTATGCAGTATTACGAATTCCTTCCTTGCCTAAGAAATAGCAGTCCTCTAGCCTAAATTGTGCTTGTACAAATTTCCTGTTTGGTATCATATCACTAGAGAGCCAACGGGCTATGGCCGGAGGTTTTTAAAATAAACCAAAAAACAAAACACAGATGTGCTTCCCAGATGGAGAAGGGGGGAACCCAAACCCCCTCTTTACTCAAAATTAATAATTAAATCAAAGGCACATTGTTCCTATCCTTAAAATCCTTCTCATCTATATTTGGCTTTATTTTCCTCAGGCAAGCTTTGTCAGTCTGAACCAAAGCATGAAAGTCCCCACAGTCAGACTTACACATGGTACAAAATGACACCAGGATGTTTTAACTCAGGAAAATGTAGTCACTTGTTCCCACTTTTCTGTACTAAGCCTCTGCTCCCTCACAAGCAACTCAACTCTTCAAGCACCATAATCCCAAATCCCTCTCAAGTAAGCAGCAGCATATCCTGCCTCTTTCAGAACAGGCCAGGCTTCTGTCTTTTATAACCCTCATTATTAATGACATCAACAAGGCTTCCCCTTGGTTGGACACTTCTGGCAGGTGTTACTAGGCAGGAGTGATTGAATCCCCATCTCTGGGGAAGACAATAACTCCTTGTTGCCCTGACCCATTGGGACATTTCTCTATTCTATCATACTTCCCAAATCTATTCTCCATTTTCAGAGTAAATAGGTTCACGTGTTAATAGTTGACCTCAGCATCTGTAACATAACAGACTTCTGAGATTCCTAATTTGTGACTGAATGACTTTCAAATTATTTTGACCATGTTCTTGAAAGCACCAAACTGTATTTGTTCTATATAGTTTGGTTTTGATCATTGAACTATCTAGTGTCTTGATCTCATCATTTCGGAGATATGGCATCACTCCCCCTTCTTTCAAAGCAGTCACTCCAATTTCCACTTATCATAGTATCACAGAATCTTAGGGCTGGAAGGGACCTCATGAGGTCATCTAGTCCAACTCCCTGCTAAAAGCAGGACTATTTCCACCAAATCATCCCAGCCAGGGTTTTGTCTAACCAGACCTTAAATATTTCCAAAAACGGACATTCCACTACCTCTCTAGGCAACCTATTCCAATGCTTCACCACCCTCCTAGTGAGAAAGTTTTTCCTAATATCCAACCTCGACCTCCCCAGCTGCAGCTTGAAACCATTGCTCCTTGTTCTGTCCCCCATTACTACTGAGAAAAGCCTAGCTCCCACCTCTTTGTAGCACCCCTTCAAGTACTGGAAGGTTGCTATCAAATCCCCTCTTAGTCTTCTCTTCTGCAAACTAAATAAGCCTAGTTCCTTCAGTCTCTCCTCATAAGTCATGTGCCCCAGCCCCCTAATCATTTTTGTTGCCCTCCGCTGGACTCTTTCTAATTTGTTCACATCCTTTCTGTAGTGGGGAGCCCAAAACTGGACACAGTATTCCACATGCGGCCTCACCAGTGCTGAATAGACGGGAATAATCACATCCCTCGATCTGCCGGCAACACTCCTACTGATGCAGCCCAAAATGCCATTGGCCTTTTTGGCAACAAGAGCACACTGTTGGCTCATATCCAGCTTCCCGCCCACCATAACCCCCAGGTCCTTTTCTACAGTGCAGCTACTTAGCCAAATGGTCCCCAGCCTGTAGCAGTGTGTGGGATTTTTCCGTCCTAAGTGCAGGACTTTGCACTTGTCCTTGTTGTACCTCATGAGGTTTCTTTTGGCCCAGTGTTCCAATTTGTCTAAGTCTCCCTGAATCCTGTCCCTACCCTCCAGTGTGTCTACCATTCCCCACAACTTGGTGTCATCCGCGAATTTACTAAGCATGCAATCTATTTCATCATCGAGATCATTAATGAAGATGTTGAACAGAACCGGCCCCCGGACCGACCCCTGGGGCACTCTACTCGTTATTGGTTGCCAACTAGACATTGAGCCCTAGCAACTATATATTTATATGTATATCTCCAAATTGGAGAGTTTGCCTCAAATGTTGGCCACCAAGAACCAACATGGATCTTAACAGGGGACTTAAGAGGTGATGCCTAGGGTAAACTCCTCAAATTTCTGGAATATCCTTCCATGCTAGTCTTTAAGTGTGACAACTCAAGTCAATTGGCAGTTAACTCAAAGTAGTTAGTAGGGTACACGTATTCTAAATGCTTGATAGTTAAATGACAAGTGTGTAAAAGAGAATCCCCATTTCATTTTTATATCCTAATATTAGATGTTAAAATATTATAGGCTATGTCTACACCAGCAAGTTAGTTCGAATTAAGGAGGCTTAATTCGAACTAACAAAAGCCATGGCTACACTAGGCTTTAGTTAGTTCAAATTAAGGGAATCCTTAATTCAAACTAATAAGTTCAAATAGGGTATTCAAACTAAGGGGTTAATGCAAACTAACTAGTTCAAATTAACCAATGTGGCCATGTTAATTCGAACTAATTTCTTAGGTCAAACTAACCGGCCATTGAAATGAATGGGGATCGCTAATTCGAACTGAGCAAGTGCTTGCTTAGTTCGAACTAACATTCCAGTGTGGCCATGCTAGTTCGAATTAAGCTAATTCAAACTAACTAAAATTAGAATTAATTTTAGCAAGTGTAGACATAGCCATATCTAGTTAATATAACTTCTAAAATTAGTGTATTCTACAAGTTGATCAATACACAGTAATATAGCCAATACAAAAAAAAAGTCACTGGTATGGTATAAGTGCAGTAAATCATCATGGATAAAATGCTACATGGGTCATTTTCATGAGTTAGTAATGATAGGATAAAGCTAACAATTTTATTTCACTGCTTGTGATTGAGTTATGCATTCAGTCTTTAATTCAAGAAAATATAGAACAAAGTAATTCATAGCCTTAGAGGCTTTCTATTTGTGCTGCTCTCTAGTTAATTATAAAAAGGCATATTGATATGGGAAGCAATATAGTTTAACACGTTTTGCAATTCTATAATTTTGCTGGTGTCCAGAGTTCAGTGCAAGCTCTATTCTACATCAGTACACCACAGGACATAACTTAATATAATTATTTGACATTGTTTCTGCTTTGGGGATTTTCTCGATTATATAAACAAAAGATGAATAACCGCTGATTCTGACAGAGAAAGAATGGGTCTTCCACAATCAGGAGAAAAAGGATAAAGTGCAAAGGGAAGAAACCAGCACATGCCTTTAAAATTGACCTCTTTTGAAAGCCATCTAAGATGATGTACACCCATCCATATCTTCTACCTCTCTCATACAGCCATCACTGTACAGTGTTCACTGAACTATTGAATAAAACAAGATAGCAATATAACCGTTTTATAAAACCCCCCAAATCTTACATTAATCTAATGTTTAATTTGTTTTCATAAAGATCAGCAAAACTCAAAATACAGTTTCCCACCACCAATCACCAGTATACTAAAAAGAAGTTAACAGTTATCTGGCAAGTTACCAGTAATATTGTGGACTATCAGGTTTAAAGTCCCAAAGAGAACAGTTACACAGTAGACTTGGGCACATAAATTGATTAATTCCCATGCAATTTTATTCTTATTTTTTAAATGTATCCCCTGATAGGTTTTCAATCTGTAAAAGCTATGGCAGATGCATTTTCTAGCAACACATTTTATATGAATCTTGTGTGATTAGAATGTAAAGTAAATTTGTAATTTAGAAATATAATTTAATCAGATATCAGATTCTAATAGATGTGCTAATCCACCTTCCCTAAGTGATATTGCCACCACCATGTAAATGTGGGCATTGTAGCCTTTGCTTATATTTCTAGTTTATATCTAGGTCTATCTTATATGCATATATCCTATTTTATACATGTACATCTCTCTTTATAAGTTTAAGGAATTTTAGTTTTATGAGAATTGCATTTAGCATAACCTAGTTAGGAGATAAGTTAGCATAATTTTTTGTAGTAGTAGCTGAAATGCAAGAAACCTACAGGCCTCATCATAAATTTTTTACAAATTTCCAAAATGAGTCTGTATGTAACAGCTTTGCAAAATATAGGTGGATGTAAAGTTTAAAATATCAGAGAAGTGGGTCTGGTCTTCCTGTGTTGAAGCGATACCAGCTCTGGAGAGAGATAAATATCAATTGTAGTCACTTTCCAAAAAACACCACAAAATGAGTAAACAAAACTAAGGGAAAGCCCACCCCCACTAAGCCGGGCGGGGCCCCAAGAATATGTCAATTATACTCATGAACCCTTAACCAATAATCTGAAGGTACCCTGGCAATTTCTGGGGTGAAAGCCCAAGTTTGGGTAAGGAAGTCTGAAATCATTTGGTTTATTTTTAGAGCAGTATAAAAGGTGTAAAGTCTGTAATACAAGGAAAAAAAGTATTTACGTCTATGAAAGTCTGGTAAGCTTTAAAGCTTCCATACCTTTCAGCCTGCAACCATCTCGCCCAGGACAAAGAATATTCAAAACCTTCCTTTTTTTTTAAATTAGGTTAAGCTTATTAAGTTTAGGTAAGTTATTAGAGCCTACGCTCTTCATCTCAACTTCTCTATCCTAAGGAAGTGTAAGTATAAGTTGCTTGGTAATTATTCTATGGGTGCAACTACATTTGTAAATTAAGTCGACTTAAGCTTTCCTTAAGTCGACTTAAGCAGCTCCTTAGGTCGACTTAAGGAAAAATTAAGTCGACTTTGTAAATCCTCCTTTAAAGTCGACTTTAGAAAGTCGACTTAAGCCAGTGTAGACGTGGAATAGCCCTAAATCAACTTTAAGTCGATTTAGGGGGCTCCAGGGCTTCCCCACTGCCCTCCCTGCCAGGGTGGCAGGCACAGTCACAGCCTGGCATGCCCCCCACAGGGCAGAGCAGAGCCCTGCCCACCTTGCCCGGGTCCCTTTCCCCCTTTGCCCCATTGTACCAAAGTACAATGGGGCAAAGGCTGAGCCCCCTGACACTTAGCAAGGGGTGCCTCCCCCCGCCACCGTGGACTTGTTCCTGGTCCACCTAGCCCCTAGAAGTCAACCTAGACGTCCAGTGTGGATGCTCTAGGTCGATTCTGTAGGGTCCCCTCTAAGTCGACTTAAAATTTAAGTGTGGATATGCTAAGTTGACTTAAATTCACAAGTGTAGACATAGCCTATAGGACATAGGTTAAGTTTTAGCTTAAGGTGCATAAGATTCTGTATAAGATTGTGTTAAATATTCTTTTTCTTGTATTTAGCCATTTCATTTTTATTGTTTATCCATATGCTTTTAGCAATAAAGTGTTATAAAATGTATTAAGAATCCTTTGTAATTCTAATTATTCCTTGGGGAAGTACTTATTTGTAATTTTATCTGTGACTGGTTTGGACTAGAACCATCTCCTGTAACAATCAGGTAAACCATTATTCTAAGTCTTTAAAATTCCAAATTTATCATATTATATATATATATATATTAGTGCAGTTTACAGCCTACAAGCTTTGAAAGACTATAAACAAAGTTACTGCATGAGAAACAGATCTCTTCTTAGTCCTTGGGAGAGACTACAAAAAAGAGCTGCACCAAATACATTTCAAAATAATCAATATCTCCACTGAGAAAACCTGAGCCCTCACTACCACTCTGGTATAGAACACACATTACACATTTTGGATTAACTGCTAAACATAGCTCTTTTCCTGAAGTGGTTTTTCTTCACTAGCAGTTGAAATATCACAAGGTAAGCATTACCTTATGCTTTCTAGCAATCTGGATTTTGTCTAGGCTTTCCCCCGTGAGCCCTAGACTCCAATTCCCACCTTCCAAATATCATGGAAGAGTTAACAGGATACACTTGCCACGAGTCAAAAAAGTCCAAATTTCCCATGTAGGCTTCCAACATCTGGTTATAGGGTTGATCTATTAAAAAAAGACTACTATAATATCCTTCATAGACAGGAATCCATCTTTGCAGGATGCAGTTCTAAAAACAAAAACACGCCATATGACATTAGGCATTGAGAAGGTTACTACCATGACCTCAACCTCCTTCTTGGGTAAAGTTACCAAGAAAGTGATAGAAAAGTTCACCACTACTTACCCACTGACCATATTCAACAACCCACTTTCATCACACTGGCATAGGGATAACTCTAATAGCATTAACAGATTATCTGACTACCAACAGAATTCAAGCTTCAGTGCTTACAGATCTAACAACATACCATCAACTTTTGGTCAGTCACAAGAGGTTTCAGTCCTATATTCAAGATAGAACAGGAGTGAATGTTACAGTAATGAGGAACCTTTCTTTGAGGCAATTGACAGAATTGTGATGGGCAATTCTTCTTCTTCCCCTTAAGTTCTCAGGGAACACAAGTTGGGAGTAGCTTAACAATTCTTACAGTTTTCCTTCGGAAGTTTGCCTTTATGTTTAACCTAAATCTCCTTTTAGAAAATGCTGCCTCTTCAAAATGGAGTTTGCAGCTTGGCAAAGGTACACCAACAGTTCATAATCTTGCACAGAATTCATTCCATTTTATATTCCGAGTGATTTGCTAAAGTGCATCTTTTTGCTATGGTTAACTGTTCCTGGGCCATTCAAGACACACTTAAAATCTGGGTGAGTTTTCAGAGTAAGAATTCATAAGATAAAGACATTTTCAATATTGTCACAATAATAAATGCATGGAGAGCAACAGTAGCAAGCAAAAGCTTCTCCCACTTCCAAATGAGCAGGAGATTGCACCTATTTCTCTCAGGTAGTTACTGCTGTTGTAATTCAGGCCTTCGAGACTACAAATATCAAAACATTTTCTATCTGGAAATGAAGGTGAAGACCTCAATATCCCATTTGTTAAGTAGGAAAAAGCCTCTGACAGCACACTCCACTGTTTCTCTGTACATTACAGCATATAAACTAAAATCCTGCCCTGATCTTTCTTTCAGGCCGTTCATAGAGAGGTTTCCAAGATATCCATGCACAACCCACTGAAAAAAATTGCTCAGCAGGATTAATGCAGCATCCAGGGTGAAGTTCTCCAAAGCATTCTTAGAAGTAAAGGGACTGCGAAGGGCATGAAAATAGACTAAGCACAAACTGGAGTGTTCAGAGCACAATACCAAGGTTTGGGGGAACTTTCCCAAAATTAGAAATGTAGCTGCCCCATGGAAGTAGTGTAGTCCTCTGTAGTCACTCTGTTAAGTTGACTTTAAGTCTACTTAAAGTCGACTTTGTTAAGTCAACTTAACAGAGTTGACTTAACAAGTGTAGACGTAGCCTAAAAGTGCCACCAGTTTTTGCTTTGCTGAACTAAACTACCACAGCTATCCCTTTGGAAGCTGCCTAACTTGGTCTCTCATCCTGGGATAATTGGGAGAAGACACCAAACAAGACTTTAGTGTTTTGTTATTCTTGTTCAAGAAATTATTTCATGCTTCAGGTCCTTCCCTGGGAGCAAAAGAAAATCTCCAGATTGCCCAGAACATCTGAAAGGCCTGAGATGATGGGTGATTACTTTGCCCTTTGGGGTGTCAGTGTTAGGAAGTAGGCACCATTATTGTTATTGGAAACAGATTTGTAGATTTTTATGGCCAGAGGGCTCTATGATCATTGCACAGAGAAGGGAGAGGAGAAAGAAATGATTGCATAGTTGACATTTTTTTCAGTCTTCCAAAAGGCAGGTTCAAAATAATAGGGTCTTATTTTCACCAAAATTTGAGCCATACCTGTAAGTAGAAAGGCTGTTGTCTTTCCCAATATGCAGGGTGAAAGTCAGTCAGTCAGGCAAGCTGCACACAGTGGTCCTACCCTGATAATAAGCTGCAAAGATTGAAATTTTCCCACCAGCTTTTGAGATGTAATTTAGTTTAGCATTATAAGAATTATCTGTCTTCATAGTGTTGCCATTTTTATTAATAGAGTTGTAGCCTTGTTTCCATAAGATCATCTCTCTGATTCTCAGTGTGCCAGTACCAAGAGTCAGGAATACAAAAATTAAGACTAGACATTAAAGTGAACATTTCTATCACGGGACATCAGAGAAACAGATGATCTAGGAGAACATAATTTAATCTATGTAGTATAGACACCAGGGACTCAATTTATGATTTTAATTATTCTGTTTAGCTATTACAGTTTCAAGTGTTCTGTGGTAATCAGCAGAAATTAGACAAAACTATAAGACATTCTTTTTCAAACACTATCTTAATTACATTGTAAATGCCGATATTAACAGATTACACCACAGTTTGTTTGGCTACCGCATTAAATGGTTCTAAAGCACTCTAACAAGAAGTAATAAATGCATACTGATACCTTAGGAATACGGTGAGTATGGACAATCCAGGGAAAGATATTAAAATTATGTGCAGTTACTTCCAAGCACAGCATGCTACATACATACAGGACAGTTCATTACCTCCCTCTTCAAGAATGCTAGGTGACATCTGAGTCACCTTTCATTAATAAGGTGAACAAAATGGCCTTAAAAGTGAATGGATTAATGGTGTTAATATCTATAATTAAACACACAGAGTAGAGGCCAAAATTCTCACTGGAGCTCTTGCACTAAAGTTATGTTACGTTTAGAATTAATCTGGACTAAAGATCAGAGTGGGCATTTTAAGAGTAATTTTTAAAGCATATTTAGATATTTAAAATAGCTTGAACTGACCAGTCATTTGTTTAGACGATTTTTCTAAGCTGCTGCTGAAGGCTAAACTACATTCCCATTATGCAAATCCCCCCTAAAAAGCTTCATCTTTGAAGTATTAAGTAATATTAACACACACAACACAGAACCTAATTTAACAAATGTGAAAACACCTCCATAGAAGAATCAGGGAGCGAAAGCTCAAGAAAGCTCGTGTTTATTTTACAAACACACACACACACACACACACTAGAAGTTTGGGTTTATTTTGGGACTTCTGATTTTACCAAAATAAAAAAGTAATTGGCAAAAGTGTCTAGCTGCATTCCTTCCATTCAGTTTTATAGTCCATGAATGCTAAAATACAAATGTAATATTCAAACATGTCCTCAAAATAGCTTTTACATTTCCCCAGAACACTCTAGCCTAGTTTTTCAACGGTGTGAGTTCTCTACTTTGCTGAAACAAGTGATCCAGCCTGTTTTGAAAGTGATAAACCTAATTAGGTTCAATTTATTGCAAGTACTGCACACAGGTAGACCTAACAAGATTCAAGTCAACCAAACCAGCTTCCAGATAGGCTTTTGTCTAGTTCAGCTGCATTTTGATTATCTGGATGATGGGATAGATTGCAAACTCAGTAAGTTCACGGATGACACCAAGCTGGGGGGGAACGGTAAGCATACTGGAGGGCAAGGACAGGATTCAGGGAGACCTAAACAAATGGGAGCATTGGGCCGAAAGAAACCTCATGAGGTTCAACAGGGACAACTGCAAACTCCTGCACTTAGGAGGGAAAAATCCCATGTACTGCTACAGGCTGGGGACCGATCAGCTAAGTAGCAGAACTGTAGAAAAGGACCTAGAGGTTATGGTGGACGGAAAGCTAGATATGAGTCAACAGTGTGCCCTTGTTGCCAAAAAGGCCAATGGCATATTGGGCTGCATCAGTAGGAGTGTTGCCAGCAGATCAAGGGATGTGATTATTTCCCTCTATTTGTTACTGGTGAGGCAGCATCTGGAATATTGTATCCAGTTTTGGGGCCCCTACTACAGAAAGGATGTTGACAAATTAGAAAGAGTCCAGCGGAGGACAACGAAAATGATTAGGGGGCTGGGGCACATCACTTATGAGGGGAGACTGAAGGTGTAACCAGGGCCTCCTGGGATAGCCACCTGAATATGCAAAGATCAGGTCAAGCTGTGAAAAGGAGAGCAGATTCTCCCAACACTTGTGGGTTACCTGGAGCTAAACTCCTCAACCAGTCATAAACAATGCTTCTGATCCCCCACACTGGATATCAAGAAATCACCACAAAATATACTCAGCCCGCTTTACTGCATTTCAGCCGGTCCCCAATAGAGCCACTGCGTCTGTTAAAGAGAGAAATTGCTTAAAACTCCAAGCTCTTTACCCAAAAAGGTTTCTCCTGACCCCAAACACTCAGCTCCATTACACAGAACAGTCCCAAAATACCATGCTGCCAGCCAGTCCTTTAGTAATTAAAACTAAAGGTTTATTGTACAAGGAAAGAAACAAACTATGAGAGTACAGTTAAAGGGTTAAAAGTGATCACATACATACAATGATTGAAAGTCCAATATATCAGGTTTCCAGTAGAATTTGAAGCTTGCAGATCTTAGGCTCACATCCAATACCTGGATGGGTTTAAGTCCTTGGTTCACAGCTTCAGTTGTTAGAAATCCAGTTCAAAGGAATATAGACCAAATAGTCCAAGTGTAGAGTTTGCTCTAAAATTCTCCCATGAGAATTAACAGGGTGATTCCAAGCCAGTGCTGGCTGAGATCTCAATCTTGCGGCCCAAACTTGCCCTGAGAAGCTTGGACAGATGACAAAGGGATCATGTTCCCAACTTCCTTTTATAGTTGTAGGAAGGTGGGCATTTGCAGGTCATTTCTTCATGTGGGCTTTGATGACAGTTCACAGAGACTTTCTTAAGTGGAGAATAATAATGTATATTGTCCTTTGAAGTAAAAGCATCACTGCTTGGGCATCACGGGTACTTAGCTGCATTAGCACCAGTTAATAAACGGTTTATATTGGTACATCAAAGCTCCATCTAGTTGTTAGATCTAGATCTTTTGTCCTCTTCTAATTGAACAATAGTAACAGATAGGGAAGCAGTTCATTTACCTTGCTAACTTTTAACATACATGTAAACATCATCAAGTAACTACTAAAACACTCATGCATACCAGAGCCCTAACCTACCTGTAATACTACAATATACTTCTGATAGAGTCGGGTCATGTATTTTACAGGATGACTTGGCCTTTTCAGGCCTAGCATGACAGAAGGGAACTAGGCTTATTTAGTTTGCGGAAGAGAAGACTGAGGGGAGATTTGATAGCAACCTTCAACAACTTGAAGAGGTGCTCCAAAGAGGAGGAAGCTAGTCTGTTCTCAGTAGTAACAGAGGACAGAACAAGGAACAATGGTTTCAAGTTACAGCTGGGGAGGTTGAGATTGGATATTAGGAAAGACTTTCTCAGGAAGAGGGTGGAGAAGTATTGGAATGGGTTACCTAGAAAGGTGGTAGATCTCCATCTTTGGAAACATTTAAGTCCTGGTTAGACAAAACCCTGGCTAGGATGATTTAGTGGGAGTGGTCCTGCTTTTAACAGGGAGTTGGACTAGATGACCTCGTGAGGTCCCTTCCAAGCCTATGAATCTATGATTCTGCAGGGGATCACTGGGATGGGAATAGTGAAGCTACAGTGTTTCTCTCAGGGGTAGTAAAAGACTTGTACTTCCCCTCCCATTGCGTTGCCAATTAATTATGTGATATTTTACACTTTCTTCACCCTCTTCTACATTTATGTGTCTATGACCTTCATTTGTGCTATGTCTGAACATATATTGTATGCTCTTTAGGCTGTCCCTCTTCTGTGGAACACCCACCATGCTGGAGGGGGTATCAAAATAATAATTAGTTTCCCTATTGGTTTGTGTGACAATAAGGGAGTGGACACATGCAAGGGAAAACAGTGAAGTCTGTACCCAAAAAATAAGCAAGTGAATCAACTTGTTGTATCCAATGTTATTGTGTACAAAAACGTCATACAAGATCTTATGTGTTCTTGTAATGGTTTGAACTTTGTTATTATGAGATAGGTACAGGTGTATACACATATGTAGATATAACTATAGCTCCCTCATAGACAAGACGAAGTCTGCTCTGTGGCTGGCTCCGGTTAAGAAAAGGCAAGTGCAGGAACACAGCAGGAAAACTCCCTTCCAGCAGAGGGGCACCTGTTCCAAAACCCAGAATAAACACCTTTCCCCCCCACCACACACACACTCCAGAGTAATAAAATGAATATAGAAAAAAGAAATATTTATTTACAGAGGGATGAATGGAGAAAGAGAGAGGAAGAAGACTGGGATAGTTAAAACAGAGTTACACTCAACCTAAGGGGCCAGTGGAAAATCACAGGCCCCATTACTCACAGCCCCATACAGCTCTCAGTTACAGCAATATTAGGTCTGGCTCCAGTCTGTCGTTCTCTGGTGATTCCTTGCTAGCATAGTGCTCTTCCTGGTTCTTTTCCTTGGAGATTCCCTGGTGAGCCACGCTTTCCTTCCCAGGCTTCAGGCTGGTTTTTACCTACTTCACTACATGAGGGCTTGTTCATTGTAATTGGTACTATGGTGAAACTTCAAGTTCACCTCACAAGAAGGCAGTGGTCAGGTAGGCACATATGGGCTCCCCCCAGGTAAATGAAACTAGCTCCAAGCACTTAGCATTGTACAGTTCAGGAAAAGACTGCTGGACCATTAGAGTTGATGGGAAAACTTTAAGACATCTTGGATAGAATTTCCCTCTCCCTAAATAACCATCAGTCACCATGAATACAGAAAAGGAAAGCAGGGAAGGGAAGCCTTTTAAAAGGAGGCTTAAAACTAAAGTTCTCATTTCAGAACTGAGGAACAGTCTCAAAGGCAGAGGTCAGTCCATGAACACTGGACACTCCTTTTGTGGGGGGAGGGCTTTCTGGGAACTGTTCAGAGTAAGCAGGTAATGCTATCGGGGAAAAAAAGAAATTTACCTAATATAGGAGTGTAAAGCTTGAGATTGTCTCTCCATGTTTATGGTCTGTATAACCTGTAGGTGTTTGCTTCTGCTTACTGTTTCATTTCTGAATCTGATTTTTCTGTTGAAACAAAGTTTATTCTTTTTACCCCAAGCCAGTCTCTAATGTGCAGACTGTGTGGCGTTTGTCCAGCAAAGGGACTTGATAACTGGGGACTGTAGTCACACCTCCATAGGTGATGAATGAGAGGGGGAAAGTCCAAGTGCCTGGCAGATAAAAAAAACTGGGTTAGATGAATTTGGGGAGACAGGGACTAGAAGGGGTGGTGGGCCAGTCTTTAAGAGATAACCAAGCTATGGAAGCCAGGGTGAGACCTTTATGTTGTGGGCCAGGACTCTAAGCCATAAGATAGTATAAAGGCTTCTGAAGTTACTGCCTGTCTTGTAACAGAACTGCTTACTGGTCTGAATGTTCCCCAAACCTCGCTGTTTTGTTCTCAGGAATACCTAGATAAAAATGCAGCCTAGCCCCATGGACTTTATTTTCTATTTTGAAGTAAAAACAACAAGAGTCCTGTGGCACCTTAAAGACTAACAAATTTCTTTGGGCATAAGCTTTTGTGGGCTCCAACCCACTTTGTCAGATGCAACCTTCCATGTTGAAGGTGAGCTACGAGTACAGTACTGAAGCCAATAGATTCTATTCTTTTGTTGATGAGACAGAGCTTGGCAGTTTATTAAACAGAGAATAACTCAAGCAGTTTATTAAACAGCGAGAGCAGTGCAATACAGAAAGGGTTAATATTTTACACACTCTGGAGAACATGTTTGTAGCATATATTTTCATTCTTTTCCAAAATCATGGGCTAAATTTTCCCATATTTATACCACACCTGTTTACAGCAGTTAGAAGATATCACAGATGTTACTGTATTATCACAAACCTTTCATTATTTTCTTATCTAGTTTTCTGCTATTTTGAAGATCACAAAGACATCTGCACCAAATTACCCAAATATCCCTAGAAAATAAACAATGTACTAGGCACGGCTGGTTACTTTTGGCATTGCTTCTAACTGGTTCTGCATACACAAACAGAATTTACATACAGTTCATCTGCTAGTGAATATCCACAATAAATATTAGCATGAATGCAAAGCACTCTGGGAAATACAGTTCACAGTTATGCAGCTTAACACAAATGCCAAATGTTCTGAAACATAAGATATTGGCTAACAGTGATCAAATTTGAGATACACAAATCCAGAAAATACAGTAAACAAACTTGCACTGGTGTAATTAAAGGTCAATATTTGTTAACAAATACCAAACAATTACTACCCTTATTTCCTATTCTAAAAGGTATGTGGAAACTGAAAATCTCAGATACTGATGTGTGGTAGCTTAACAAATGGTGACTTTTAATATGAATTATTATATACTAAGTAGTGCTATGCAGTGGAAGCCCTTAAAACTTTGATATTTGCCATTCATGGTAGTTAAATTTTCTGCTGTGCATGTGATATGACTTGTCCTAGATTCAGAGAATAATACAGTCCTAATAACTTCAAGATGTTAATGTTCAGAATCTAGTAAAATGCTAAAGATCTGGATATTATATTTATTAGATCAAGATAAAATGAGACGAAGTATAAAGTTGCAAAGTAATACACCACAGGAAGAATGAATGATTTATAGGATGGGGTGGGGTGGAATGTTATTTAGAAGCAGCTATAAAGAGGAGGGTTTGTGTGAGGGAAGATATGGAAAATAGTGAATAGTAGATTGAATAGGAGAGTTTGTAGCACAATGCTGCTCAGAAAGCTAATTCTTTTCCACCTTGGCAGGGCCAGACATCTAGTCCCTCACTAGAAATCAAGAAAGAATCCTCTGCAATGAACAAAAGAAAATCTCGCTCTCAGAGATGAGTCATTTATTAGATTAAGGTATCTAATGCAGGAAGTTAGACTCAGATGTCCTGCCCACTTCCAATGGGCTGGCTATTCAAAGAGAACAGAGGCAAAACCAGAACATACAATATAGGGCTTAATTCCCAGATCTACCTAAATAGACTCCCTGGGCTTCTGGGGGAAAACAGAGACATCCTCTCTGAAAGTCCATTTACCCTAAAAGCTGCCTTCTCTATGCAGACCAGACTCTGTAGTAGGAATGAAGGAAAGTTATCCTTAATGTTTCTCATTCAGAGGGTTCAGATGTGATCACTCAGCTTCCCTGATTTCATGCTTCCTTTAAAGCTTTCCCATTCCAGGAGTTAGGCTGATGTCACCTGCCTTTATTAAAGAATATGGAACAGGGACACCTCAAACCATGTGGGCTGTTTTGGAGGAGTTAAAAATGGTTTGCTGTTTCTTGCATCTCAGATGTACACACAGAATTCCCTAACCAACTAAGAGATGTTACAGGACTATTTTACAATAGTCAAACTGCACCTAAAGCACTGTTCTGTTATCCATGTTTTTTGTGTTTATCTTAAAAAGGAGAAGACACAGCATATTTAAAAATTGAATATATTCAATGTAGAGCAAACAAAATGCTAAATGGCTTTGAGATTATGATTTCAGAGTAGTTTAAACAATTGCATTTATTTACTGTTGAACATTTTTTAAAGAGTATGACACATTTATATATGTATTTACTGTTGTGAAACATTTTCTGTGGGATCTAAGAACAAACAATTATCAACACATTGCTTAGTCACTCAAGACCCTTCAAAAATTACTTATATACTTAAAATTTACACATTATGAGTAGACCCACTGATTTCAGTGGGGCAGCTATTCACAGGGTATAACATTAAGCACACATGTTAGTCTCTGGAGGATCAAGGACTCAGTCCATTGGACCATTTATCTTCTCACTCTTTTCTCTTAAAGGCTACCATAGTGGGTGGATTATTTTTATGCTCATGCACATACACTAATACAAATGTCTGTTATCCTGGTAATTCTTTTGACCTTATTACTATGGAAAAAGAAAAGAAAAATTTCCATCTAAAGTTAATAATTATACAATATGAAATGTTCCTTTTATTTCCCCGCTATAATGGATGGGGAAAGGCATTACATTATATTAAATGCTGGAGACAAGATTACTGAATTCTGACTGCAGGAAAAGGCCAATTATATCATCATGGTGAAGGGAATGAACTGCTGATACTCCCCTGAGGGAACAATAAATTTAAACACATACATTTACAGGAGGCGAGGAAGATCAATGACTGATAGCAACCAGTAAGTTAAACACGAGACTTACAGAAAGGGCCACTAATATGATTTGGGGCTGTGTATCCAAAAACATGGTAATAGCCCTTGTCTTCATGTCTCTGGTGTTACTGCACTGAAGGCATCCAGTCTAGGCACCATATTACCTGAAAGCTATTGACAAATCAGGTGGCAGTCAAATAACAATGTAGTCTTTCCATCTACATGATAAGAAAGAATATGAACTCATCCAAAGCTCACTGTAGTTCATGAACAGACTCCTTTCATTGGGCTTCGGGTCAGCCTCTAAAAGGTTAAAGAATGTCTATAGTTTGACTAAGTGGAAGATAAAGATGGAGGAATCTAGTAATCTAAACATTCTTGAAGGTTATAAACATTAAGGATGGAAAAAATGATGTATTATACATGTATGGGTATGTAACTAGAAGTAATGGGACAGGGGGGGAAAAAAGAAAAAAAGATTAAATGCAAGCAAAACATCCTGGTTGTAAAATTTTAGCATATTAGAATGTGGAACGGTCTCTGAGGAAAATGGTAGAAGTCCAATCATGTGAAACTAGTTTGAGCAAAACATGAGAAAATGTACAGGAAGAAACCATCCTGTGTTGAAAGGATGGCTGGTATGATCTAACATGTTTTCCCCCCATTCTAACTGCTATTATGATGGATGCGCTAAGTTAGCAACATGACAATGTCAGCTCAGAATTCTTAAGTCATATCATATTCACCAAGTGTTACATTTTCTACTCAGCCATCAGGCTTAGAGACACAATGACAAAGAAGTCAGACTGATTTTTATTTATGTATTAACAGGCAGAAAATGTCAGGACCTTTTAGCCATCTGCTTCAGTTAATGAAGAAATGTGGACAACTGGTGATGTTACTACTGAGAAGCCCCTTAGAGGAAAAATATCAGTTTCAGTGACAAGCTGCCATATGGGACCATGGAGCCTGCTGGGTGACCAAAAATACAAGGAGGGGAATTGGTTCAACTGTTCATGTTCCACATTCTTGGATAGTCTGAATTGTCATCCATAATGCCCACTACACTTAGTGCTTATGAGGAGAGATAAGCATTATGAAATGTGAACGCATAACACCAAGCTCCTCTATAGAGTATTTACACATGGCAGGGTAGGTCACATCATAGTCCACAGCGGTGATAGCTCTGAAACAATTAGCCAATTGCCCATAAATACATTTAGAATAAGAACATTGGAAAGCTGATCAGGTAATTAACACTGCCATTTAATGAAGTTGCAAATCGTTAACTTCATCTTTATCATTGTCACTGTTCCTGTTTCTTGCAGGCAACCAACACATTATGAGGCACTGCACTGAAAATTACTGTATAGGTTGTGCGCTATAGTTAAGATGGAGAGGCAGCCAGGTTTTTTCAAAGACAAGCCAAATACCCTTACTGCTTCCAAATCCTGCTGCCCCTCAGGGGACCACAAGCCTACAGCAGTTACATGTAAGGTTTCAGTTCTCCTAAAAACTTGTCCTAGAAGTCTCACAGCTCTAGCAGTCTCATACTCCCACATCCCATCCCTCCATCAGCAGCATCACAACGTGGTTCAGAGTTGAATTTATATCCAGTGACACAGAGAAGGGAATTTATAGGACATATGAAGAGGCCAGTGAGGAACTCTGCAACAAGGAAGGGGATGGCTGGAAAGGAGGCTCATATTGGCTACATCTACACTTGTAAATTTAGGTTGACTTTAGCTAAGTCGACTTAACTATGTCGACTAAGTCGACTTAGCATGTCTACACCTAAATTTAAAGTCGACTTAGAGGGGAACTTACGAAGTTGACCTAGAGCGTCCACACTAGACACCTAGATCGACTTCTAGGGGCTAGGGGGACCTAGGGCAGATCCACGGTGGCAGGGGGAGGCACCCCTTGCCCAGTGTCATGGGGCTCAGCCTTTGCCCCATTGTACATGGGTATAATGGGGCAAAGGGCGACAGGGACCCTGGCAGGGCATAGGGGCAGGGTGGGCAGGGCTCTGCTCTGCCCTGCGGGGGGGGCCTATGCCAGGCTCTGCCTGTGCCCCCCCCCCATCAGGGAGGGCAGTGAGGGAGTCCTGGAGTCACCCTAAGTCAACTTAGGGCGACTCCAGGTCTATACTGGCTTAAGTCGACTTGAAAAAGTTGACTTAAGCCTAAAGTCGAATTAAAATGAGGTTTAATAAAGTTGACTTTATTTTCCTTAAGTCGACTTAAGCAACTTGCTTAAGTCGACTTAAGGAAACTGGAGGGTAGACGCAGGGTAAATTAAGTTGACTTAATTTACAAGTGTAGACGCACCCATTCTGTGGCCTGCACTTATAGCAAAGCAACCTGAACTCAGCTAGGTGTTTCCCTCCATCCTTCCCCTGCTTAGTCCAAGCAACAACACAGGTAATTTTGCATAGTCTATTGGAATATGTTAATGGAGTGTGCATTGGTGAAGCATTTGAGAATGGCTAGAAGTCACTGCTGAACTAGTGGGAGGTGGAGATCACAAGTCTGACCTCTGTTAGTATAGCATCATGAGATGGAAAAATTCGGACAGATGCCTGCAGTGGCTCTGGACTCCTGTACATAGCTGAGCATTAAGAAGGTACAGAAAGAGCTGGTATCTGGGAAAACTGCTTTAGGGTGAAGACCATATCCATTGTTCATGTAAGGAGGATGAAGAGCTAACAATACTACTGCCTGACCTAACGAAAAAACTGGGGCATAATGTTCAAGTCACCAGAGATAGGATGAGAAAAGAGTTATAAAACAGGCACTACACAAAGGCTTGTTCCAAACAGACAGCCTTATTAGGCAGATGAGGGTAATCAAACATGAATCACTGAATAATAGAATTTGAATTTTTAAAGATGCTCTTATGACTTTCTGCTAAGCAAGAAAACTATGTGCCTCACCCTGTACCTCTTAATCAGGCAATCCTGTTCAGTTCAATGGGGTATGTAAGGAGTAAGTGTTTGAAATAGTAGTTAACGTTTTATTAAACAAAAAATTGATTTTTTAAGAGGATATGAAGCAACAAAATTAAAAAAATGGCAGAAATATTACAAAACCTGAAACCTGGCATATTTGAATATTTATTTTATATATAAAATCCTTTCTGCTAGATGTTTATACTAAATGATGGTGCAGTATAAGAGAGCTGTGAATAGCAACAGTCACGGTCAGATTGCTCATATACAGTGTGACCAGGATATGTGCTTAGGGGCTTGTGATCTTTGACAAAGAACTGTATTCTCATGCATCTCAGTTTTTATAGGACATGAATATTTCATGCAGAAAAGAACGTAGTGCCGTTTTTATATGGGATGAGTGGAACCCAAGAGACATGAGCACTACCAAAACCACTTATTGCTCTTTCGCCCATTGTAACCAATAGGAAGAAATATGGAATGACAAACAATTCCTAAAATATGGATCTATGATGGAAAATGTTAACAGAATTTGAACTACAGTAGTGCTAGCTAAAAATTGTTTCAGTATATGGTTATTCCCACACCAAAATTACCAGGTAAGATGAAAAAAATAGTCAAAGACATATGTGTCTGATACGGATCACTGAAGACGTAGGTATTGGATTTTTTTTATATTAATTATAGCCTCATTGATTTATAAAGTCACCACTGTGTTGGCAACACAATGTTGTATTTTGTGGTCATGATCTCACTCCACTGAAAAATGCACTTTTTAGAAATGTAATTACATGTCAGAAACATAAGTAATGTAAGTGCTATTCAGTTACTGACTGCTTCATAACAGAAATAATTATTGTTTCAGGGTAAGCAACAACAGCCAGAAAGAAGATACTGTGGACTAAATTGTAGTTTGAAATGAGAGTAGAAACAGGGAAAGAGATGTTCAAATGTTCAAAGAGGAACAAAAACAAAGCAAAAAAAAAAAGGGGGTGGGGGAGAGGAGCAGTATTTTCACGTATGACCATGTGCTTACTGTATCTTTTCCTGCTTCCCACCCTGTATGCTAACACAGATAACCTAAGTACATTGTGGGCATTTGGAGGAATGCCCAGTCCAACAGAAGTTTCTCCAATAAAAAGGTATTATCTCAACAATTTTGTCCCTACAAAGTAATGACATACACATTATTGTGTTTTAATATTGAAGATATGATGCCTGACAATAAGCTAGACAGTTACTGTGTCAGACATTTGGATTATAGGCAGGAAAGGATCTCTGAATGGAAAGTGCATTTGCATAAAAGAAAGCAAGATAAAACATTTGTGTTTGAACTTGGCTTTGAAAGCATAATTTAAGAAATGTGCCCAAGAGGGAGGGATGAAGCAGTAATCTAGAGGCAGTTATGTTTGAACGGTATATCTTCTTGGGATGTTTAGTCACATATAGGTAACTTTGAGGCCTGATTTATATTTTCCTTCTTTTCTTAAATGAAATCCTAGTTTGATGAAAAGTCTGAGATTGTGTTCCAATATGAATGCCAAGGTGAAAGTTGCTACACTGTTCCCTACATCTATCTGCCAATCCCTAATTTGTACAGTATCCTTAATTGACATAAAATTCAGAATTATTCAACAATGTTAGTACTGTGCTAGTTACCAGACATGCTCCTGAGAAAGAATCATTCACTTATTGCCTTGGACTGCTGCTGAAACCAAACTAAAAGCTTGGGATACAGGGGAAATAAGGCAGCAAAAGTTCAAACTGCTTGTCAGTTTTCTAACTGGAGCAAAATCAAAGCTCCACTCAGATCAAGTTTTGGGGCACAACAGACACCTATAGCATTTTGCACACTTCACTTCTCCTACAGTGCACATTCAGCAAGTATAAATACAGACAGATGGAAAAGCCAGAAAACCCTCTATGAATTCACCTAAAGCAGTACCAATTGGTATTACTGAGAAATTAACAAGCTGCATTTCCCCAGCCCCCATATATTCATTTACCTTTAGGAATAGTGAAATATCACTACACAAAAGCCACAGTCAGCTACAATAATAATTTATTCTTTTTTGCAGATAAAACCATTTCAGCATTATGTTACACAAAAAGTCTAAGTAGCCTACACGGACAGCATTACATGCCACAAGAGAGTCATCAGAAATCTTGTCTGAAGGGGAAAACACAGAACTCTAAGGCAAATGACATTTTAATATTTCCTGGAGGGGGGGGGGAGAAAGAAGAGGTTTCTATTATGCACAATCAACATGAGACTAGAGGTCTTTCTAAAAAACATGCTGCAAAACCATAAGTTATAGGCCCAATACAAGAATGATTTCACAATGAATTTCTAGAGTATTATGCAGGAGTTCTGACCCATGACTATGCTCCATGGGACCACTTTCCCTAAAAGAGAGAGAGCTATCATAGGGTGCCTCTACACTTACAAATCAAGTCGACTTAAGCTTGCTTAAGTCGACTTAATTTAATCTGCGTCTACACTACACTTTCCTTAAGTCGACTTAAGCAGCTGCTTAAGTCAATTTAAGGAAAAATTAAGTCAACTTTATAAAACCTCATTTTAAGTCGACTTTGCTGGCTAAGTTAACCTTAGAAAGTCGACTTAGCCAGTGTAGACGTGGAGTAGCCCTAAGTTGACTTAGGGGGCTCCAGGGCTTCCCCACTGACCTCCCTGCCAGGGTGGCTGGCACAGCCACAGCCTGGCATGTCCCCCCACAGGGCAGGGCAGAGCCCTGCGCACCCTGCCCCTATGACCTGCCAGGGTCCCTGTCGCCTGTTCCCCATTGTACCAAGGTACAATGGGGCAAAGGCTGAGCACCCTGGCACTTGGCAGGGGTGCCCCCCGTCACCGTGGACCTGTCTAAGGTCCACCTAGCCCCTAGAAGTCGACCTAGGCATGCAGTGTGGACACTCTACGTCAATTTGGCAGGGTCCCCTCTAAGTCGACTTAAATTTTGAGTGTGGACATACTAAGTCGACTTAAAGTCGACTTTAAGTCAACTTGAATTCACAAGTGTAGACATAGCCCTAGAGTGCTGTTTCACATTCACAGCACTCCGTGATGCTCCAAGAGTGCCATAATATATTTATGATATGTGTGGCCCACTTGAAGTGTGTTTAAGTCAAATCTGACCCACCATAGGAACGGAGTTTGGCACCCCTGGACTAGATCATCAAAATGGTCTGCTCTTTAAAGAAAAGAAAAACAAAATCCATAAAGAAACTAATGGTAGGGTGGGGTAGAAAAAGAAGTCAACACAGGGCCAAACTCTACACACCTTATTCTATGGGGGAGGGGAAGAGGAAAAAAAAACAAAAAAAAAAACATAGTACAAACAATGGAATTAATCTTAAAAGATGGTATTATTCACTTTATGTATTACGCAGTCAAGTTCTTCTATCATCTATGTCGATAACCAGAGAACCTTGTTGAGCAAAGGCATTTAGAAGCCTGAGTCTCATTTTAAGCATTAACAGCAATATTAAAAATGAGGTGTTTGGAGACAGGTTGTGTATTCATGATATACTATTGTTACCATTTCTATTACACTTTTTCATTGTACAAATAGGCTGCAAGGGACATTTCATTCAATCAAAATCTAAAAAGGTACTTGATGCAATTCAAGCAAGGCACAGAAGTCTTCCTGTCTTATTGAAATGGGTATTGCCTCTGGAAGTGTGTGAAATTAGTAATCTCTTTAAAAAAGCAAATGCTCTTTTAGGGTTTGCTCCTTCATTCACTCAAGTCAATGGCAAAGCTCCCATTAATTTTAATTGTGCATAACCTATGCCTAAATCGGTTGTAAGGCCACTCTCTTGCACTTGCACTCTCTTGGTACAATCCCAGTCCTGCAAACATTCAAGCATGAACTTCATTTTAAGAGAGCAAGCAGTCTCCTGAACCCTAGTGAAGTCAAGTACAAGGGCCTATGATCCCGTTTCAGCACCACAGAAAGCCCACTCTGAACTAGCATTCCAAGGCAAATGGTCTCTATAAAAAGCAATGTGGGTTGTGTAAAATAAGTCAGTCACACTTATGTTCATGCTACTTTGGTACACAGCATAAACCCTGATCTTGCTGCAGCAGTCAGGAACTCTTTCAGGTACTGGCAGAACAGTCCACTCATATTGACATAATAGTCGTGGTCAGTGCAACTTTTTTTTCTTAACTACCGCCATCCTCTGCATGATTTAATCAATTTCTCAAGTACCAGATAAACTATGCTTGGATTGAATTTGGCTAAAAATATTCCCAAAATGGTTTATATAAAACTGATCAATGATTTTTTTTTTTTTTAGTATATACTTGGAAATAAGAATACATTAGAGATATGAAACTGAACTCTCTGCATAACTGAAGAGATTACACTGGAACAGGTATATAACTAAGACAGAGAAAGTTTTTGCTCATACTTTGAATGTCATATACAAATTGTCATCAAGGGCCTGATCCAATGGCTTTAGAAGGTCTCACCTTATATTTTGTGGGTACTTTATCAGGCCCCAAGGACTCAATTCCACAATAGTCCCCCTGCCACCTACCCCTGGGTCTCACCACCACCACCCTTGGATCTCACTGCCAGCCCCCTACCTCCTCTGCACAGGCCCGTGCCTCCAATCCAGCTCCCTCTGGCCTCGCTGCCTGCCTTGTTTATCATTGCCACTCTCTGGATCTGTGCCTGCCCCCAGCCCCTCCCAACCTCACTGTTGGGCCCAGGACATGGTCCCATTCCCAGTGGGGTAGTGCGGGGCCTGCACCATGGCTCTCCTGCACAGCCGCACTTCGGCTCACCGCCACAGGCAGCGGGGAGCAGGGCGAAGGCATCAGGGCAGGTAGAAGCACTTTGCCAGGCCTCTCCGTGCCAGTCCTCCCCACCTCCAGGGCAGAGCAGGCAGGCCCAGGGGCCAGGCAGGTACATGGGGTTTGGCGTCTCTGGCCAGCCTGCCTCTCATGCAATGGTCCCTGGCCATAGTTGGGACCAGCCACTGCTGGCGGCATGGCCTCAACCGGGGCCGACTCCTGGCGGCAGCCTCAGGTCCACTGGTGCCTGGGGTCCTGGCCATGGCCGGGGTGGCAGCAGTCTCAACTGGGGCTGGCTGATGGCCACAGCCTCAGCTGGGGCTGGGTCCTGCCAGCAGCAGCCTGGGGACTGGGGCCAAGGTGGAGGTGGCCTCAGCCGGGGCCGGCTCCCAGCAGCGGCCTCAGGGCCATAGCCGGGGCAGCAGCAATGGCCGGGGAAGTGGTGGCAGCCTCACATTGCCAGGGTCCTGGGGGCAGAGCAGGCCCACTTGGCCTGCCCTTCCCCCACTCCAGCATGGCCCTTGGCCCTGCTCCTCCCTAGAGGCAGCCCTGGTTGGGCCCCCCAGCCTGCATACTTCCCCAACCCACTTACTCCCTTCCAGTCTCCCCACCTCAGCTGGCTTGTAGCCAGGAGATTCTCCCTGGCTCAGCTGCTCCCACCCTGGCCCATATGAATGTGCACCAGGCAGGTAGCTGGGAGATTTACAGGCTGCTCTAGCCGGCCCCAGCTCCCAGTATCGCAGGCGGGGTCCCGGGCAAATACTTAGGCTGCCCCACAGCTACCACCACCTATGGATTCAGGGCAATGAGAAAGTTTGTGGGATCTCATGAGGCAACCTGGTTCTGAAAGTTTTCTGTTCTAATAATGGCAGATTGACTTTGTGGTTTCCCTATTTCCATAGAGGTTCAACAATGGCTAGTGATTATGTGGTTACCAAAAACTTCATTGTCCACAACTGTTAATGTTAATATCCAGTCAGCCCACCTCAAAACCTAACTAAAGATCACACTGGGTGACATTCAGTCTTCAAGGAGGCTATGTTCTTTTGGGATTTTCCATGATGATGATGCTCCATAACTGCATATGAAACTATGGAGAGTTTTCTCATTAAGGGTAAGCTGTCTATTGTGTTTCGTACATCCACTGCCTGACAGATGAGTTCATCAGAGCTCAGTGGGGAAAAGATAAATAGGGGAGTTGGCTACTGAACTTAGTGGCTAAGCCATACAAGACTAGCATGTTTCTACTGTGAAAGCTGCATTCCAGAGCCTGTGACACTTGTGATTCAGACTATAGACTGTTTGACTGGAAGTTGAAGAGTAGCTACCTAGTGACTGACTCTGGAATTGTTGCTGACTGAAGATCTTAGGGCTGTTTTTGCTAAGGAGATTCTGGGGCCTTTGGAGGGGAACAGTGGGACTGCCTTTCTCCTTTGGCTTTGAAGAATTGAAGCAATAGCCACTTTTGATGCCACACTGTAGAGACTGAGTAGTTTCTAGGAAAAAAAAATAGTGGGGATGATGTACATGTCTTTAATAGGGCACGTGTTGCAACTGAAGTTTATGTAACAAGTGGGCAGGGAAGTCTGTTTGGAATTAGAATAACTCCATTGGTGTTTTCCCAAAGGGGTAGCTGTGTTAGTCTATTGTAGAAAAACAGAGTCCTGTGGCACTTTTAAAGACTAACAGATTTATTTATCTCAGTAGTTATAATTAGTAGTTAAGAAAAGTTTACACAAGAATTCCAAGTGCTAGTTGGAGATCCCATGATTTTAGCTAGGGTCCACTGATTTGCCACTGGCAGTGCTGTTGCTGTAGTTTCATAGCAATACATTTGGATTTACATTCAACTGGATAGTTTATGCTTGTAGGCGAAGTGCCAGTCCTTTACAGAGATGCTTTCAGAAATCGTGTTAAAGTTTTATTTGTTTTAGCTAACTAAATTCATTGATGCCCCTATTAGAAAGCAGATCCATACTCAATTTCATTGGTGGATTCATGTAAACCTTCACGACATGGGACCCACCAGACTGCACTGCTTGGTGATGATACGGGGAATTGCTCAAGTAGTCTGCCATCTGGTGGTCAGTACTTGGTCTCTCAGGCTCAGGCTCTCCTTAGGACCTCAGCCCTCCAGCCAAGTCCACCAGAATCCCCCCTCTCCTCCAGAACACAACTGTACCCAGGATGGCCCATTTGCATCAGAGGCCATCACACTTCACTGCTCACTTGTGGCATCATTAGCAACCTAGAGGAGGTTCTGGGCCCTGACCCGAGGACCCTATGTGCTCTGTTGAGCACCACCTCAACTCTTTCACTCTTCTTCAGCCTGTGCTCATGTAGTACCCAACGGTATTGTAATGCAATAAGTTTTAGTAGGTGGTGTTGACCATTAATTACCCCTAACCAGACCATTAATTACCCCTAACCAAAACATATCTTATGTATAAGCAAAACAGAGCTGCTACTGACCAAGGACATACCTTGCTCCCATCAAGTGGCAAACATAACGCGCAAGCTCTGTAAGACAACAAAATAAAACCAGGGCAAAAAAAAAATGTAAGTGTAAAAAGCCACCACATGTGCATGCCTTTTACCCACTTAGTAAGCTCAAAAAGTGTAAGAAGCTGGCTAAGTGCCCCTAGTTACAAATAAAGCTAAGGGACCCCCTGGGGTGGCCCCTCGACAGACACAAATAATGCAAGAATACACCCAGACAGAGCTCCAAAAGCTCCGCATGTAGTACAAGCAGAGAATGGGTAAAAGCATAAAATCCAGGCAGCTCCACCGCTGGGACAAGGGAGCTAATAGAGTGCAGCTGGTCCTGGAGGAGGTAACGAGGCTGAGGGCCCACTCCATCAGTTCAAAGGGATGACAGAGTGGCTGTTCCAAAGAGCTCCCCCCCCCGAGACCTTTCTCCTTTTTCAGTTTTTTTTTTTTTTTTCCTCTTTGCTGGGGTGACCTCTTCAAATTGCCTAATTAACACCCAGCATCATTATGCTCAGAGGTGGATCAAGGGAAGTTTAAGACCCAGAACACAAATTTTTCAGTCTCCTTCCCTGCCGCATGTGTACAGCTGTGTTTGGTTGTATGCTGCAGGGGTAGAGGAGGGGGTGACAGCTTCCCCCCCCCCCTTACTGCTTTGGCAGGTAGACTGTGTGCCTGTACTGCTGCTAAAATTTTAATTTTGGGCACTGGATGGGGACAGACAGGGCTCGTGCCATGTGTGCCTAGTGACAGCCTATATTGTATACCAATTTTTTTTGACCAGTAGTTCAGAAACTGGCCACTTAAATGGGTTGCTAAAATGACACCCCCACTTGATAAAATTTGTGTTTTGCTGCACAAAGTTTACCAGTTTATGTATTCCATTTAAATGCCCACCAGAATTGCACCCAGGAGCACCACTGGAATTTTGCAGTAGACCAATTGGCCCACGTTGCCAAGTGCACAGCGGCCACTGCTCAGAAGGGGAAAGGCTTCTCCCTCTTCACCGCCTGAGTACTTCACCTCCTGAGTACACACCCATTTAGAACATTTGGGTCCAAAGGGGTGTGCTCCTGGGCAAAAGCTCAGGGTATTCCCACTTTTCACATTGCCGTGGACATGGCTGCAGCTGTTTATAAAATTTACCCAACTAATTTTTTTTTTTTTTTTTTAATAAATACAGGCCCGCTCCCCACACCAGGCAAGTGCCATGGAAACATTTGGGTATTCTCCCATCCAGCTAAAGAGCACAGATGCTGAATTTACATACTGCATTATTCTTTATTATAAAAGGTTTTTTTCTTTTAGCTACAGTTGGATAATGCCACCGTCTCCCCAACCGTTTGCTGGCAATACCATACAGGACTAGGCAATGGGTTTGGGCATTTGTTGGGTGTTCCATATCCCCTGTTACCACCAAAGGACAGATACAGTAAACTGCTGCAACTGGCTGCTAAGGCAGAAATTGTGGCTCCTATCACCAGATCGCACATTTAGGGAGTGGTATGGAATAACAACAAAGGGTGCCTTTCAGTTAAATTTTCACCAGTCTTATGGCCTGACACCAGTAAAACAACAGCATGGTGAAGTAAGCGTGCGGCCAGTGACCGAGCAGCCAAGTGCTGTAAGAAACTCAAACGAGACAAATCCTAATGTGCTGCAAATCTTGCTAATGCACCCGGCTACATGCCTTCCAACCAGAAGTCAGCAGTGGTGGACTTGTGTGCAGTCACCCTGAATACCACTAATCCTAGCACACAAAAAATTAATCCCACTAAAACACAGTACAGCTACCTAAGGGATGTTATGGGAGGGTAGCCCCCCAACTCACATCCTGGGCTGGCATTACATGCAGGAGTGCAGAGACACGTGGGGGAGGTATACCCTAATAACCAAAAAAAGGTGAAGTATTGCTGTTTAATTTTTAAATGAATCCTGTGCAGGTGCAGCCTGGCGACTAAGTGGCCCAATTAATTTGTAAATGAATTGCCTTCCCAGAGGCGCTAAGCCTAAAAGAAACCAAGATGCCAGAGACCGCCTAAAAAATCGCAAGGGCTTAAGTCCACAGATAGAGCAACCAAAAAGGATAACCGGGTTTAAAAATACCCTGGGTGGTGCCTCCAGCCAAAAACGGTCATCATGCAGGGGACCCAGGAACACCTATTGAGTCAGGGTTAATAAAAATTAATAATTTTGTTTGTCTCAGTAGGGCCAAATTAACCTAAAAGGAGCTATGCTTGGTGCGTACGGGATGTTCCTATAAAGTGGAACAATGCAGGCGGCCTGGACTAAACAATTGCAGTCGTATCATTCCTTGCAAGGCACCATTCACCTGCTCTTCCCACCAGTAAGATCCAACCAAACTGTTGGAAACTTTGTCTGTCCTGCCAACCAGCCCTGTAAAGTCATGGCAATTTGCACCCTGCCCTGCGTGTGGTATCTTGGCCCAATCCCGGGTACCACAATCTTCATTATGCATGGAAATTTTAACCTTAAAATTGATGGATAACATTACCCTGTGCTGGACTACAGCCACCACCAAATTGTTTGCACAAGCTACCTTGGAGGCCTTGCTGGACATTTACAAGTGCACCAATCACGCAGGCCTGTCTCGGCTAGGCCCTGGCCAAGTTTGGGGCTTTGAAAATCCAGCCTCCCTTGTTAAAGGGCACCAGCAGTTTGGGGTGGCCCTACTTATTTGGCCTCCTAAGATGCCAGTTGACGAGCACCACCTGCATGTAATAATTTTACCGGACACAGGCAACCACTTATTTTGGGACTGCAGATTGATGTAATCAATGTAAATATTAATATTGGTGCAGTTTGGGTTGGGTTTGGTAGTGTAAGCAATTGATTTTAAGCAAGTAATTTGTGAAAATAATAAAAAGCATCTGTTCCCCTTGCCTCAGGGTGGCAAAAAAAATGTAATGTAATAAACACCATCTTAGGGACAAAATAAAATAAAAAGAGACCTTTAAAAGGGTGTTAGTGTTAAGGCCCTAAGTAGGCTTTAATGTAAAAGTAATTAAATTGCAAATTAACCAGCTTCCCTTCTTTAGGGGCCTAGTCCAAAACTGGAAAGGATAATGGCAAATATGGCAAGCCCTGAACTATATAGGTTGGAAGACAGCCTGTTTTGGTACCAAGTTAGGCTAAGTGCCCTCCCTCCCCCCATTTGAAATGCCATCACTGGGGCAACTGCTATGTTCACCACCACAAGTCATCGCGCCCCATGCTCCATTTAAATGGGGTTCCCATCTGCTGAAGGGGTGTAAGCATTGATGCTTTCTTATTCCTTTGCTTTCTTGTCTGAATTTTTAATAAATGCCATTTGCTTTTACCTTTTATCTTTTTTCCCAGTGTTGTGCCTACCAAACTGATTGAACCTTAGGGCCTGAGCTATAGATTGTAGCCAGGGTCCTGTAATCTTCTTGTAACAGCTCACCATGTCCTCTGGACCATTGCACACTTCCCCCAGATACTTGAAACCCTTGTATTAAGGTCTGAGACTCAGTGCAGCCTGGCAGTATCCCAGGAGCTGTCTGGGGTTCTGTCTCTCACAGCCTGACCTTTCCATTCACAGGTCTGAGGCAAACTGCCCAGACCAGGAGCTGCACCTCTGGCTTTATACATCCTGCAGCTCCCTGCTCCCATTGGCTAGTCATTCCCTACAGAGCATTTAACCCCATTTTGGCCATTCGGTTTCTGGGGAAACTGCCCCGCCACAATTACAAAATCTAACCTTCATGACTATGAACTTTGCCAAGCAATCATAGGATTGGAATTAGTTAAGCAATCATAAATCAAGATTTTATTTTCATACATTACAGCTCATCTTAAACCTTCAAATAACCCTTATAATTAAACCATTAACTTCCTCACAATGTACCTCTTAACCTGAGGGATCTAAAGATTTTATAGTGTATGGCTCAACAATGGGTTTAATATAATTCTCTATTGATCACCATTTAGAAAAACATCAGTCCAACTTCTTAAACACACTAAAATGATTAATTAACCAACCCTATAGATTTTCCTGCACCAAAATCAAATTGATTATTTTATTGCTAGTTACTTCAGAGACGTGGAAGAGTAAATCGTGTCTATTATTCGACTTGTGCAGAAAACTGCCGTGTGCAACAGAAAGCACTTCTGTGAATTTTAATTAACAGTGTTGTATTATCTGAAGACCACTACTGTTACAGTAATACTTGGAATGGCGATCAGTGTTCTGAGTGAACAGGACTTGAACTCTAGAACTTTTTGGCAGCAGAAGATGAGTTCATGCAATCCTGAAGTAAAGAAGGTTTCTTATTGTTTTACTTGAACAAGAAAATGATGAAACTAAAATATAAGAAATGAAATGGCACCTGTAAGCAATTCCTAATGGAGAGAAGGAAGGAAGGGAAATGCAGCAGATGGTTCAAGTGCATTTCTTCCACTGAAGTCTCCCTATTTTGAGCAATGTAATCAACCTTGCCATTATCACATTTACTTTACATTTACCCTTTAGGCTGATTTTGAAATGGAATCACTGTCACATAAGATCATCAGGCAGAATTACTAGAACTTTTCTGCTCACTTCATTACATTTATATTATATTGCACAATACTTCTTTTGACTTGACAATGAGCAATGCACAGCTATTGCTATTTGTACCATACCTTGCATTTACCTGAGGCAGGATTTCCATTATCATTATTACGTTTCATATTCTGTTTATAGCTGGCCCTTTAGCACTCTGCATGTGTATGTGGCATCATCATAATAACCTCTGAAATATGTTTATATCATATTCTAGATATTAATTCATAGTGATGTGATGCTTTTGCTGCATTATTCCTATTTTGCTAGAGGAAATAAATATTTGTACCATTTTCTTAACTGGAATTTTTGGGCAAGCCTCATTTTACTGCAGAAATAGCATTTGAAAGAATTGATTTTGAAAAATTGCTTTTATAAAATAATCTGCAGATATTTTCATTTAGTTTATTATGCTTTGTTAAGCAAATTGAAGCCTGGAGGCAAGTCAAATTTCAGCATGTCTACTGCATCTGATGCCATATCAAGAACAGATCAGAAAACTCAAAAATGGAGCTTGCTGGATTAAACTATTTCAATACATTAAACATTGCACACCCAGACTAGTCAGCTAGTGTAAATCAACATCGCTCCAGTGACTAAATTATGCCAAGCTCTGCCCTCATCTATGCAGAGCTGCCAATTCCAAACATTTTTAAAAAACAAAAAGATCTGTGTCTGAGCCTCTTTAAAAAAAAATGGTTTGGCTTCAAAATGAGAATTTCAGAAACAACCTTTATATTCTTTTTAGTTTTCTTCTAGTGTCAGACCTTTGAGTTTACATATTGAAGTTTTTTTCTCTACAACCAAGAGCATTAGATTCTACTTACATTAATACACGATGTGGTGCTTAAAGAAAATACTGTACCAGGAGAATCATATTTTAATCATGAGAAATAGCAAAAGCACATTTGCAGACACAGACCAAGTTTTCAGACCTAGGTGTTTACAGTTTGGCTTTTAAATCAATATGGAGCCATATAAATATAGGACCTTATTTTCAAGAGTTAAATCACTGTAAAATTCCTGAAGTCAAAATTAAGCACTGAACACCTTTGAAAATAATGTTCCTTGTACTTAGGCACTCAAATTAATTTTAAACAATTGAACTTTAGGTACCCATATTGAAAATTTAGCTTCACTAACAAAAGAACATAGAATTCTGCTAATTTCACTTCTTAGATGTCTAACTTGGCCAACTTCTCTGTAAAAGCAGCAATGTTTTTGGTTCTCTTTTAATCACTAAAAGTGTTACAATTTTTGTACAGTTCAGTGATATTTCCTTGCTCTAAAAATCAATCATAAAACTTCTTAAATCTGTGCAAGTCAAATTTGGTTCAGCAGAATATCTACCACAGCACATAGGACTAATATTCTTCTGATGCTTGTGGATTATAACTCATTTTAAAAAAAAAAAACTATATCACATTTACATTCTAAAAATAATCAGAAATCACCCATTTGCCATAACCCTTTGCCGTGTCTCCCACTATGACACCAAACTGCTGTTTTTCAGAAGGGTATAATATACATTTCAAAAAAGAGGTAGATAGTAAAAATCCAGTCTTCAAATATGTTAGTCTAATATAGAGGACAGTGATCAATTGTTCTCCACGTTCACTGAAGGTAAAAGAAGAAATAAGGGGCTCAATCTGTAGCAAGGGAGATTTAGGTTGGATATTTGGACGGGGGGTGGGAATCTTTAACTGTAAAGAATAATTAAGCACTGGAAGAGGCTTCCAACAGAATTTCTAGAATCCCTATCTTTGTAGATTAAGAACAGGTTAAAAACACCCATCAGGTACAGTTTAATTATACTTGGTCCCTCTTCAGCAAAGGGGGTTGGATTAGCTAACCCCCCCCCCCCCCCCAGGTCTCTTCCTAACCTACATCTCTAGGATTCCAAGATACTTCCAGTAAGTTATTTATTTCCACAGTGCTGTTTCCTGTGCATATAAACACAGGAATTGCCATTCTGAATCAGACAAATGATTCAAGTGGTCAGGCATCCTGTCTGTGACAATATGAAATACTGCACACAATTATGCTAAAACATGACCAACAAGAAGTTTCTTTTAGATCAGACAGGGTGATATCCAAGTATCATGGGCTATGTCTACAGTGGCAAGTTAGTTCGAATTAAAGAGGCTTAATTCGAACTAACTAAAGCCATGGCTACACTAGGCTTTAGTTAGTTCAAATTAAGGGCTTCCTTAATTTGAACTAATAAGTTCGAATAGGACTTCAGAAGTAAGGCTTTAATTCAAACTAACTAGTTCGAATTAGCTAACGTGGCCATGTTAATTGAAACTAATTTCTTAGTTCGAACTAACCGGCCATTGAAATGAATGGGGGTCGCTACTTCGAACTAAGCAAGTGCCATGAATGACACTTGCTTAGTTCAAACTAACTTTTTCTAGTTCGAATTAAGCTAATTCGAACTAACTATTATTAGTTCGAATTAGTTTGAACTAACTAATTCGAACCAATTTTAGCAAGTGTAGACATAGCCATGGAATGTAATAGGAGACTTTTCATTAACTTCAGTCCAGCCATTAGTGATTGGTTTAGGTTCTTAAACAAAGATTGTTATCCCATTAAAATATTGGTGTGTTTATTCTTTCGCACATATATTCCACATATTCACCATTCTGGGCATACACACATCTGGAAATGATTGCAAGGTGCTGATATTCTGTTTACCTCTGGCACACTGTAGTCACTTTATCTGTATTAGTTTAAAAGGTTAATCCAGTTTTTAAAAATATTAAGAACTTGTGTGGCCATGTGAGCCTAAAGAAATGTTTATGACAGAGCAATTGCATGCATCTTTGTGTATTTTATCTATGTAAAGAAGATAAATTCAAATGTTTTTGTTTAGCTCCTGTTGTCTAAATTATTCTAGTCTCTATAGATTTTTAGAGATAACATATACACATGCAGTATGCTAAACAAACAAAAATGGCAATGAGTCAGCCAGGCTTCTAACTGACTAATTTGCTATGATAGCTCAACTGGAACATAAGCAGCAAACAAACAAAACCCCTCAGGAAAAACTCCTGCATCAATTGAAAAGGATTTAACAAAGTGTTCTAATTTAAAATGCCTTTAACAATGCAAATACAAATATGAGAAAATATTGACTGAATACCCAACCCTTAAATAGCTCTATTAGATAGGACTTCACTAATTTGATGCAACATGTACATCAAGTAGTAAATCCTGGTACCCTCTTAAGAGGGTGCCAGGGCAGTGGAACCTGTGCAGTTCCATCACAAAAAACTGGGCTTATGATTTGAGGGACAATGCAAGGGAAGGCAACCACTCTGAGAACTCCATTCTGCCGTGGGTTCCTCCATGCTCTGCAGACAGCATGAGATTTGCAAAGAATTACACAAAGGAAGTCAATTTTCAATGCACAACAAAAAAACGTTCTATTGATCCAACAAACTCCAGAACGATGTTACATATTCTTGAGTGCAATCACCTGATTCCCTATTTATTAAAAACTACACAGAGAAACAGAGTGCATTCTCATAGCAGGCACTACAGCCGACAACTGCTGTAATCACAGGATAGCCCTAGCAAAAGTGAAGTAGCTCTGTAGCAACTTCACAGTGAAGGGGAGGAGTCCTTCACTCTTTCCCCCAGTGTTTTAAGTGTATGACCTCTGTACATCAAGGACTCCCACTAATCTCTGCAGGCGTTTTGTAAAGGCAAATAATGCAGGCTCAGGCCCTGGGCGTCTTATATACGCAAACAGATACGCTACATGCCTGTTTGACATAGTACAGTACCAATGAACATGGTGGATGATCTGAAGCTTAAATGACAGTCATTCTAGTTCAGGAAATCCAAACAAATGGCTCTGTAAAAGGGGGGGGGGGGGGGGGGAGGGGGGGGAGAGAGAGAGAGAAAGACAACCAATAAGAGTGTCCCTCATATTGGACTGCAATATGCTAGTTCCTTACTTTCAATCCCACTGAATAGGCTTCAAAACCAAGCATTCCCAGTCAGCAAAACACTCTTAAATCCTCCTATATTATGTACTGTATCTAACAGTCTTCATCACAAATATTGTAGAGAGTCTTATTTTATCATTTATTACGGATTAGATTAATGGGATAATTTCCTCACTAAAATAAAGGAGCAACTCCAGTGATGTCAGAGACATTGCACTAGCTTGTGCCAGACCTGAATTTGGTTTATAGATAGATAGTGTACTCTTTGCTCTTATCCTCCACTCCAAATATATTACCTCCTCTCATAATGCTATATGCACTGTCCCTTCTCAACTCTGATCATGGTCCTCTCATTTCACTTGCTCTGAGCCAATATTCGTATTCCCTCTCCCAGCAAGTTGCCAGAAAAATCTCCATTTCTCTCCTGTCCAGTGCAATCATTGAGGGCATTTATTCCACTTTTGTCTGTTTTTTATTTCCCTTTTCAAAGTTTTCTGTGTTTGTTTTAATCTCTTCCCCTTACTCCACCTCCCATTGTCTCATTCTCCCCCCCCCACCCTCTTTCCTTTCTTACTTTGAAAAAGATTTGAAAGGGTCACGATGGATAATCAGCTGAACAAAAGCACCAAGGGTCACATTATGGCCAAAAGACCTACAATATATAAACAGGGAATCTCAGGTAGGAATAGAGAGGTTATTTTACATCTGTATTTGGCACTAGTGACACTGCTGCAATTCTGGTACACACAGTTTCTGAAGTATTTAGATAATTTGGAGAGAGCTCAGGAAAGAGCCATGAGAATGATTAAAGGATCAGAAAACAGACCTTATAGTGGTAGACTCAAGGGGTGTATCCACACTTACAAATTAAGTCGACATAAGGAGGGAGGCCTAAATCGACTCAAAACTACACCACATCCACACTTGGCTTTCCTGAAGTCAACTTAGGCAGTTCCTTAAGTAAGTCACCACAATAATACCTCCTTTTAGGTCGACATAACTCTTAAGTTGACCTCAAGTCAATCTAAGCCAGTGTAGACGCAGAGTAGCCCCAAGTCGACCTCCCTGGCCTCCAGACCTTCCTCCCTGACCTCCTTCCCAGAGTTCCTGGCACAGGAAAAGCCTGCCCTGGCCAACCACAGGGCAGGACTCACCCCTGATTACCCTGCTGCTTGGGAGCAGGGAAGAGCAGAGCCAGCGCCACAGGCGGGCCCCATCCTGGAGCCACCAGGAAATCCTCGACCTGCTGGCCATTTGGGGGGGATGAGACAGTCAGATCTCAATTGCAAGGCAGCCATTGCAATTGGGAGGTGTATGCCTCCATCTCCCAGGCCCTGGCTGCCAAGGGCCACAGCCGGGATACCCAGCAGGTCCGGGTCAAGATCAAGGACCTCTGCCAGGGCTACCAAAAAGCCCAGGAGAAGGGGCTCCAAACAGGGGCAGCCCCCACCGGCTGCCAATATTACCAGCAGCTGGATGCCTGTCTGGGCCAGAAAAGCAGCAGCCTGCCAGCCCACATCATCGACTCTGCCAACCCACCCTCCCTCAAGGACAACCAGGAGGAGGGCATGGGGGACAAGACTGTGGTGCTGGAGCAACAGGAGGCCAGTGCCCAGCAGGAGCTGGAGGATGCCCAGCAGAGGGTTGAGGAGGGGCTGCAGAGGCGAGAGCAGAGGTTACTCGAGCACATGCTCAACCTCCTGGAGCAGCAGATCCAGCCCCTGGAGCAGTGCCTGTTCTCTTGGGGCCCTGCCCTGTGCCCCAGAGGCATTCCAGGATGCGCCTTCCAGAAGTCACTAGCACTGGCTCCTCCCCCAACCCTCTTCACTGTCCCCCCCCGACCCTCTTCACTCCCCCCAAAACCCCACAGCTCCCAACCCCCATTTCCCCCTCTGAATAAACACCCTGAACACTTTTACAGTGTGCCATGCTTTTTTTTGGTGTGCGTGTGGAGGTCGGGGGGGGGGTGGGAGGAGGGCAGGCACAGGCAGGTGGTAGAGGTGATGGGACCTGGTAGCAGGCCCTCCCCTCAATGCTCCTTGCTGTCGAAATGGGCCCTCAGCACATCCTGGATGAGCTGTGTTGCCATTGGCCCCGCTGAGTCCACGGCAGGGTGTTGTCAGGCCACTCAGCCTCAGCTTGCCAGACACGGGGGAACCTTCCCCCTGCAGCTTGCAGAGGTTGTGCAGGCACGAGCATGTGCCAATGATCACCAGGGGGTTGCTCTCACCGAGCTGAAGATGGGTCAGGAGGGCCCTCCAGCAAGCCTTGAGATGGTCAAAGGCATGCTGCTGCCACACTTTCAACGATGCATCCCTCCAACCCGCCCCAAGTTGACTTTAGTGTCTAGTGTAGACTCTCTACATTGACTTAATAAAGGCCACTTACTAAAGTCGACTTAACTTTCTAAGTGTAGACGTAGCCAAGGAGCTTTATATATTTCGTTTAACAAAAAGGTAAAGGGATGACTTGATCACAATCTACAAGTACATAAAGGGGAACAGATATCTAATGATAGGTTCTTCAAAACAGAGAAAGGTATCTGATGGCTGGAAGCTGAAGATAGAAAATTCAGATTGGGAATAAAGAATAAATTATTTAACAGTGAGGATAACTAGCCATTGGAACAACTCACCAAGCATCATGGTCGATTGTCCTTTACTGATGCATTTAAAATTAAGATTGGATGTTTTGCTAAATGATATGCTCTAGAAACATAAGAGGTCAAACTAGGTGATCACAAAAGTCCTTTTTGATCTCTGATTCAATAAACCTTCTATTTTCAGTTCTTTTCCAGGAACTAACACCAGCATAGTTACATCTCTGGAGTGTGAAAAACCTATACCCCAAAGAGATGTAGCTGTTCCCTGGGTATCATCTTCTCTCTAACATTTGCATCTTGTCCTACAAATTACTACAATAGTATGTTTCTATCTGTTCTCACATTGCTCTGAAAATCTTCTGCCTCAGAAATAGCTCAGTTCAGGAACCTTAGCGGGGAACTTTATAGTCACGAGTTGTCATTCACTGTGGTAGTTATATATGTTAAAGACTTATGACATGACTGATGAATGATACTTGAGCTGTAATGGTGATAATGTATCAATAGCCAACATAAATTACCAATAAAAAAGCATCATAAAAAGCCAAATTGGCAATTTCACTGTTCATATACCCACTACAGTCCCCACCTTCCCACACTGATTTTTGTTAGTTTGCACTGATAAGTGATTTTATTCACCAGCCCACGGTCAGTTGGGTTCAATTTTTTTAGTCACCAATGATAATGTGTTTGGTGGTTTTATCCTGGTCCCTATTTGTGCACATGAGGAAAAAATTAACATGATTTGGAACTACTGCTGCTCTGTTTACTAGAGATTCAATATTGGAATATGCGAGATGCTGTAGATCAGGGTCAAAGTTCTTTGCCTGAGTTGCACAGCAGAAAAACTAACACCGCTCCTACCTACAGCAAGTCTGAATCAAGTTGGTGCTGTATTTCCCCTCTCACCATTCTAGAGAATTTCTCACCCACCATTACCTCTTTATAAGAGAAGACCATGTCTGTGCATCATGTACACACAGTGTTATCTCAGTATTAACCATTGAAAAGTTCCTCAGTACAATTACTAAAGATATTATTTTCAAGACGTCAACTGAAACCATCAAATTAACTGAAAAAAGACAAACAAACCTCTACTAGAGAATGACCACATGTTCCTTCCTTTCCAGTCTTCTTTTCTGCCCTGGCCCCTTACTGCTGTTTGTTTGGGTGATGGGAAAGTAACCGAGGCCAGATCTAAACTACAAACTTATGTGGTATAACTTTATTGCTTTGGATGTGCAAATGCACACTTCTGAGCAATGCAGCTATTCACACCTAATCTCCAGCATAGACAACACTGTCACGGGAGAGCTTTTCCCGTTGTCATAACTACTGTATTTTGGGGAGCTGAATTAACTATCCCCACAAGAGAAGCTCTCCCATGGGTGTAGTAGTGTCTTCATTTAAGTGTTACGGCGGCACCTCCATTCTGGTGTAGCTGCACTGCTGTAGCACTCTGAGTGAAGATAAGTCTCTAGTTCACAAGTGGTCTGCTCATGGATATGCTGAAAACTATTGATTCTCATTGAGAATCTTCAAACCATGATCACTTGCATTAGGAAAAATATTTTAACTGACTCAACAGCAGTAAAGCTCTACTTCATTTTCTGAAAAGTCACTAATTACAGCTTACGTCATAGCTCTATGAATGATGGTGACAGTTTCCTATTTGGAACTGATCCTGGCCACAGCTCTTGAGGTCAGACCACAGGATGTCAGATACGCTCCTCAAAGGATAGCTGTTATTTCCTCTAATTCTGCTGTATAAGCACATTACTTATTTACTCATTGTAAACATCCCAGCCTTTAATGGTATCATAGCTCTTATAAAAACTGCTAGTGCATTTGCAATGCTATTTAACTCCTTCTGAAAATTCCCATTTCAAATATTGCTTCAATAACATTTCTAATTTAATCGCTCCCCAGAGTTGTAAACAATCATCCACATCTTGAACCACTGCCCTATTCCTTTCTTCCCACCTTCTACTAAAAAAGTGGTTATCTGCAAACAGACCAGAAACTAAATAGACTATGTTCTGGAAAGTCTAAAAGAGTTATTGGAATTAACATCCAATCCTTATTTGAATAGTGGTTCTGAATGAAAATTTTCCTTTGATTTTTTTTTTGGACCAAAAGATGGAACAAAAAGAGGGATTTCCAACTAAATAAAAATGTTCACAGAAAGGGCTGCTCTCTCTGGGAAATTTCATTTGTGTGTCAAACATCCAAATTATTTCAGCTGAAAAATGGAATAATAAAGTTTGGCTATATCACTGCAGTGTCTCATAAGAGTTGCAGTTGGGTTACTTCAGGTCCCCTGTGGGCAACTTCATCTCCCAGGATGGAAACAGCTACAAAATTAATGATGTTACCCCCTCCCTTCTCCAAGAGGTAAGACTGCAGTGCACCATGTGAGATGTAGCTCAGCACACAAGTCAGGCCTATACAAAAAAATAGATTCATAAAGAAATCCAACTGAAATTCCCATTGGTGGCATTGACAACTTCTAATACTTCAATTTTCAGCTGAACTAATTTTAGTGTTTAGTTTCACAGAAAACTATTCCCTCTTCCCCCCCATGGAAAGCAGATCCTTATGTGAACATTTTTATTTTGTTGGGAATCTAAAGTCTAAATTTTCCCTGGGTGACAACAAGCAAACAAACAGC
Source organism: Pelusios castaneus (assembly GCA_007922175.1). NCBI lineage: Eukaryota > Metazoa > Chordata > Testudines > Pelomedusidae > Pelusios > Pelusios castaneus. Next base: position 1,864,739 of record ML685802.1, on the reverse strand, counting down.
CAGCTCTAATGAATACCTCAACTTTTGCAGATCCTATCAATGAAGTGATAGGTGGTGTCGCCATATTTGTGCCCCACCTTCAGTCCATACTTCCCCAGTTACTTGAAAGATTCCTTCCCAGGGGGTTCTCGCTAATCTATACAAGGTATCCTGATTCTCTGCATGGGCTTTTAGTATCCCGCCGCCTTCTCCTCACTCTCAAGTAATAAAAATGCATTTTCAAACTGTATTACAAAAATAATATATTTCTGGTCAGAGGCTCAAGGCTAACATTGCAGAGAGGGAAATTTTACTTACCACATGACCAACATTAAGCATTTTTTTTTTTAAAGTCCTGAAAGTGTCAACATGCATATACTTTAGTATATGTACATGCATATACTTTAAGTTCATCAAGCATCCAGAGGGAGAATTTCTATAGTGTTTAATAAGTTGACTTATCTTTTATTATTCATAATATACTGATCCCTAGATGCTCCCAACCAAGTTCAAAGATCCATTGTGCTAGACACTGTTCATTCACTTAGTAACAAACAATGCGACTCTTAAGAGTTTACAATCTGAACAGAATTTCTGTAGGGTGTTAGAGAAGAAATACATTAATTGCTATTATCTTTTCTTTTTTTTTAACTTCCTATAAAATTTGGTAATAGGGACCTTTATAATTCCATAAACTATGAAAAGGTTTCTGTTTTATTAATTACAAGACTCTTCAAAGGACTATTTACCCTTAAAAGGAAAAGGGTAAATATTTACATATTGGGATATAAACAGAAGATTCTTTGCTGTATAATAAAATGCTGTCAAAAATATATCCTGCCAAGATTCAGGTGCTTTATCACATGAAAATACCTTTGGTTCTTACAAGCAGTTTACCATTCCTTTTACTATTAAAGTGTATGGGTACAGGGGTATGTCGTCTCTCTGCTTCCCTCACAGAAGGCAGTATTATGGGAAAAGATATCCTGAGGCTGGAAATTTAACTTTTTACATCACTTATTTCTGATGCAGCTCTTCTGAAAGACTTGTATAAGAACGGTTGCTTAGCAAATCCATGTTGTGAATATAACAATTGTGTGTCTATAGATCACACATATTTCTTTGCTAATCTTCCGTTATAAGACTGAATTTAGGTCAGAATTAAACATTTAGCTGCATCACCACTGTGGAGTTAATGTCTACACTGGCCATGAATGATTAGCTTGATTAGCATATATAAATACTCTACTCAGGATATACTTCTCCCTGTAGTGGATTTCTTGTGTCCCAACACCTACAGTTTGGGGATACACATGCAATTTTCATATTACTGGGATCTATGCTACAGGCATACCAGATGTAAAGCAGAAGAATTAACAGATTGCCAGCTGAATCTGAAGGGTTACTTGCATATTTTTTTCAGTTAATAATGCTCCCTGCTGTTCAGCTTGCAATAAGGCTTTGTGAGAATTTAGAACCTTATCTTTCCCTCATTGAAAAGGGTAGTTTCCTCAGCTGAAAGAAAATTATTCTTGGGGATTTTTTTTTTTTTTGTTGAAATAAAGTTTCCAAGCATTTCCCATAAATAAAATATATCCAGTCCATGTAAAATGCCTCAAACAGAACATTCAGCTTAGAAGAAGAAACTTTCAGTTTTATATTTTATTCTCTAATGGTTACAAGCAGTTTTCATCTTCTTTTCTAAATTTGAATGGCACATTTCATTTCACACATCCTTTACTTGCTGCCCAATACTGTGATCCAGCTAGAAGAAAAAGCTTGCTATTTGATAATGTCAACTAGCCAAAAGATATTTGAAAGTCTGAATATTAACATTTGCTTAAAGCCATCTGGAATTAATGTTTTTCTCTACCTTTCCATAGCTAAATAAAAGACATCATTCTAGACACCTAATAAAGCAGAAATTATCTAAAATGTTCAAGTTCTTTGAAGAATATTGACATACTAATACATGTAAATAATTCCCATTCATATTACTGCAATTGCATAGGAACAGATCCTATTGGTATACAGTGTATTTAACTGTTAGACCTTGAGGTTTTTATCATTTATCCTGATAAAATATTTGTATGAGATTTATTCATATGCATGAATCTCTTCTTTGTGTCTTTATACAGAGAACAGGGAGTTTACTCACTAAGTAATGTGACATCCTAGATATTTGGTTTAATTTTTCCTTTTCAAAACAGAGGGCAATGGTCACAGATTCTGAGGAAAGCTATAAAATGATTATTTTATAAAATAATTAGTGCTCCATATTTTAACAATGAAACCTGGGTGAATGGCTGAGAAATATTCAGCTAGATGGAAGACTACAAGTGTGAGTCATTTGAACATTTACTTAGTGTTTGCTTACAAGTGCCATTGTAACCTTCGGGTGGGCTAAATTCATTTAGTTGCCCTTCTCCAGTGCCCCACAGAAATCAATCCCAACCCCTGTGGGGAAAGCAGCTGGAGACCCAGGATCCAGTCTGTACAGGACTCACCGCGAAGCTTGCTCAGAGCTACACTCACACATTAAAATACTACTAAAAACAAAACATAACAATGAACTTTATTAACTACTAACTAAATGAACCTTATCCTAAGAAAACAAACTACAATTAACCACAAACAATCCCTTGCATGAAAGATACCCAAGAGTCCCAAAGTCTGTGTGGAGTTCACCCAACTCTCAGCTACAGTCTCTGTTCCAGTGTGGAAGCTTGAGTGGCAAGAAATAGCTGTCCTCTTCTTTCTTTGCTGGGATCCTCTGTAGCATTCCATGCAGGCTCTCTCTTCTCCTCTGCAACCAGCCCTCAGTCCCATATGCATGTCTGCAAGGTCTGTCGCAAATGACTCCTTTACATGGAGAAAACATCTTGTTCACTCCTGGCTCAGCTCCTCTCCAGAACACTGAGCACATGGTCTCCTTTCAAGGCAGCTCCTGCCTGCTGTCTGCTCAGGCTGCTGCTCTCCAGTCATCTGACTGACAACATCACATCACACCAGCAGGGTACACTGTGGAGCATGCTCAAAATGCTACCACTCCCTGCTTCTGGAAGTTTCCAGTTGTGGGTCGCTAATCTGCCCAACAACAGTAACCCACCCTCAGCAGGTCTCTCAGAGATAGCCTTTTCAGGCATAATCGGTTACACCATCAGTTTTTTCCTCTTCAACAATATCAAGGTTTTAAAAATCTTTGTTCTCAAAATTTCACTGTTTTCCTGACCTAATCAGATCAAGTCTCCTTCTGATAAAAGGATATCAAAATACACCCAAAAGTCTGGAATTTGAAGGTTATTTTCTTCTATGGCCTTGAAAAATTAAAGCCACAGCCTCCTCCTCCCACCCCAAAACTTCAGAGTTTAATCCTATCATTTGCAGGGGGGGGAGGGGGGAGTGGAAGAGCTCCTGAGGGGAAGGAACGCCTGATCAACCCCTCATTGAGATCCGACCATAATCTTCACTGGGGGGAAGGGGGAGGCATATGGCTCTCCTGCTGCAAGATAGGAGACAGACTCTGTAGAGTAACCTGAGGAATCTCTTGGAATCCAAAATTGGTCGAGAAAAACATAGAAGACTAGAACTGTTTATCTGGTACCTTCTGACTCATTCTGGCCTCTTTCAGCCCCATCTCTAGGTTTTTGGCCACATCTTTTGGCACCACAGAAATAGTACAGTACTGGTTTACATCTTTTCTACCTAAACATGCTGTTGCTCTCTCTCAGAGAAAAACAATCCTTCTGAATATATTGTTCACTTAACTTTTCATGCAGTTTCAAAACATTGATGTATAAAATACTGCAACTCCAAAACATGGTACAGAAAATTATTCTTTATAATATTAGAAATAATTAAAGGGAATCATGATTCTTCGTAAAGAAAATTATATGTAATACTTGGCAGAAGTGATTTGGCCTGGCATTTTCAAAATTGATTTATTGCACTTCCTAAAATAAATAGAGATTAGGTCTAATCTTACATATGCAATAGGTCCATGCTGTACTGATAATTATGCTTATGTGGACTATAAGTACATTGAGTTCTTATTTGCTTTATATAATTATGATTTATCATTCATTTTTTAGAGAAATCACATCCACAAACCGATAGGATTTGCCATTTTCTCTTCACTAGAACCTTGCGCATTATCCGAACAGCAGAACCATTAGATAAGCCACAGGATGACACTTCATAAAAACTCATTGTCCAAAATTCCTGAGGCTGTACATGACATATAAATAATTCAGGTATATCTTCTTAAAACAGCAGGCATACCAAATATGTTGGAATTGAATCACAATTAACCTAAGGTTTTTCCTTCACATCCACCATCCACAAACAAGTGTAATCAAAAGTCATACAAAGACATGATGTTGTTATAGCACTCTAAATATGCCAGTCATTCAAGTAATTGTATGAAGCAAATTTGCACAGAAAAGATTCTTGTTTAAAAAAACAGCTCATTGTCAAAAACAAATCCTATAGACAATTGTGTCATGATTACACTGCTTTTTAAAAACATACTTGCATAATACAATTCTGCTTCATATTGAGTGGCTCCCTATCCTAAATACTTTTATTGAATTGAAACTAAAAACACACATTTCTCATTTAGTCACTGACACCATGTTTGGCTACCTCATTATTATCTGAGCAGGTAGATTTTGATTTACTTTATCCTATTTTCATGCACTTCAAGATGCCAGTGAGAAAGAAACTAATTCATGTAATCCATGGAATTTGAAAGACAGTTACTTTGCCTTGACTAAACACTGGCATAGAGTGTAAGATTCCCTTCAGGCTACAATATGGCCAAACTGAAAACTCAGCCAGCAAGGATGTAAATTAAAGAAAACCATCATGCTTAATTTTTGTCTTGAGTGCCTCCCATTTTGAGGTTGATCCCAAAGAATCTCTACACAACTGTAGGGATCTTCCAAACTACCTTCCTGCTCTAACATTTCCCCTTTCATTAAAACAAAAAGGCAATGAAAAGTAAATCTAATTGTTGTGATGGCAAAGAAAACCATTAAAATGCCAGCTGATTGTAACTGATGCAGCAATGCTTGCCTGAGTGAAGCAAGGCACACAAACTGCACCATTTATCTCAGTGGGTGGGAACTCAGTAAATAGAGATATATTTTGAAAGACAGGAAAGATCTCATGAAGATCTACATACTTTGTTCAGAGTGACAGCACCATGAGAAGATGGGGCTGGGAGAATGATAGCTATTTATTTCTTCCCGCCGTCCCTCTTCTCATCCAGGAAGGATCCAAGCCCCTGAGCTTAGTGGAGTCCAGCAAGTCATTTACATCTTACTGCAGGGGAACCAAGTTTAAAGAGGTTCAGCAAGGCATAGGCACCCAAACAAGGGAGATCCAAGCCCAGTTGAACCCAGAGGCTAAGTCAACTCAGCATGTCTACACTCAAAAATTAAGTCGACTTAAAGGGAACCTTGTCAAATCAACTTACAGCATCCACACTGGACGCCTAAGTCAACTTGTAGGGGCTAGATGGACCTGGGACTGGTCCATGGTGGCAGGGGTACAATGGGGGCTGAGCAGGACAGAGACACTGTGGTGGGCCACGCCAGGCTCTGCCTGTGCCAGCCACTCTGGCAGGGAGAGCAGTGGGCGAGGCCCGGAGCCCTTTAAATTGACTTAAGTCGATTTAGGGCTAATCCACTTCTAAACTGGTTAAGTCAACTTAATAAAGTCAATTTAGCCAGTAAAGTCGACTTTAAAGTAGGTTTTATAAAGTTGACTTTAATTTTCCTTAAGTCAACTTAAGCTGCTGCTTCAGTTGACTTAAGGAAAAATGTATTGTAGACGCAGATTAAATTAAGTTGGTTTAAGCAAGCTTAAATTGACTTTATTTGTAAGTGTAGACACACCCAAAGAGTCTTCTTCCTATTGTAGAATTAGATTTTCCATACATGAGGTTGGCAAGATTGTCATGAAACAAAAACATGCAAAGAGATTTTCCTTTCTGAAAAAGCCTCTCAAAGCTTTTACTAATCACTTCTCAACCCCACTTCCAGGAATTCTTCCTATTTTTCACCAAACAAAAACACAACATCGAACTCTCAACAGTCCCTGGTTTCATGGACTGTCCTGCTTTGACCCACAAAACCTGGCAATCAGCTCCTGCCTGCAGGGTTCCCTAGACTTGGCTCCATCATCTGGACATGGCAACCTGGCTTTTGGGCACAGGGTTGCGGTGGCACTCAGGTTTGGCACAGCTCAAATTTGAGTGACTAGCTTTGCAGCTCTATACACCAAGGACCAGGTCACAGTCCCCAGCAGGGAGCTGAGTCTAGCTAGTCCTGTGAACAGAAGCCATAGGAGCCAGTACTACAGGATGACCTCATGCTCACCTGGCTTCTTCTACTGTTCCCAAATTTTCAAGTGGCTAAAATGGGACAGGAGCGGGGAGGTATGCTACAACACAAAACTGATCCTACATTGTCCCGTATCTTGAGCATCTCCCCTAGGATGGCTGTACTGTCCCTCTACAGGACAGTCCCATAGGCCATCCATACCTAAACTGCATTTCAAATCAATGGATGTTCCACATCCAGATAAGTCTAGTGAATCAAGTCCTTAAATGGCAAATTCTTGGGAAATTTCAATGTGGCTCAATTTTTTATTGAGAACACCAAACAAACAAACTAATACCACAAAATTATCACACATCTCATCAGATGAAAGGCATACTGTGAGCTCCATAGCCTAATAGCAAAAGGTGCAAGGTTTATTTGTTCATTTTAGCATGACCAGCAGGAAGAGAAGAGCACAAGATTGAGACTAGAAAGATATTAGAAATCTTGTTTCAAAAGACATTTTAATTTTTAAGAGAAAAACTGGCTTAAAGAAACAAATATATCTTTGACTTTTTGTTCCTTACACAACATATATAATATGAAGGAACCGCATGAGCCCAGAAATTTCCACTGTTTGTCAGAAGAAATGCCATCAAACATTTCTCTTTAGCACCTTAACATCTGCCACAAATGGATGAGTGGAAAGGTTTATTCAGACATTCAAGAAATCAATTCAAATGTTTCAGAAGCTACAGCATGACAGGAGGGCCATTACAGGGTTCACAAAGAGAGACTTGTGAACTTCCACACACTCCAGTATAGTTACTAACAGAAACCAAGTTCACATTTAACAAAACAGAAAGTGCAATGGGAATGGACACTACAACTACAGCCACATTAAAATTCACATCAATTCTTTTAAAGTTAAAGGGATCTGCACATATCACCTCAGATACTTATCTGGTTTATACAAAACATATTGCCATTTGTGAATATGCCAAGAAACCTATAGGTTATAAGGGCTTGATCCAATTCCTCTAAAGGGGAAGGCCTCTGTTCCTTTAATAGCTCTGTAAGGGGAAGACCTTCAATGCCTTCCCATATCCATACTCCCAAACACAAACATAGAGTACCCTTGCTATTCTACAAGTATAAAACTGACAAGTATTTAAAAGTGATGTGTGTATTGGGAATATAAAGTATAGCTGGAATGCAAGCCTTACAGGCTAAGAGCTTTAAGATTTAAGCTTGGCTCTACTAGAAAGCTTGCCATGTGTGGATGATCCAAGAATATCCCTATGCCAGTAAGGTAATAAGATTACTATAAAAGATGTGCCAACAGGCAATGTGACTGAAAAGCAGTTTGCAATAGACAGTGTATTCTCAAAGACCACAAGACACCTGATTGTAACATCATAGGATGTCCTACCTGTTGGTTACCCCAATCTGTGCCCCATGGAATGGCCGCCGCCTCCCACGTGGTGGAGACCCTGATGTGTATGTTTAAATAGGAATGTTCCCCTCAGTTCAGCCATATGTCCATTACCCACTGGCTTGTGACCACCCACTGCTTAATTTGGAACCCCAATTTACTCCCTACCTGGGTTTCCTAGGGGTGGGTTAACCCTCTCGCCCACTGTGTAGGTGGACCAGCAGGGCATGTATGTGTACATGCCACATGGCTGCCCATGCTTGCCCCTCCCCCCCACAAGGATGCATAGAGGGCTCTAGCCCAGAACCTGGAGAGCCAGTAGAAGTTGCCACATGCCCAAAAAAGGACAAGGGTACCGAGCAGCACTTCACCCCCTTCCTACTGCAGCAAAATTGGGCCAATTGCAGACCAACACTACTCCTGCAGGAAACGGCCTAGCCAATAAAACCACCGTTGCCACACGGAACGAACAAGAGTCCCCGCGTGTCAACTGCCAGGCCTGATCAACCTGCCAGCAGGAGGCCCTCCCGAAAAGTGCTGGCCCGTGTTGAGTTAACCCCCTTCGTTCCAAAACTCATCATGCTGTTGCTGGTCACCTACTTGATGGTTCTAGTATGTATGTAAACTCATGTTCCCTCTATCAGTTAACTTTCCTTTAGAGATAAGTTGTAATGTATAATGAGTCTAGCCTTACCTCTGTTTAACTCAGGCTATGTACACACGATCAGATTAAAGCGCAACAAGGCAATCGCGCTACAAAACTCACGTGACCTTTATTGTGGGACAACGCGTACACACGTTGCTCCCTGCAACGCAATAAAATTACATGCATTATCGCGGTTGAGCGCAATGACTTCTGGGCACCTATCCCATCGTTCCATTTTCCCTGAATCGGCGCTATGAATGATGGGATGAAGGAAAGGAACGCAAAGCGCCATGGGTAAACTCTCAGTTTCCCATGGTGCTTTGTGTTCCCCTAGCGTCTTCCTCGTTGCCAATAGCAACTCGCGCCTATTTTCAACATTGCAGTGACGCAACGCACCACTTGCAATCAATCGCTACAGCGACAGCATGGATCCTGCTATGATCTCCATTGTCGCCTTCAACATTCTGAATACATCTCGGCTTGTTGCTCAGTACGCAATGAGCTCCGAGTCAGATGAGGACACCGAGGAGCAGGGGCTGATCGATGCCATGCAGAGCAACAGCACCGCGTTGCTCAGCTCCTTCACCGATCATCTGCACACGGTGCAACGCCGTTTCTGGTCGCGAGAGACGAGCACCGAGTGGTGGGATCGCATTGTTATGCAGCTGTGGGATGACGAGCAGTGGGTACAGAACTTTCGAATGCGGAAAGCAACCTTTCTGGAACTGTGCTCAGAGTTGGCCCCTGCCCTGCGACGGAAAGACACCAACATGAGGTCAGCCCTAACCGTGGAGAAGCGTGTTGCGATTGCTGTATGGAAGATGGCGACTCCCGACTGCTATCGGTCCGTTGCAAACCAGTTTGGAGTCGGGAGGACCACCGTCGGATTAGCCCTCTCACAAGTGTGCGAAGCCATCAATCGCATCCTGCTACGGAGGACAGTGACATTGGGCAATGTTCGAGAGATTGTGGACGGCTTTGCTGCCATGGGATTCCCTAACTGCGGGGGAGCCATAGACGGCACACACATCCCTATTTTGGCTCCAGACCATCTCGCGACGGAGTACATAAACAGGAAGGGCTACTTCTCCATGGTGCTGCAAGCACTCGTGGATCACAAGGGTCGTTTCACGGACATCAATGCTGGGTGGTCGGGAAAGGTGCATGATGCCCGCATTTTCAGGAACACTGGTCTGTACCGGAAGCTGCAAGGGGGCACCTTTTTCCCTGATCAAAAAATAACAGTGGGGGAGGTGGAGATGCCCATAGTCATCCTCGGAGACCCAGCATACCCACTGATGCCATGGCTCATGAAACCCTACACCGGGAACCTTGATCGCAGCAAGGAGCGGTTCAATTACCGATTGAGCCGCTACAGAATGACTGTGGAGTGTGCCTTCGGCCGTTTAAAAGGGCGCTGGCGCTGTTTGTATGGGAGGCTGGACTTGGCGGAGGACCAGATCCCTGCCGTGATTGCGTCATGTTGTGTCCTCCATAACATTTGTGAAAGTAGGGGAGAAAAGTTTTCCCCTACGTGGGCTACGGAGGCACAGCGCCTCGAGGAAGCATTCGAGCAGCCAGCCACTAGGAGTATTAGGGTGGCACAAGGAGAAGCTGCTCGCATAAGGGAGGCACTCAGGGAGCATTTCAATGATGCCCTTCCCTAGTTAAGTTCCATGACGCATGAGGTGCACCTTAGGATCATTTCAATAATGTGTATAAATAAATGCATTCTTCAAAGTATTTGTTACTGTTTTTATTGAAACCTGAAAGATGGGGGTGGGGTTACAGGTTGGTGTAGCTCCGGGTCTCGTAAAAGTAGTTTGGGGGGGGGGGGGCTGGATGTTGTCCTGTACCGGGGTGGAGGGTGGCCTTCAAAGAAATGCTTTGAGGGACTGCGGTGTGTGGGAGGCATACACGGCTGAACTGTCTGGAGTGGAGCCCGGACATTTATCGCCTGGGACTGCAAAGCTATCATGTTCTTTAGCAGTTCTGTTTGCTCCTTCATGACGCTTATCAGTTCGTCCCTGTGTTTCTGCCTCCTCTGCTGGGATTCCTCTCTCCAGGCTCTATTCTCCCTTGCGGATTCTTGTGTTGCTTTCAGCAGGTCATTAAACATATCCTCCCTGTTTCTTCGAGAACGCCGCCTAATGTTTCTCATTCGGTCAGCTGGGGTAGACACCGGCCTTGTGAAGCTCAATTCTAATACAAAAATAACAATATAGACATTGTTAACACATAGCATAGATAGCCAATGTAACCTTCCAGTAGCACATTCCACTGGAAGGTACAGGGCGGTCAACACACTACGCTGCGCTGAAGCAGACAAGGTACATTCTAATAGACGGCTTACCGGGGGCTAAGAATCGGAAGAGGTCACACAGATGGAACCCAATATCCCTCTCCTCAGAGTGCCCCTTCCATCTAGAATACATCTCCTACATGCCGCCGGTAGCAGGCCGGGACCGTATGCTGCTGCACTGTGTGCTGCCATGGTTCCCAGGGCTGTGCTTTGCAGCTGGAGAGGCAGAGTGTCCGTCTTTGGGAGCGCAGACACAAACGCTCTCCCATCTAACCTGAGTATTAGGCTCTGGAGGTACATCGAGGAAACCTTTTCTGACCTAAATGCAGATGATTATTTTACAATCACTGCTTGTATTGATGCCCTCCTAATGAATGCAGAGTAAATAGCGTGCACAGCGGGGACCCGCAAGCACCCCCACCCCAGACAATGATATTTTAGCAGGAGCAGAGCTGAATGAAGGAGAAACTTACCTGAACCCCCCTCTGCCGCCTCAGAGAACAAGCTGCAGTTCAAGCCTTGGGTGGACGTCTCAGCGGGGCTGCTGAAGAGCTCCTGGCTACACGCGGTTGCGCTTTCCTCCGTGTCATCCTCCATCTCCTCCTCCTCCTCCTCCTCAACAACGTCCTCATCCTGCTCGGCTCTGGCAATCACCGGACGAGGAGGGGCTGAAGTGTCCACGGGACTTTTGGCAGTGGTTGTGGGGTCCCCGCTGAGGATGGCTTCTATTTCCTTATAGTACCTGCATGTTGCAGGCGCTGATCCGGAACGGCGGTTTCCCTCCTTCGCTCGGTGATAGGTAATTCTGAGCTCCTTCACCTTTGATCTGCACTGCACTGTGTCTCTATCATGCCCTCTCTCTGACATGGCCCGAGAAATTATGCCAAATGTGTCATAATTCCTCCTGCTGCCGCGTAGCTGCGCCTGCACGGCGGACTCTCCCCAGATGCTGATCAGGTCCAGTACCTCTGCCGTGCTCCAAAGGGGTGCGCGTCTTCCACGGCGGGCCGCCATTGCTACTGATGATCGGAGCACAAACACACTCCACGAGGAAGAGAGCAGGAAGTGAAACAGACTTGAAATTTGAAAATCCCGGGAATAAGTTCGGGGCAGGGCGGGGACAGTTTCGTCACGGCCACAGAGCGGGTGGGGGGGAAGACCAGAGAGGACGACTTGGGAATGCTGGGACAGTTCCGGACTCCAGTCAATGCGCGGTAAGCGTACACACGAGCTCAAACGCGCAATATATGATCCGCAACAGCTGTTACCACTCTCGTCGGAGTGGTTGTTGGATTGCGCGACAACAAGGCACTTAACGCGCAAGAGCCCTGTTGCACGTGTGTACGCCGTTGTTGCTATCGCGCGGTAATGAGCTTTAATGCGCGATAATCTGATCGTGTGTACAAGGCCTCAGGGAATAACCATTAAAATAGTCTTAGGTATTGCTGTTACTATTATTGTATTGGATTTTGTCTGTTTATATTTTGTTTGTGAGCCATTAAGAGGATTCAAGAAGATGGATCATTTTAAATGTTAGGTTCTGTGTAGCTTAATGTGAGTTCAGGCTGTCAGCTCTCCACTGCCGAAACCGTCACTTGTGGGTTCCTGTGTCCTGTTAAACCAATTTCCCAAGCTAGCAGCGTGGACGTCCACTCTGTCTTGTAATTGGGAAATACACCAATAAAGCTTGTTCCTTTATTATCCATTTGAGATTCCAGGAACCCTACTTCTCCAATCCTTTACCTGTTGCTGTCACTACCCTGTGTTTCATGTAAATGCCAATGGGAATAAGAGGAACTAAGAAACAACCTTTGAAAAAAATGGAACACCCCATTCATGAGGTGTGGAAGTTTAGATAAGAAAAAGGCTGCAACTCTCATGCATATGCATAAGGTGCAGTCAGAACAATATAAAAGAAATTCCCTAATTGGGTAAAGGTGAGAAGATCCCACCGGATGACCCCAGCAGGAACCATCCCTCTGTCAATGATAATCCGTTGAGAAATCTATCAGACCATAGAATATCTTTGACCATGTGTGTATGACTACAGTTATTCATTGCATGGTTTTTGAAAGATTTATATGCGCCTGGGTAATTGTAACTTCACTTATCTATACTACATATTTATTAAAGCAATAAGACTTTGTACTTATGATCTTGTCTGTGGTCACTATCCTGGGTCTTCATGGGTTCCTGTAGTTTCCAAATTTGAGAAAAGCACCTGTGGGCCTTCTCCAGTCCAGTCTCTATTCCAGCAAATAGGCGCTTACAGGGTCCCAACACTGACTCAGTTAGGGTCTTTATTAAGTCCCCTACCCAGCTGAGGCTCACCCCTGATAATGTCACACACAAACCCAGCTATAGAATCTAGCAGTCACAGGCTGTGCCATATGGAGCTCTGTCCTTGGTTCCTGGGGCTTCTCTTCAGCATCCTGCTGCCATACGACTCATTGTCCAGAGACACCCTGGTTCAGGTTCTTTTCCCCTACCTGGTTAGCAGGAAGAAAAGTATAATAGGAGGGAGGAGATTGATGGGAGCTGTAGTCACTTGCTTTGCAGTTTCATAACATTGGAGTACTGTACAGCAGGACCTGCAGCCTCCATAGGCTACACCTTCATTTAGGAGAGAGGGTGGGTCAAAGACCATAATGCAGAGCTCTCTGGAAATCATAAGTGCCCTGCCATCTATACACTAGGGTGGATCTGGTCTATATTGTGCTAAAACTAAAATAGCATGTCTGAAATAATAATTCTGTCTGGTATCATGAGTAAGCTCTTATTGGCAAAAATAAAAGGTTATTAAAAACACAGAAGTCCCAGTTTGTTCTTCAGGCCACAAAACATGTTTTCCTCTCTCTTGAGATGACAGTTAACACATAATAAATCATTACAAAACATTTCCCTTAAAAACAATTTGTGCAGTGAAGCCATTAGCTACAGCAACCCCTTAGCAAAAGACAGCTGGGACTCAGACTTTATGAGTTTAATTAATAAGTTAACAAATGTCATTTAAACTATATTAAAAGAGATGTTTCACAATTACAAGTAATTACTTTTATTTAGAGGGAAAAGCTACATACTTATTCTTAGTAGTTAGAGAGCTGTACCTAAGACAGAAGTTAGTGTTACCTATATTAGGCAATATGAAAAATTATACACCCCATTCACTTGTCCAAGCTGTTTGTGGAAACGAGCTTTATTCTCACAAAAGCTCATAGACTTTAAGGTCAGAAGGGACCAGTACGATCATTTAGTCTGACCTCCTGCAAAATGCAGGCCTCAAGACCTCACCCAGCCACTCCAGCAATAGGCCACCAACCTATGACTGAGTTATTTACCTCCTTAAATCATGATTTAAGGACTTTAAGACACAGAAAGGGAAAAGATACCATAAATATGTATAGTAGTATTATGATATTTACTGTCTGATATGTCTCTTTCCAAACGATTCCCAACATCCTATTAGCTGTTTAGGCTACTGCTGCATAGTGAGTGGATGTTTTCAGAGACACAGTACCAGACAGACTAATCTCCAGTGTCTCCAAGATCCCCAATGATTGTTTGGCAGGCTTCTTGCTTCTGATGTTCTTAAATATTTTGCTGTTAATTTTTGAGTTTTTGGCTAGTTGCTTTTCAAAATCCCTTTTGGCCTGCCTAATTACAGTTTTACACTTAACTTGCCAGAATTTATGCTCTTTTCTTTAGGAGGATTTAACTTCCAGTTTTTAAAGGATGCCTTTTTGCCTCTAACCACTTTTTAGTTTGTTATATAGACAGAAGGTTTTTTTGGTCCTCTGCTTTCTTTAATGTGGGGCATATATTTAATTTGACCCTCTATTGGGAAGGTTTAAAAGTTTGCTTGAAGGCATTTCACTTTTGGCACTGTACCTTTAAAATTTCCATTTAACTAGCTTCCTCATTTTTGTGTAATTTCCCTTACTGAGGTGAAATACCACTATGGTGGGCTTCTTTGGTGCTCCCTACAAAGATGATCAATAATATTATGGCTGCAGTGACCAAGCAATTCAGCTATGTTCTTCAACCAGATCCTGTGCTCCAATGAGGACTAAATCAAATATTGCCACTCCTCTTGTGAGTTCCAGGAATAGCTGCTCTAAGAAGCAGTCATTATGGCTGCAAAGAAACTTTATCTCTATATCCCATCCTGAGCAGACATAAGCCCAGTCAATATGGGGATAGTTGAACCTCTCCCTTATGATTGAATTATCTGTTCTAATTTCTCAGAGCATTTCACAATCACCACCACAATTCTGGTCAGCTTCCTATTGTTATATTCTTTCTTATTATAAAAGTAAGGAATTTCTATCTACAGAGATTCTATGATACGATTTGATTCATTTAAGATTTTTACTATATTTGACTCTGATTTCTTTCACACAAAGGGTACGTCCACATTGGAGCCTTAGGTCAACTTAAGGACGGTTAGGTGGACCTACAGACTCCTGTGTCCACATTGGTCACTTAGGTCGACTTAACACCACCTCTGAAGGTCACTGTAATGCATAAATTGACCTTATTAAGTCGACTTAAGCCAGTGTGGAAGGGGAGTGCCCTTAAGTTAACCTAATTGGCCTCCAGGCCTCAGTGCAATTTGGGACAGCTACCCACAATGCACCACTCCTCCATTGACCTAGCACCTGCCAGTGTGGATGCTGGCAGTCAACTGTAGTTTTCAGTGTGGACTAAGTCAACTTAATAGAGCCTCCAGTGTAGACATACCACTAGTGCCTCTACTTTTAGATAATGAAATTTGGCCCAACAATTTCACTTTACAGAAGCAATATAAAGTTCAAGGATTTAGTAGAGGAGGAGATGAAAGGCACTAAGTTTATTTTAGATAAAAATATTTAAACAATATATATTGTAGCAACCTGTGTGGAACATGAACAGAGATGCACAGATTGTAGGAGTGTGAGATTTGGACATAGCACCAGGAAGCCAGTCTGTGTTCCCAGAGTACACTTGCAGCAACTGCATAAATAGGTCTTAAGTGAGAAGCATATTAATCAAGCATGAGTCCTTTCATGTTTTTATCCAGTGTATGGCAAAAGAAACATAGCTGGAGTGGTCAGCAGGGCAGGATTAAAGCAGGGGCTAAAGCCCCAGCCCCCTACATTACTCAGGCACCTACCCACAACAGCACTGGTGGGGCTTTCTTGGGAGGGGGTGGGGCACAGGGGCAGCAGGGCCCTGGGGCCAGAGGTTGGGCTCTGAGTGCCTCTGCCCCAACCCAGGCAGGCTGGTCTGCCCCCAGGAGCAGAATGGAACAGCCGCTTTGGGGATGGGGCCAGCTGGCACACAGTGTATCATTCCAGGGCCCGTGTCCTTGGAGGGCCACACCAGTGGCCGCATCAAACCCCAGCAACACCATGCCACTCCCTGCCATGGGCAGACCAGCCAGACCAGGGCCAGGGCGGGAGCATCATCTGGTCCCAGGGTCCATCACAGCAATAGCCTGCCCACAAGTCATTATTCTGGGACGGTGGGTCAGGGCTCCAGGTGCGGGGAGGGTCTGCAGTGATGAGGCCCCTGAGGCTACTTAATCTAGCCCTGGTGGTCAGATTAGTGATATCCCCAGCATGGCATGAAGTTAGGGGCTAATTTATTTTCCTGAATACAGAGCAAACAAGCAGCATGAAGTAACTCAAACCCTCAGGAACACTGGATTTTCAGACAAAATGCCTCAAGTACGGAAGCAAGAACACAGTCTGTATGCAGAGCTGGCCATTGGAGATAAAGGTGAGAAAGTGAAAATAAGTTTTAAAGTTTTCAGTCTCAGGGAAAAAGGGTGAGAAGCGAGAGAGACAATTGCCAGGAATAACGACCAAAACACCAACATAAAAACTGATAAAATGTCAAGTATTGTGACCACAGACAGCATAAGACAGTTGGGAGATTTTTTTTTTTTAAACCCAAAAATAAATAAATGCTGTAGAGCCTCAAAAATACAAGCACCAGAGTTACGAACTGACCAGTCAACTGAACACCCTGTGAAACTAGAAACAAGCAATCAGGCAGCAGAGGAAAAAAGATAAAATACCTATACTATATTTTGCTTGCATTGCATCTTAAAGAACAGCATGCAGAACAGAAGCAGAGTGGGGTCTGTGCAGTTACTTGTAGGCTTCCTTCCAGCCAACTGCCCCCCCACCCCACATCATGACGTTCACTCTGGAGGATCCCAAGAATGAAGCTGCCAGAGGCAGCTACTGATCTACTGCTATTGCAGCCAAAACCCGGCCTGGAGCTAGAGAAGAGTCAGAACTCTGAAGGAGTATTATATGGCCGCAGTTTGTGCACTGAAGCAGCCCAAGCTTTGCCCATGGCTGCATTACTGGATCCTGCCAGCATCTCTGGAAGTACAAAGGGCAGGGGAGGAAAGGGTACTAGCAATGGGGTGTCATCAACTCCCTGACATGTGCTGCCTGGAATCTGGTGAGCAGTGCACACAGCAGAGTGATCCCTGGGGAGAAGGACTGAGGGCTGTGGCTTGGAGTGTCAGGGGTGTGGGCTAGGCCCCCTAGTTCAGATCATAGGCAAGAAACAGGAATGGGGGAGGGAGCTGCTTGCAAACCAAGTAGTGCTGCCAGGTGCCACCTTTACAGAGATCTCTCCTGAGCCTCAGCTGGAAGATGCTGGACTGCAGGGTACTGTACCGTAAAGTTTTGTTTAGATTTACAAACTTCCATTTCCATGATGTTCATATCTTTCAGGTTCTACTGTACTTACGCTACAGAGCCGACTACTCTGGCATCCCATCTAACCTTGAAGACATTAAAGATGCCCTGGTTAAAAGCAGGATTTCTTGTGGGACACGATTGCATCTTAAAGTAACAATAGTTGAGCAAATCAAACTACCACTAGAGAAACAGCTCCAAATAATAGAGACAAGTGAATGGTTCAGGGAAAAGGATCAAAAACAGTGATAGCCCACTAAAGCCAACCAAGTACATAGGTTGAAACAACAGGAACCCAGGAAGCAGGAAACAAAAAACCCATCAAAACCAGACATTATGACAATTTCAAAACTACTTTTCAAAAATGTGAGTTGGGAAATTAATAGAAACCAACAATAGTTTCAGTTTTGATACACGTGCATTTTCCAGAGAAGAAGTTTTATAAAAAAAAAAATTCCCAACAAGCTGTAGTATTAGTCTATGCAATGTGGGGGTGAAGAAGGCCTTCAGATTTCTTGAAGAGCCAGAGATTCTTCTGCAGGTTCATACAAGGATACTAAGAAGTCATTTCATAAACGCCTAACACAATGCTCCGATCATCCTCAGATTATCTCAGCCCTCTGCAAAGCAAGGTTTTTCCACAGGCTTCTGAATTTAATCTGTAAAATACCTCTGAAATTACAGCAAACCTCCTAATACAGATCTTATGATGATGCAGAAATAAAAGGGAATAGTTTTTTATAGACTTGGACTTGATTATGTGCTGTCATGCATATGTATATAAATTTCACCCTAATAAAAATGTGAACACTTAA
This sequence comes from Pelusios castaneus, assembly GCA_007922175.1. NCBI lineage: Eukaryota > Metazoa > Chordata > Testudines > Pelomedusidae > Pelusios > Pelusios castaneus. The sequence continues at coordinate 1,846,538 of ML685802.1, read as the reverse complement.
AAAGAAAAAAAAAATAGTTTTAAATAGATTAAAAGGAATAAAATGTAGTCTTGGGACTTATGTTTTATTGCATAAAGAGTTCTAATGTGATTTTTACAGGGTCATTATTATGCTCTTCAGTTGCCCTCTGAGGCACAAGTCTAAAACTTACTGCCTTCAGCCACTGGAAATGCCACACCTCGGCTAATCTTATTGAGACTACACAGTAACACGTTTCTCAGGTCCCCCCAGAAAAAAATGAAAACAGGAAAAAAAATGTTTTTTTTATAACTTATTTTAATTTATAAATTACACATTTCTTTTCCTGAAGTACTGTATACCAGTAGGAATTCTAGACATGATACATATGTATTGAGAGGAAATTATGCACATCTCTAATCCCCCCTACCACACAAAACTGAAAATGTCCTAGCATTGTTGAAAATGGTAGAGCTGGGGAGAGGCATTGTGAAACATGGGCTTGTATTTTCTTTTCTGACGGGCACAGTTGGTGGTGTTCAATGGTACTTTAACTACAGCCGTGTCCCTTTAAAGTGTTGGTATTAAAAAGGCACATTCTGTGTACAATATGAATTCTTCAATGCTAAATTCTACATCTTGAGATGAGATTGCTGATGGTTTTTGCCTTGTTTTTAAATCTCAAGTTTACACACATGGAATCTAAACAAACAAACGAAAAACAAAACCAAAAAAAAAAAAAAAAAGGAGTCCTCACTCTTGCTTGCAGCCATTTCCAATCACTTCACACTAATGGAGACATTCTAGGCTTAGGTTGACACCACTGAGAAGTTCTGTGTGAAGTTCTGCCATGATGCAAGGAAATTAAGAACTGAGTTAACTATTTACTTAAGACTTTGCATTATAGCTCCAGAGAATAAATTGTTTTAAGATAATGCACTGTTTTTTTCCTGGGCAAAAAGCCTAAAAGCTTATTTATATATCATTTGGTTTATTATGGTACCTAAACTTGGTTGTGGCCTTTAGGACTCACTTTTACCTGAGACTTTGCAAATGCATTGTAAAATAATTGCCTGCCCTGAAGAACTCACCATCCAAATAGACAAACCAGATGCAGAAACTATCCTCAGTGGCATACTACAGATAAAGAACTGAAGCACAGACAGATCCTCCAAACACTTAGTACATGTGAACATTCCAGGTGACTTCTCATGCATGTAATGTGAAGTACACATGCTTGTGGTAATAAGGGCGGAGGAAGTCTGTGGTGGTACCAGGAATTAAATTCAGATCTCCTAAAGCAGTGGCTTTCAACCACTATGTTGGGACATATTACTGTGTCACTACACAGCTGTAAGTGTCACAGAGAGCCAGGAAGCTGTCTGGATTCATCCTGGGGGAGGTGGGCTGGAGTGTCTTGTAGGATCACATCCCACCGCCAAGTGTGTTGCAACCCAAAAAAGGTTGAGAACCACTGTCCTAAAATGTAGTCTGGCTCTTTAACCAACCATAAGGCCTTATCTGAAAGAAAGAATGGCCTAATACTAGACACCCAATGAAGAGAGCTTATGTTGAAGTTTGTAGCTGTATATGTATGAATCAGGATTTTATTTTAGTATAGGTATCTTGCAGGAATCTGCTAGCTGCTAAGACAGTTGCACATTTTTTGAGGAAGATTTTATGTAGCATGCTATAGACAGGATACACTTTCTTATCAAGATTTCACTTTTGTTTCTGCTATTTTCCTTAAAATTAACATCATTTCAGATGGAAGACAAGACATTAGCTCTGTTTGGAAGACAAAGGTGATAGGAGGGTCGGGTCCAGAAATAATAATGTTAGAAAGCAAAACAGAATCAGTGGACTTGAACCAGAAAAGGATTTACATGTCAGTCCAAAATTTTGAACCACAAACCTCTGCAAGACCCTATAGGAATATAATCCCCAAGTACCTAAATTTCTGCTGCTATACATGTGCAAAATTGTTTCACTCTAATGCCCAGGACCTAGCTCATGTTTAAGCCACAGTGGGATCTGCCAACAAGGTATTCCTCTGCCTCTTGCCTGCGGGGTCCTAGCCTCAAGGCATGCTCAACCCCCTACTAAAAACAGACAGAAGATGTGGTGCCTTTCACAAAATTGTCACTCCACCACACCTCATTTATTCCAGATACAGCATTGTCGCAGCTATGCCCGTTTGCCTTTTGCATTCTTCAGCCTATTCCAGTCATAGAAGAGGCCTGACCCTCCAAGCAAGACACATTCAAGGGTCTGTCCTCCTTCAGGGGAGGAATCCTTTAACAAGAATAACAGAAATATAAAGAACAAAAACCACAATGAGGTTAGTCACTCTTTTCCCCTCACAGACAAGCCTCAACTATAATGCAATTCTCCTCACATCTGTCCACAGTCTCCTGTGCCTCAATCCACACCCATAGTCACGAGATGGCATAGTTCTCCTTCTCTTCCCAAAGCCTTACCTCAACTACAATGCTTTGCTGCTCTTCCAGCATCATAGCAATCCTTCCTACAGATAGGAAACTCCTCTCTTCTTTTACTCTGTATCTCTTCCTCCAATTGACTGTCTCCTCTTTTTAAGTCTTTCCCCTGCACCTGATCACACCCTCCTCAGGTGCTATGAATTAGGGTGGCCAGCACTCTCAGGTGCCATAAACTTCTTCACTGCCTAATGAGAGTTTCAACCCCATCATTTTATTCACTCTCCTCTTTAACCCTGTGATTAGCACCCTTAACCAGACTGTAAGAGACCCAGAATGAAAGCCCATCTCCTTAAGGTAAAGAACAGGAATGCTGTAAAAGAATGTTTCACAAATATAGAATAATAGAACTGGAAGGAACTTGGAGAAGTCTTCCAAGCTAGTTCCCTGTACTGAAGTCAGGAACAACCATTATCTGTCTAACTTTCACTTAATCTCCAATGATGGAAACTCCACAACCTCCCTAAGTACCGTATTTTTCGGACCATAAGACGCACTTTTTTTTCCCCAAAAGTGGGGGGAAAATGAGAGTGCGTCTTATAGTCCAAATGCTGTCCAGCAAGCAGTGTTCCCGCCAGGGGGCATTGCTGGATAGCAAAAAGATCCAGGGCTGTGGCCCTCCAGCCCACTCCCTGCTAGCCCCCACCCCCTGGCCAAGCCACTAGGCCGCTCCCCCAGTTCACAACCCCACACACACTACAAACAAACAAACAAACCCACAGCCCTGCCGGACGGGGCAAGCTCGGCTGAGGTTGGCCCCCCTGTGACGCTGTCAGGATTTAAGGAACTATTTATGATATTATTTTGTATTAATATTTTATGATTGTTATAATCCATAGGAACTATGCCATGTTTGGTGTCAATAGAAAGGTAATAATTTGTGGGGAATGATTATATAGTTTATGTGTAGGATTTGTATTCATATTAGAAGTTAGGAATATGATTGTTATATTTTAACTTGTGTAAGGCTGGGAAAATTCCCCAGACTGAATGTCTACCTGGCCATTGTCTCCTTAATGTCCCATTAAGGAAGCTCCCCAGTATAATGGGCTGAAGAAGAAAACCTGTTGAGCCACTAGGACTTAAACATGTCTCTGAAACTATTCCTCTGAGACTGAACAAAGGATTGAGGCCCACCCTGGTGCTGGGTGTTTACCAGAGGAAGAAGCCTGCAAACTCCAGAGGAACAAACCTGCAAACTGCTTTTCATGAACTTTAAATCATTTGTATTTATGTGATTCGTTTTGACCCTTTAACATCTCTCATATTTGCTTCTTTTCTTCTCTCTTTCTTTTTCTCTTCTTCGCCTTCCTTTCTCTTTCCTTCCTTTTCTCTTCTTTGCCTTCCTTTCTCTTCTCTTCTCTTCCCTTCCTTTTCTCTTCTATTTAGTTTACCGGTACTATTTGGTTCAGAATATTTTTTCTTGTTTTCCTGCTCTAAAAACTGGGTGCGTCTTATGGTCAGGTGCGTCTTATGGTCCGAAAAATACAGTAATTTATTCCAGTACTTAATTACACTGAAAGTTAGGAAGCTTTTCCTAATGACCAACCTAAATCTCCCTTTCTGCAGTTTAAACCCATAGCTTCCTGTCCTGTCCTCAGAGGTTAAGGAGAACAATTTTAATCCCTTCTCCTTATAACAATCTTTTATGTACATGAGAACTGTTACCATGTTCTTCCTCAGTCTTTTCTTCTGCAGACTAAAAATCAAAACAAAACAATGTTTTCAATCTTTCCTCATAGCTCTTTTTCTTTAGACCTTTAATCATTTTTGTTGGTCTACTCTGGACTTTCTCCCAGTTGTCCACTTCTTTCCTGAAATATGGTACTGGACACAGTATTCCAACTGAGACTTAATTAACGTAGAGTAGAGTGGAAGAATTACTTCTTGTGTCTTGCTTACAACACTCCTGCTAATACATCCCATAATTATGTTTGATTTTTTTTTTGTGACAGTGTTGACTAATATTTAGTTTGGGATCCACAATAACCTTCAGATCCCTTTCCATTGTATTCTTTCCTAAGGAGTTATTTCACATTTTGTATGCATGCAAATGATCATTCCATCTTTGCATTTGTCCTTACTAAATTTCATCCTATTTACTTCAGACCATTTCTCCAATTTGTCCAGATTATTTTGAATTTTAATCCTATCCTCCAAAGCACTTGCAACCCCTCCCATCTCGGTATCATCCACAAACTTTATAAGTATTCCTTCTATATGATTACCTAAATATAACAAAATTGGTCCCCCAGCTTGACTGTGAACTATTGAGAACTACTCTCTGGGAATAATTTTTCCAACCCATTAGGCATCCATCATGTACTCTACAAAACCAAAACAAATACAAATGTACAGGGCGCGTATACATGGAGTTTTGACTTATTAGAAAATTTGCCCTTATATAGCAGCTGTCAGAACTGTATTGTTCTGAGTGCATGTTCACTGTTAGCAATTGTCTCCCTAAAGGCATGCTTTCTTGAGGGAAAATAAAAGAAGAGACTCTTTAATTAGTCTTTATATATCTCCTTATAATGGAAGGCAATGCTCTGAGATTACCTAAGATAATTTTGCCTTAACTGTGTTTGATTAGTTTACAATCATATTCTTTCTCCTTATTCTGTTCATATCATAATCATAGTCCCAAAATGAAAACCCATTGCCCTGATCCATAGACTCATTCAGTTAAATGCTTGTGCTTGTTAGAAAATTGAATTCCCTCTGTGTTAGGAAAAGAAATTAAAATAAATGCTGTGAAATCACTTAACACTATTACATTTAATTAGATAACAGCAGATCTCATTAGTGATTTCAGCTATTACTCATCACTGTTTAAAATACCCCCACAAAACATTAGTGATTATTTTCTTAATAAGCAAAAACTAAAGTAAAATGTTGCACACACATCCCTGCCTCTGCTTTTTCTAGTTATAAATTTACTTAGTCGCCATACATTTTCTTTCATAAATCAAGGCTAAAAAACAAAACAAAACAAAAGCTACAGTAACCCAAGGGGGTGGGGGATGGAGATTTCAGCTCTTTTCAATACAGTAATGTTTGGAATCTTTTAAAATCAATGTTTGCTCACAAAAACTCGAGGAAAAAAACTAACCTATTTTATTTTTGTATTTTAATATGTTTAACGGCTGCTTGACTGATCATATACTGACAGCAAATTTTTAATGATTATTAACAAATTAAAAATTAAATATGTTCAAATACATTGGCTTCCCTCAAAGGCTTTCAAAGCGGCCCATGGCTCCTCTTCAGAATGGAGCTACTGCCTAAGGTGGAACATCCGTTTGTGGGGCTAAAAGACCAGTGCAGGCTCCTTGCTGCAGCCAAAAGGATAGGGAGAGGAGATCAATGCTTCCCTCCCTGTTCCAGGGAGCAAGGCAATGCACTCTGCCTAAGTCCATAGGTGCTTGGATCCTTGAGGGAGCCAGAGGGAGGGGAACACTGATCTTCTCTCTCCCTGGCTGCAGAAGGGAGCCACTGCCTTGGGACCAAGCTGGAGTGCACAGGACTACAAGATTTGTGTGGTTTTCCAGTTGCAGCCAGGGAGGAGGGAGATCAGCGAGCAAGGAGGCAAATTGCTTTTTGGGAAGGTGTGGGGGAGTGGGGGAAGGTGGAAGGGGGGGCAAGTGGCTGCTGGTAGAGGCTGGTGGCCCTTCAGGGCTCTAAAAATGATATCTGTGGCCCTCAAGCCAAAAAATGTTGGGAACCACTGGTTTAAACCATATAAAACAGCTCCATTTAGACAGAACTACCATCATGCCACAAAACCAAGTTTAACTGGAATGCAACTGTTTATGTTTTCAGATTTTCCTTAGAATCACATGTAATTCTGAATGGAGAATACATCATGTTGAATCATGTGGTGAAAAGCTGAATAAGAGAGGTGTTTTTTTTTAAATGTAGAAAGGTTTACAATCAATATTAGATGACAACAATAGACTGTAGCTAGGGAGGGCAAAAAGTCAAAACTTCAAACTTGTGAAACGTAAAGTTCCAAAAGATTTTATCCAGAAATTATAAAATATTTGTCTTTGACATATTTGGTCAAAATGAAACAGTGATATTTCATTTCATGGAATCTAAAGCCAGAAGGGACCCTTGTGATCATCTAGTCAAAACTTCTTTATAATACAGGCCATAGGACAACCCTGAATTCTTCTTTGAACTACAGCACATCTTTTAGGAAAACATCCAATCTTGTTTTAAAAATTGTCAGTGATAGAGAATCCACCACGATCCTTAGTGAATAGTTCCAATGGTTAATTATTCTCACTGTTAAAACTTCTTGTGACTTTTTCTAGCTTTAACTCCCTGCCATGGGACCTTCTTACCTTTTGTCTGCTAGACTGAATAGTCCATTATCAAATTTGTTCTCTAGCTAGTGTTTACAGACTATGATCAAGTAACCATAAACCTTATCTTTCTAACAAAGAATAAATTGAGCATATCACTATAAAGCATGTTTTTAAATGCTTTAATCTTCCTTATGGCTCTTCTCTGAACCCTCTCTGATTTATTAATATCCTTCTTGAAATACTAACACCAGAACTGGCTAGAGTATTCAAAAAGCAGTTGTATCAATACTAAATACACAGCTTATTTCAACATTAAACTGTGTCTTTCTTAGCTTCCACTGTGGTTCATGGGAATTATATTCAAGCGCTTCTGACGAAGTAGGATTTTCTCCCATGAAAGCTCATGTGATAAATAAATTTGTTAGTCTTGAAAGTGCCACAGGACTCCTTGTTTATTTTGTTAAACTAGACTAACATGGCTACCCCTTTGGAACATGAAGCACTGTAACAGTTCAGGGGAATACAGCAATGTTGACCTGAAACTGAATCAAAACATGTCAATTCTGTTTGGTGAATCAAATGTCTTAATTAAATTCAACTTGACTCAAAATGAAATATTTCATGTAGGTTTCCCTGATGGAAAATTCAAAATACTGCAAAATAAATCTTCCCACAGAAAATTTAAATTTTGCAGTAACTGCATTTTTCATTGAAAGCAAAATTTTGATGAAAAGCTCTTTACAGGCACTACAAAAATACAATACTTATCAATAGTGCTGCAGGATAGGGGTTCAATATATCAGTATATTGTATTTTCCTTTATAGCTTTTCATACTATTTTAAAGATTAAAAAAAAAATTGTTTCCTGGAGCTAGCATGCAAATAAGATTTATATCATTTACATTTTTTTCTTACTGGTAGTAACATTTTATCAACCATTTTTAACTTATATTTTATTGAAATGTTTGATGCTTTTATAGTAACCGTTCAGAAGATACTGATGATGGAGAAGAGAAGGTTACTCACCTGGTGAAATAACTGAGGTTCTTCAAGGTGTCTGTCCCTGTGTGTGCTCCATTCCAAGTGTCTGGCATGCCCTTGTGTCTGGATTAGAAATCTTTGTCAGCAGTGCCCATTTGGGTCGCACGTATGAGGCCCAATTGCCTCTGTTCCTTCTCTATTGTGGAGCAATAATAAGAAAAGGCTCTGAAGTAGGAGGGAGTTAGTGGAGCACCCATGTGGACACACATCTTTAAGAACCTCAGTTACTGCACCAGGTGAGTATCCTTCTCGTCATCAAGGTGCCCCTGTGGGAGCTCCACTCCAGATGACTATGGAGCTCAGTCCCTCATTTGGCAGAGGAAACTTCATAGTTGTGCTCTAAGGATGATAGCACATTGGTTGATAACTTATGGTTGCATCTGACCTGGAAGCTTCATCAATGTTTGATAAAAGTATGTACCGAGGCCCATGTAGCCGCTCTATAAATGTCAGCTATGGGAACATTCTTAAGGAATGGTATGGATGCTGCCATTCCCGTGGTGGAGTGTGTTCTGATCCCTTGTGGGGGGCTGTACATTCTTTAAGGCATTACATAGGAGAATGCATTCCTTTATCCACTTGGAAAGCCTCTGATTAGATGTGAGTGCACTCAATTTCTCCTACACATCAGCAGATATTGTGGCCACTAGGAAGGACACTTTTGTGAACATGTGTGAGAGGGAACATGTCACTAGTGTTTTGAATGTGTGTTCAGATATGGTGCACAACCCTCGTTTCAGGTCTCATAGGATAGTGGGCATGTGAATCTTTGGGTATGTGTTTTATATGCCACTAGGGAATCGTTTGACCATTGGGTGAGTAAATAGAGTCCTATTTGCTATTTTCAGGTGGAAAGTAGCTATGGTGGCCAAATGAATATTGATATAATTGAATTATAAGCCTGAATGTTTGAGTTTCAGAATATACCCAATACATTAGATATTGAAGTTGATGCAGGTCAGGTATGTCTGTTTTTACACTATTCATTGAACCTGGTCCATTTTTGGAGGTAAGTCTTGTGAATCATTGATTTTCTGCTGTTTAGTAACACATTTTTTACTTGTGTTGAACATTCTATCTCTTTGCTTTGAAAACATGTAGGAGCCACACTTTGAGGTAGAGTGTGTCTAGCTGCTTGTGCAAACTCTGGCCATTGTCCTGATGGAGTAGGTCTCATGTTGGAAGGGCTACTGAAGTGCATGTTGACATCTGAAGCAGATACAAATGCCATACTTGTCTCAGTCATGTGGGAGAAATGAGAATTACGCTTGCTCTGTTTGAGCGTATTTTGTGTGGGACTTTTGAGATCATTGGTATCAGGGGAAATGCATATAGCACATCCTTGTTCTAGTTGATGAGAAAAACATCACCCAGAGATCTGGTTCTTTTGCCTGCTATGGAATAGAACAGTGTGCATTTCCAGTTCTGTGGGGATGCAAAGAGATCGATGGCTGGCAGATGCCATCGTTAAAAGATGTCATGCCATATTAACTAATTTAATTCCATTTGTGCTTCTGTGTGAAGTTCCTACTGAATGTTTCTGCCATTGTATTCTGTAGTCCTGGGAGGTATAAAGCTGTGGTGCCATGATGGATTTACCATCACCATAGGCTCAGCACTGTGAGTGTGATCAGGCTCCCTCTTGATAGTTTATATAGGACATGTATACAATGTTGTCCATAATGACTTTTATTGTTTTATCCCTGGGGAGAGCAGCTGAATGGAGCCAGAAAGCCTTTTGCATACCAACTGCAATGGCCATAGTTCTGGCAGATATATTTGCTGTGTCGAGAGCTGCTTGCAGATCAGTTCTCCATATAAGTAGAGAACCTCAGTAACCAGAGATTTGAAATTGCTCATGTCTGTCATCTGCTATGATTTCAATTAATTCTATAAATCTTGAATATGTGTTATGGTCAGAATTAGAGGGTAAAGCAGCGTAGTTGGCTATATGCAGTTGTAGAGTGGCCAAAGAGTAAACTTTGCAGCTAGATAAATCCATTCTCGTACAATCTTTGTCCTAGGATGGGGATTTATGATGGGTTTGCTTGCCCCTTTGATGCTCTGCTTCCATGAGTAGTGAATTGGGCAGAGGGAACAAAAATTCCACTCTCTTAAAAAAGAAATATTTTTTTTTATCCGCGGGGAGGAGGGTGAAGCACGGCCATGGGGACAGGGGGAGCAGCGCAGGACATGCACTGCCCCACTGGGAGTGGGACAGCGTGGGGCCATGCAACTGCGGGGCTCAGGGTGATCATCCCGTTCATCCCCCCAGGACGGCTCTGCCCAGAAAGACTACTTGATGAAAGAAGGAACAATTACAAGTGGGAATATGCACTGCAGAAAGAAATACTGCCTATTGTCTGTATTGTCTCTTTTGTCTTGATTAATGAAAAGAGACTATTTATACCAATCAGAGAAAAGAGCACCAACAACACTAAGGACCTAGATGAGTAAAAACATTTAATAATCCTCATGGAAGGGGAAATGTAAAATAAGCAGAAATGAATAAATAGGAAAAACAATCCCACTGACCCAAAGGAAGAAGTTAGAGAACAAAAACACACTGAACATATGACAAACCCTTTTTAGCATAATATAAACATTGCCAAAGTTTACAAGATACTACAATAAAACAATTTAATTGCTGGTATCTCCCTTATTGCTAATGAATAGAGCAAGAAGCAACCCTCTTTCTCCAGACTGATTTCCTTCCAATGTGGCTGCTCCACAGAGCTAATGTTAAAACAATACATTTGCAAGGAGCATTTATCATGGTCTATATTAGTGTAACTAATAACACTCTGTAGAAACCAGTTGTAATCATATCTTTGGAGACTTCAAGGACATGGTTCTAAAAATCAAATTAGAGTTCAGTCAAAATACAATTAATTATTATTATTACTATTATTATTATTAATAGAAGTAGTAGTAATAGTAGTATTAACTTTTACAAGACCACAAACAAGAGAGCCCCAGTTCAATTTCTTTTTCATTAGCTAAAAGACTGGTTTAATAATTAATCTAACAGTTACAATTATCCAATACCAGTCTAACAATTAGTTTCTTTTGGAACTCTAAAAATAAGTTGGACCACCAATGTGAAATACAGAAAATTATACACAAATTTCAAGTGCTCGCTAATTCTGTCAAAGGATTTCTTCTTCTTAACCAATACAGCAGTTTATCATCCTTATGAAATCTCCTCTGGGAATCTTCAAAGATGATATCACTCCCACTGATCTCTCAGCTTTCAAGATTTTATTAGCGATTAGACAATAAGGAGCAGACAATAATTTGTTCTTTCAGTTTGACTTGAAGAATTCTTCAAAAGAGAAGCTAAAACTGACTCAAACTCCTAAAGTGAGACACAATTCTAGCACACAGAACACAGTTCTTTAACTAATGACCCCACAATTCTGATATTTTAATGTTGTAAAAATTTTTGCTAATTTTAATTTTATAATACATATTAAATATTTCTTTATTTTGTGATAAATCTTTTTGGGATACCCAGCTATGACCTCTGGTGCAACAACCGCCTCCATTTCATTTAAATTATTTTGTAAGTGGAATAATAAGTGGAATGTTTGGGTATTAAAGGCCTTGACTAGTGCCTACTGAACTCAGAAGAAGGCCATCCACTGAAATCAGTATGCATTAGATCAATCCAGAAATTATAATAACCTGAAAAGATAGTTGCATGATCCAGGAACCTGCTTATCCATGCTGAAGATTTTTCAGATAAAAATACTAACTTTTTTTTTTAAATGGCTAATGGAGATGTAAGATTATTAAATCAGAATGTGAATAAAACCTTGCATGGGACAATGCTTTTTTCCTCTGCAATTGTAATATGACAAATTTAAATTTAAATTTACTGACATGGTAGAATAAACATATTTAGTAAATACAAGTCATCAATTAGCTTGGAAGTCTAGTAGCTTGAATGAAGTGCTGCAATGTAAAGGGATTATGGGTATGTTTAAACTGCAGTTAGACACCTCTGACTGGTCCATGCTTGCCGACTCCAGCTCATGTGACTCTCAGGCTCTTCAAATGTGGCATAATTGTTTGGGTGAAAGGGCCCCGGAGTTTAGGATGCAGCCAGAGCCCAAATGTCTACAATGCAATTAAACAATTCCTTAGCCCAAGCTTCACAGGCCAGAGTCATCTCAAAGGCTATGTCTACACTTGTTAATTTAAGTCAACTTTTACTAAGTCGACTTAGTGTGTCTACACTTAAAATTAAAGTCGACTTAAGGGGGAACTTACAAAGTCGACCTAGAGCGTCCACACTGGATGCTCTAGGTAGACTTTGTGGGCCTAGGGGGACCTTGGGCAGGTCCACGGTGGTGGGGGGGGCACCCCTTATGTGCAATGGTGCAAAGGGGGACAGGGACCCTGGCAGGGCATATGGGCAGGGTGTGACGCTGTCTGGATTTAGGGAAGCATTTATGATATTATTTTGTATGGATATCTCATAAATGCTATAATCCATAGGAACTATGTCATGTTTGGTATCAACAGAAAGGTAGTAATTTGCTGGGAATGATTATATACTTTATGTCTAGGAATTGTATTTATATTAGAAGTTAGTTAGTTAGGAATTTGGTGTTATATCTATATTTTAACTTGTGTCATTCTGGAGGAATACTTTAGACAGGAGGGTGTGAACAACCATGATCTCCTTAATGGCTCATCAGGTTTCTCCCTTTGGCTCATTGTAGGTGGGAGCTTCCTTAACATTACAACCATTGTCTCCTTAATGTTAAGGAAGCTCCCACCTACAATAATAATAATTAATAAATAATATCATAAATGCTTCCCTAAATCCAGACAGCGTCACACAGGGCTCTGCCCTGCCCTTTGGGGGGCATGCTAAATTGAATTAAAAAGTCGAATTAAGCCTTAAGTCTAGTGGAAAGGAAGTTTAATAAAGTCGACCTAATTTTCATTAAGTCGACTTAATTTTCCTTAAGTCGACTTAAGCAAGCTGCTTAAGTCCACTTAAGGAAACTGTAGTGTAGATGCAGGGTAAATTAAGTCGACTTAAGCAAGCTTAAGTCGACTTAATTTACAAGTGTAGACGCAGCCACACAGGCCAGCCACAGGTGACTAGCTGCAGTGCAGACATACCTCAAGAGATGTGAGGTCCTCTCCTGTTCCCATACTGTAAAGGTGATATAGCAAAATCAAGGACTTAGTGCTCTCCAGCAGACACCTTCTTATGGGAGAACTGACTAGCACTGATGAGCTCTGGAATGATTTCTGTCTAGGCCTCTTCTATTGAAGACATGATTCCCTTTATTAATGGGCCTTCAAAGGGGTAGGTGGCAGGACAAGTGTATGATACAGGGACACATTCTGCAGGTTTCAGAACCTGAAGGACCTGATCGAGTGAGTGATCAGGAGAACAGAGCAAGTGAAAGAATTGCAGAGATGGACATGGAAATTGGAGCCAATTGCCATGTGATATGCAGACAGCTGGAAACCAACTCATATCTTTCTGAAATATTGTTGACAGAAGTTTGTTTCATGTTTTTAGATTTATTTCTGTGCGAGTGTGATGGGAAATAATGAAAGGCATAAAAAGCATTTGGTTCTGGTGTGTGATTTTTTTTAAACAGGAAATAATCTGACACTAGTAAGTTATCATAGTACAGTATTCCAGATAAATACTAGAGAAGATTATTTTTGAAATCTATTTTTCTTCTGAGCTGTTAACCTTCTAAAAATGTATAAAATTACATGTGTTGAGTGTTGGCATTTGCTGGAGGAGGAATATTGACATAAATGATGCTGTGATATGATGACATAATGCTTCAATTTCATACAGGAAAAAATACTAAATGTCACACACACAAAAAATGAATTCAAGAAAAAAAGAGAAAAACCACTGATACTGAAATCCACCCCAACACATGGGGCCTGAGAAGTGGGATGCTACACAGCCTCTCTCCCTCCTGTTATTTCAGTTTATGAACTAGAAAACCATCCTCTCTACATCAATTAAACAGAGTTTTGGAACCGTTGAATCTATGTGAACATGAATGTAAATCTTCCCCTCGCTTGCCTCCATCCACAGCTGGGGTCTCCATAACAGTGTATCTGTGGTCATTGCCATTAGTATCCATAGCATGTAGGGCAGTGGTTTTCAAACCATGGGTCGGGACCCAGTATTGGGTTACAGACCCTCAGGTACTGGGCCACAGTGCCCTCTGCTGCCACCACCGAAAGACTGGAATGCACTGCTCACAGATGTAATTGTTGGGTCATGGGCATAAATGATTTTTTTCAACTGGGTCCCAAGGAAAAAAGTTTGAAACCCACTGATGTAGGCCATGTGGAAGCACTGCCATGTGACCAATCTCTCTATGCTTCACCCTGCATAGGCCCTGTGTGGGATAGGTACAAAGGGCATGGATGAACTTCAATCTTAGAGAAGACTATAATAATCAGAGGACACCCAGGTCAATCAGAAATTTATATATTCATTTTTATAGGAATGTCTCTATCAGATTGCAAAAATATTGTTTTGTCCGAATCCCAGCAGGACATAGTATGCTTGGGGGGGGGGGGGGGTTAGGGGACAAGCAGAGCTTTGTGTTGCAGGTGGAAATCATTACTCTGAATAGACAGCATCAGAGGTCCAATTATTGAACTCCCTATACTGGGTATTATTTAAACAGCTTGCCTCTGCCCTTTCTAAACACACCCACAAGCCTACTGCTGATTTATGATTCACTGTGGTGTTACCAAACTAATGAGCCATAAAGGGCCTACTTTTTCTAAGAAGATAATCAAGGCCACACATTTATCACTGCACTCTACCATCCGTCATTGTAGGAATGACTGTTGAATTGGCATTTTGATTATAAGAATCAGCTTTGTTTTCTTTGCTGGCATTAAAATGTTTCCCAAGCCAGTTCGCTTCAGATCAACCTGATCTCCTTTTTCGAGAAGATAGCGGATACTTTTGGACAAAGGGAATGCAGTAGATCTAATTTACCTAAATTTCAGTAAGGTGTTTGATACAGTTCCCCATAGGGAATTATTAATTAAATTGATAAAGATGGGGATTAATATGAAAATAGAAAAGTGGATAAGGAACTAGTTAAAGGAGAGACTACAGTGTGTCATACTGAAAGGTGAACTGTCAGGCTGGAGGCAGGTTACTAGTGGAGTTCCTCAGGAATCAGTCTTGGTACCAATCTTATTTAACCTGTCTATTACTGACAGTTAGCACAAAAAGTGGGAAATTTTGCAGAGGACACCCAGTTGGCAGGAAAGATTGAGGTATCATACAGGAAGAGCTGGATGACCTTGTAAACTGGAGTATTAGGCATAGGATGAAATTTAATAGTGGAAAGTGCAAGGTCATGCATTTAGGGATTAATAATAATTTTTTTGTGTAATTGACCGATTTTTGACTAATGGTGATGGATTTACCAATGGCCTGAAATGGGACGTTATATGGGGATGCATCAGTTTGAAATGAGAGAGGAGGAGAAGGAGCTGGGCATACTGGTTGATCACAGGATGACTACAATCCGCCAATGGGATGTGACCATGAAAAAAAGCTAATGTGGTCCTAGGATGCATCAGAAGAATTATTGCCAGTAGAGATAGGGAAGTTCTAGTATCATTATAAAAGGCACTAATGAGACCTCATCTAGAATACTGCATGCAGTTCAGGTACCCCATGTTTAAGAGAGATTAATTCAAACTGGAACCGGTGCAGAGAAGGACTACTAGGATGATCTGCAGAATAGAAAACCTGCCTTATGAGAGGAGACTCAAGGGCTATGTCTACACTGGCAATTTAAGTCGACTTAAGGAGGCTTAAGTCGACTTAAATTAAGCCATGTCCACACTAGGCTTTCATTAAGTCAACATAAGAAACTCCTCAAGTCGACTTAATGAAAGCTTAAGTTGTCTTAATAACTACCACTCATTAGGTCGACTTAAGCCTCCTTAGGTTGGCCTAATCCTCCCTTGATGGCCTAAACCTTCCTTAGGTCGATCTAAGCCCAGTGTGGACGCATAAATCCACTTTGTTAAGTCGACCTAAGGGCAGTTAGGTCGACTTAACGAAGTGGACTAAGTCGACTTAAAGTGTTGCCAATTTGTTAAGTCAACTTAATAAGGTCTATTTTAAGTTGACTTAAAGTCAACCTTATTAAGTCGACTTAACAAAGTCAACCTAACTTTTTGTGGTGTAGACATAGCCAGAGAGCTTGGTTTCTTCAGGTTAATCAAAAGAAGGTTGAGGGGAGATATGATTGCTCTCTATAAATACATTGGAGGGATAAATACCTGAGAGGGAGAGAAATTATTTGAGTTCAGCTCCAATGTGGACACAAGAACAAATGGATATAAACTGTCCACCAGGAAGTTTAGACTTGAAATTTAGATGCAAGTTTCTAACCAACAGAGGAGTAAAGTTCTGGAATAGCCTTCCAAGAGGAACTGTGGAGGCAAAAAACCTAGCTTGCTTCAAAACTGAGCTCGATAAATTTATGGAAGGGATGGTATAATAGAGGAGCCTAGTTTGGCAATTAACCGATCTTTGACTACTGGTGATGGATTTGCCAATGGCCTGAAATGGGATGTTATATGGGGTGGGTTCTGAGTTATTACAGAGAACTGGGTGTCTGGCAGGTGAGTCCTGCTTATGGTTTAACTGATTGCCAGTGTCCCCTGAGGGAAAATTCCTTCCCAACCACAAATATAGCAAAGACCCAGGGGAAAGGAGTTGGCCTTCCTCTGTAGCCTGGGGCATGGTTCACTTGCTAGTGTATTCTCTGTACCCTCAAGTATTTAAACCATGATTTGAGGACTTTAACAGCACAGTCATAGGTTAGAGGTTTATTAAAGGACTGTGTGGATGATATTTTGTGGAGGAGGTCAGACTAGATGATCATATTGGTTTCTTCTGACCTCAGAGTCTAATGCATGCTCCTTTTTTTTTCTTCCCAGTTTTGAGTCCAAGTACTATTGATTCTAGCCTTTCTAGCCTTGACAAAGGAACTAAAGATTTCACTATCATTTTTGTAAATTGTTATTGCCGAATATCTTTAAAAATCATTTGTTGTAAATTGTGCCATAGCAGACTGTAAACATTTTCCATATTCAAACTTTGCAAAAGTTGGGGAAATAATAAAGCCTTTTCCTCTCCTGTGACTTGTGTGGTTAGCAGCTTATCATTTATTTTGCTGTGTCGGTAATAAAGGCAGAGTGACACATGCCATGAAAAGCAGTAAACATACCAAAACCACAAAATCTTTTCTTGGAGGGTTTTCTGAAAGTTGAATTAGATTACTTACTGTAGGCAAATCAGCACTGATGAAATTTTCACTCAGATCCAAATGGCAGACAAAAGAAGCCAGAGAAACCTCCATTCATGTCAGGCTTAATGAAGCAGCAAGAAATCCTTCCAAACTTAGTCAAATAGCCTAACCTCCAGGTCTCCTGGCCCAAGTACAAGCACTTGCTCAACGAAAAGCTTTTATGACTGAGTATGTAATTTCCTATGGGTGCGTCTACACTTGTAAATTTACTTACACTTAATTTACTCTGCATCTACACTACACTTTCCTTACGTCAACTTAAGCAAGCTGCTTAAGTCGACTTAAGGAAAATTAAGTCGACTTTGTTAAAATTAAGTTGACTCTAAGTCGACTTAGGGCTCTCCAGGACTCCCCCACTGCCCTCCCTGCCGGGGGGGTGGCACAGGGGAAGCCTGGCATGCCCCCCCACAGGGCAGGGCAGAGCCCTGCCCATCCAGGGTCCCTGTCCCTCTTTGCCCCATTGTACCCAGGTACAATGGGGCAAAGGCTGAGTCCCTTGGCACTTGGCAAGGGGTGCCCCTCCCGCCACCGTGGACCTCTCCCAGGTCCACCTAGCCCCTAGAAGTTGACCTAGAGCATCCAGTGTGGACGCTCTAGGTCGACTTTGTAAGTTCCCCCCTAAATCGACTTAAAATTTAGGTGTGGACATGCTAATTCGACTTAACAAAGTTTAAAGTCAGTTTTTGATGCCTTTACAAGTTTATTGACAAGATCTACTTTCCATAGAACTATGTTAGTTGGTAGTATTTATGCTATCAACCTTTAATTATTTACTGATTGTGTCCCATATTAAACTTTCTATGATTTTGCCAAGGATCAATATCATACTAACTGAAATATAGCTACCCAAATCATCTGATTTACATGACATTCGCTTTTTTTCCAGTTTCCTAGAACTTCCCTGGTGTTCCAACATTAGCTAAAAAATCAACATTAATGGTATAGAGAGCTCCTTAACCATTTATTTTAGTACTCTTGGTTGCAATTTATTGTCCTTACTCTGCAGATTTTAAAATGTACAATATCTGCTCTAGTTACTGAGGGAATAGAAAGTATTTCCTTACCATTTTAAAGTGTGAATACATGCTGTTGCTGTTGCTTTCTTGATAATTTAAAAAAATAACCTCCCTTGTCTATTGTCTGCATTGTTTATTGTCCCCCTTGTCTATTATCCTCATTTTCTAACTATAGATTTTATCTCATTGCTACCAACTTCCCCATTTTTTCCATGTTATATTTTTAGTTTTAATTGCTATTTTCACTTAATCTCTTACTCTTTCTTTAAACTGAGCTTTTTTATATGATTAAAGAATTGTATTTTTTGAGAATCCAATAATCATATTTGACTGTCTTCCAATCATCTTTTTTGTGAGGGGGGGCAGAATACATTTTCCCTCAAACTCTATTTTGCTCACATTTAATTTCAGCTTTGAGAAACTGGCTTTCTTCAAAAACCCAATTTCTTCCTAAATTCTTGGGACACGTTTGTTTCTCTTTCTTTCTTTGTCATTTATAGTCATAAAATTTTACCTTAATCTCAATATTTGGGCAGAAATGTATCTCATCAGTGAAAATCCTGCACTGTCTTGTTTGAAACTATGTCCCTTCCCTATCTCTTCTTCCCCGCACTGTTTTAAAGAATGCAATTGACAAACAGAGGATAAAATTGGTCAATATCCTCCAGTTCTCTTTGCTCAAAAAAAAAAAAAAGGTTACAGCTGTTTTTAGTCAATAGAAAAAATTCTGTTTTAGCTGATTTAATGAGTGAAAGTAAAATGAAGAGATGTTTTTGCATTGGAGACATTTGCCTATCCCGCTGAATATATATCCACCAAATAGACATGCCTGTGTCTAATTCAGATGCAGGTCCCTTTCCTTTCCTGTTAGTATATTGCTTTGTTTTTGCAGGTGAAGGATACCATGGGAGAGATTTTTAATTGAACTGTGGTAGTGGAGGATAGACCTGGAAAAGCAGAATGACTTCCAGCTTTCACTTACAAATTAAATAAGATCCTTAGGGATCTTAAACTGGCAGACATTTGGAGAAAATTAAATGCTAAAGTGTGCATTTGTACTTTTCACGCCTATAGACATCAAATATATAAAAGCATTAACTTCTCTTCTGTTGCAGAGGGTGCATGATATATGCACAGGGTATAAGGTTAAATCTTATGAAATAAGATGGAAACTCAATAGCAAATCATGAACTGGCAATATAACATGGTCAGGCAATTACAGCCTTAAAGTAGTTAATAGAATGGCTAACAATGTACTGGTTCCTTTTTTATTTTAATTATTTTCCAGATTGGGACCAAAGAGTCACTGCTGACTCGATTTTTTATTGTGTCTGATTTTCTAGTTTTTGTCAGAGATACCTATAGTCTATGGGTGTCACCTTTTCTGATGATTATATATTGAAATAAATAATTAAATAAATGATCTAGAAATTCTATTACTTGAGCATGCTGAATATGTTCACGTTAATTTTTTTTTAAAAGCAATATAGCCAACAATCTGTTGACATAGCTACTTAAAAAGAATAACAAAATAGGTTAAACTCAAGCAGCAAGACTGTTTCATCACAGGTGCTCAGACCTCTAATAGTCTCTCTGGAACAGTGGTAGCAGTAGCGGAACAGGATGGAATTAATGCACCATTTCCCCTGTATTGTCCAAAATGAATGTTCTAGATGCATTGGAGAAATCCGCTTCAACCACCTGCAATCTGGACCATGGCCTTTAGAGCTTGTGAAAGATTTTAGGGAATAGCAGGCCAGAATGAGAGGTGTCCTGCCTGGGAGATGAAGTGACAAAAATAATTACAACACCACACTAAGGAGAATCTGACTGGCTATCCAATGACTCTCTGGTTCTTACTAGCAGGACATTTCTCATTTTGGTATCCCACTTCTTCTGGTACCTGCCTGACATTTTTTTCACACTACCCGGAAATAAAACCTTCAGGCCTGTCACAGATCATTTAGCTCTTGTTTGCTCACCTAAAGCATTCAATTGTTTGAAATCTTTTTAGAGCAAACTCTTTAAAATTAAAGTTGAAATATAACAATAAAAATGTTACTTAATGTTACTAACCTATATACACAGATGAGGAGAGCATTATTTTATTCATTATAACTCTTTTTCTATGAGGAAAGAATTCACAAAGCCATGAATAGCAAGCTAGTGAAAAAAACAAACTGCCAACTGAATTTTCCCAGATAAGGCACAGATCTTCTGGATTGTTTTTCTTTCCTAACCAGTTCTCCTTTAAATGTTTGTTCCCTTTGTATGGAAAGTGGACTGTATTAGGTTCAGACTTTTCTGTATTTAGTGAAGCTTCACTTTTTTTCCTTTCCTGCATTCTATATACTCTCTGAATGGCCCTTCACTGATATATTTGTTCTGATTTGGACACAGCTTTGCAGTTTAAGGATGTCCTATGAACGATGTATACATTTTATTTTTGTATGTCACTTTTGCAGAGAGCTTAATTTCTTTCTAAACTGTACGAGTCTAAATATCTTCCATATAAAGTGGTGTAGAATTTATGTATTATTTGTTATTGGATTTTACTTTGTGTCTGACTGAAACCTTTCATAAAATGTCACTAAAAATGATCTAAACAAATGTCACTGACTGGGCATAAATTGTAACTCTTGTTATGTGGGTTAGCTATGGAAATCTCCATTAAGTGGACTATATCACCTCATTTCCAAACCTTTGTGTTAAAATTCACTGCTACTTCAATGCATACCGATTGTGTTTTTCATTATCTAAAACTCATTTGAGAGCATTTCCAATATAAAAAGCACTTCTCATTCTTAACAGGCATGCATTAGCCCAGTCCATTCTTCATTTTGCTTGAGCAACTACTTTAAAGTGCTGTATTTTGTATTACTTCGGAGACTACTGCAAACAGAAAGAACAACAACAAAATCCCTACCCTAGCATAACCATATGGTATTATCTGGCTATTGATTCCACAATAAAAATACTATCCCTCTTTTTGCTTGTTAAAAATTATCCAATTAGCCAAAGTGCAAGATCCAATTGCTAATCAATGGGACTTTAACACAAATAAAAACCAAGCTGCATTATACACTAACCTTCTTTGCAGTAAGAGCCTGTCCCTGGATTTTGCTAAGTCTCCTCATGCAGAACTTCATTTATTTTAGTACGAGTTCTGTGCACAGAGGGCTTGCATGATTGGGCCTGGAGTATTTCACTCCCTCATCTTCCCACCATGAAACTTAAGAGTTCATACTAAATTGAAAAATCATTCATCTCTGTGGTTCATGTCTAATTACCACATCACTACTTCCAGATCTTTTCCCTTCATATTTGGCGTGCATAGCATGAAGACAACAAATAGAATCTAAACCTGAAAATATCTCCTTGTGATATTTCTCAGGCTATATTAAAGTTATAGTACATAGTTTCAAAGGGGTAGCCATGTTAGTCTAGTTCAGCAAAACAAACAAGGAGCCCGGTGGCACTTTTATAGACTCACAAATGTATTTATCGCATGAGCATTCATGGGAGAAAATCCCACTTCATCAAATGCTTGAAGATGGGGAACTTACAAAATGGGAGGAAAATAAATGTAGGGAAGTGTAAGTCATAGGATCAGGTCAGACTGATAGGGCAAACTTTATTTTCACAAATAGAACAAAAACAAATGAGAACTCTGTATTTTGTAGCCACTAAAGGCCAGATTCTAACAAGCTTACTCATAACCGAATAGCACCTTCCCACATGTGGGCATCCCTTCATTTCAGTGGGATTACTTTCAGAATTAAGGTATTTTTCAAAGTGAACAAGGCTATCATTATCAGGGATAGTAGTTGTAATTACAAGGAATGATAGTACTTACCTGGCATTTTCCAATGTGCACAGTAGTCTGCAAAATAAAATTTTGTAACAATTATGAGACCACTAAACTTTGTTTTAATAATTTTCTGTTTATAACATATACTTTCTAAATACACAAACAGAATTAAACTATAATAGGAGTGTGTTGTTTTATTTTATATATTTTTATGAGGATGATCCTGAACACGTCCTTATATAGCATATGTCTATACTTATTGCAGAGTGTAGAGTAGTCTACTAGCCTACCTAACATAGGTAAAAACAGTGAAATCTTTGGAAGGGCTAGAGTTCACACCATTGTCCTGCTCTAGTGCCTAAAAAAAGCCCCAATTTGCATAAAAAAGCAACTGAAGATCCAGAATACTAAAAGACAATAGAGTTACATGCACAAATGTAACAATAAAATTATACAAAAAGCCTTACAAGATCCATAACAGTTTAGGAATGCAGACTGACAATCCCTAGCACCAAAATGGTTGAGAAACACTTATCTAGTCCAACTTCCTGCTCAAAGCAGGAGCAACCCCAACTAAAGCATCATAATGTATAAAATGTTATGCTAAAGAAATATAATAAAAATAATATTTTACAACATAACCCACATACAATATATTCACATTTATACATAAACAAAGAAAACAAATTTGATCTAAATGGGCCAGCATAGTTGGCAGGTGAGATTTTCCTTTGGAGAGGTTATGGAACACCAGAAACTTCTTAAAAGTGGAGTGGGGAACACTGGCACCCGGATTGTGGCCCTGCCTTCTGCGAGGCTTCATTCCCACTCTGACTCCTCCCCCCAATGCCCTGCTCTCACTCCACTATCTGGCCTGGCTTTATGCTCGGACATAACAATCCTCAATATCTTACCATGCCCTCCATATTCCTTCTCTTCCTCTCTTCTCTAGGCTCCTCAATGCCTCCTCCCTAGGACTCATGCCTGCCCTGCCACACACCCCAGAGTTCAGTCCCATCATTTCCCCTTGCTCACACCCTGTGAGGCCCTAAGAAGCAAAGGGAAGAGGCAGCCATGGAGGTCAGTGATGCAGCTGCCCAAGATGTTTAGGTTAAGCTGGAGCTGGCTTTCAGGAGACAGGGGCTCCAGGAACATCACCACAACTCCCCCTTCAGAACTGAGGGCAGCACAGCTCATGCAGTTCCCTTTCCTGAGAGCATTGGGCTCCATCCAAGCCAAGGAAATGCCACCTCTCTGGGGCAGCACCAAAGGGGACTGGCCACAGGCCACTGGGCTGTGCCAGCAGCCATGCTAATACTGCCTAGCCAGCATCCTGCCCCGGGTTCCCCACCTGGCAGAGCACAGCATCATGTACAGCCTCAGGAAGCCTCTGCAGGTGGGCAGAGCTGGAGCATCCCCTCGGGGGCAGATAGTCAGAAAGAGACTTAGTTGGGGCAGGGCCTTAAGGTGGAGAGTGTGTGAGGCAGCATTCCAGCCACAGTGGCCCCTTTGCCCACTTCTGCTGCTTTGGGTGGCACACCTCCAAAGGTGGCAATCCATTTATTTATTTTTTATTTATTTAGGGAACACAGAGAGAAGAAACTCAGAATCCCAAAAGCTCAGGTTGAGTTCCCTCGAGTGTCAGTTAGGTCAGGTCTACACTAGAAGGACTACAATGGCATAGCTCCTCCAGTGCAGCTGTACCACTCTAGCATGTCGGATGAAGACAACGTATGCTGATGGGAGAGATTATGCCACCTCCAAAGGGGTGGAAGCTATGTTGGCGGGAGAGTATCTCCTATTGACATTGCACCAGTGTTGACAGCACATAGGTTGCTGTAACTTGTGTCACTCAGGGGGAGTGTCTTTTGCACACCCCTGAGCAATGTACATTAGCAATATAAGTAAGTAGTAGTGTACACCCCCCCCTCAGACACTTTGGTCACCAAATCTATACAATCAGCTGAGTCAAAAGCTACATCTTCCGTCCACTTGCTTGGAAACTTCAACTGGAATCCCTGAAGACCTCTGTCTTCCTCTGTTGAAATCACTGTTAACCAATCAGCTAACTGATTAACCAACCACTCAGATAAGTTTATTGATTAAAATATATATATAAATAAAAACTTGCTGTAAAATTCTTCAGAGTTAGGGAAGCAGCCTGCTTTCTACTCTTTGGCTCATCTTCTTCCAACTCGCACAGTACACAGCCTGTAAAGTAACAGCCTGACTGCTTGCCCTAAAGGAGTCTGGCCCCAGGAACAGGGAACATATTGTAGCATACCCAAAACTATCACACCCTGTTCCAAAAACTTCTGGCTGTGGAGCGTTAAGTCTCCCTAGCAGCAGTGACCCAGACACAACACACTTTTTCTCAGCTTCTCCCCCTTCCCCACAGTCTCTTAAAGAGCTAACTCTCTAGTAGGCACCCGTGTTACAACAGCACTTTTGTTCAATACAGTCCTTTGACGTTTATTAAGCCTTCCAGAGTTCACATCACATCTCTCCCTTTGAGAGGTCACACAAAAACTAAGCCCAGAATAATATATAACCAAAGAGATTTAAACTTAATTCAATAAGGTTATTCAAGGATATTTCAGGAAATTGCCACATTTGTCACAGCCCCTATATTAGAAGCTAATTATCTTATTTTCTGGATTCTCTTCTTTGATCACATCCATCCAGAATGATGCAGTACCCTTGCATTGGCATTCCGGCAATGACAGGACTGTAGGACTGGAAGGGACCTCAAGAAGTCATCTAGTCAGTTCTATGCTATGTCTTGCTGTCAAAGAATTCTCTGATTACACAAGGCATAGAAAGGACTTACTTCATGGATTTCTTTGGAAACATTTTACAGCCAGCTGCTTCCTGATGCCAATCCTACTCCTTTTTCAGTCAGGCTTGGGACTCTTTTTGTAGTATGCAATATCCCCCTTTACTTTATATTGGTAACCTTGGGAAATATTTAGTAAATACTACAGTTTTTTAACAAACAGACTCTACACGTGTTACCAGCATGTTGTATTTTCATTCCCGTAGAAGGAGAAGATGAGGCAGTATAGATGATGCTCATTCAATCCAAAAATATTCATGCCATCAATCCAAATTCCGGTTATTTCTCAACTTTCTGTCATGTAATCTCTCTAGTAACCATTTTGTAGCACCTAGGTAAAAGCTATCAAAACTAATAAAGAATCATGAACCAGTATATATCACTCTTGATTTCTGGGGGAAAAGAAACTGTCTGCAGAAAAGTCCAATAAATAGTTTAGTCACCCTGAGAAGACATGCCAGTGGTGATACAATGGCAAGAGTCTGTCAGCAGCAAACATAACAAATAGATAAAAGGGAATCCAATAGCAATAGGTATAAATTGGCAGGTGGAAATGCAGACAATTGATAGAGAAGCAAAAGACATCACTTAAAACTCTATGGTCAGTTGGGTTAAGATTAATAAGAAGGTATTATTTAAATATATCAGGAACAAATGAAATTCAAGCAATGGTATATGTCCAGTATTAAAGACGGTGAAACTGTTAATTGTGATGCAGAAAGAGAACAATAGTCAATGAGTATCTCTTTTTTGTGGTTGGAAAGAAGCAGGATGATCTATTTATACCTTAAAGTGTTAAAGAAATACTTTCTCTTTCCTCAGTGATTTGTTAAACAGCAACTATTAAATTTAAACATTAAAATCTGCAGGACAAGTACCCTGTACCCAATGCTAGTTAAAGAAAATGGTTGAGGAGCAATCTGAGCACACTAATATTGATATTTAACAAATAATGGAAGTTCTAGAGGATGGGAAAAAGCTCATGTCATGTAAATATTTATATAGAGTAAATGGCATAAAATGAATAAGTATGAGCCTATTTGCTTGACATTGATTCCATGCAAAATTATTGAAAGGCTGGTATGGGGCATAATCAGTAAAGGATTGAAGGATGGCAGGTTAATCACTGTCAATTAACCTGTTTTGAGGGGATAAAAGTTAGTTACACAGGGAAGAAATTTCTGGCAGCTGGTAGCTCTTTAAAAGTAAAAAGGCTCTGACAAGCAAAAAACATAAGATCCAATTGTGGGAAGCTGGCGATAGAAAAATTCACACTAGACATAAGGCTCTCATTTGTGAGAATAACTAACAATTGGGTCAATTTACCTAGAGATGTGGTAGATTACCCATCACTTGACATCTTTAAATCAAGACTGAATATTTTTCTAAAGATACGATATATGTAATTGTGTGCTATAGCTCAAAAGAAAAGTTATGGCTTGATACAAAATTACTGGATGAATTACAATACTTTCTTCTAGTCTTAAAATCTATGCATCCCTGACCTTTGAAAAACCTAGGAAACATAAAGCTAAAGAAATACCGTACAGTGTTACAAGTGTTTACATTGAACTCATAGGTTGGGATTCATTCCAACTCTCTATTTGCTTTCAGAAAGGAATTCTGTTGGTTTTAGTTTGATGGGGGATTTGTGTTCTGCAGGTGCTAAAGTGTTTTATGCTTTTTCTTTCATATGTGCTCTCATAGAGCAATAAAATATAAACACAGTAAATTTATACTTCAGTAGTTTGTTGCCACACCTGACCTATCTAGTAGAGGTCTAATACTGTAACTGTTACAAAATTTTCCTGAATAGAACTGAGGGAAGAAGAAATGGGGAGCAAAGGTCTTTGTAGTGCATACTGGTGGAAACTGTTCAAATCACATAAGGCAATTAGCTAGTTGAGAGAAGTTTGGTTGGACATTGGTGTGGATGGAAAAAAAAGTGTTAAGACTTTGTCTTCTAAATTCAAGCTAAAGAAGCACCCCAAAAGCACTGGAACAATATCAAGACACAGTAGCCCTAAGAAATGCTAGCTTCAAGCCTTTTGAAAATGTAGGGACTGGTTTAGGCCCACTTTCTAAAGATTCTGTAATTAAATTAAAGTTTAAATTGAATTAAAGTTTAGCATGAGGTAAGTGGAAAGACTACTAATACATAAGGATATATGTGCAGAGTCGTCAAGCAATAACTCTGTCACTTAGCTGGCTGAGGTCAAAAGGGGAGGAGGGAGGTGCTAATTCCCCACCATTCCTCCTGAAGCAATGGCTTTGGGAAGGTCATGAACTGATTTAACTAAATTAAATGTTGATTAAATGTTTGAACCTTTCATTCTGCCACCTAATGTTTCAATACAGAATTGCAAGGAATTCTGAACTAGGTCTCCCCGCACATTTCTTCTATTCACCCCCAAAATAGTTCATACACTGCCAAATCCTGGTCTTACTAAAGTGGAAAAGAGAGAGAGAAAGAGAGAGAGAGAGAGAGAGAGAGAGAGAGACTGACTTGATCAGATAAGTGTAGTTTCATATGGCACCATTGTAGAAAAAGTAAAAGTTAATCTTTCCTTTACTGTTCCCTGCATACCCTTATTGGGCATTGATATCTTCAGAGCATTTGACTTGAAATAATGTAATGCAAATATATAAAAATTATAGAGGATTAATTGTCCAACATCTGTGTGTTACATAATTTGAGGGCAGGCATATCTAGGATGATATAATTGGCAAAAAGGTTACAGAGCTATATTGCAATCTTCATCAAAAACCTGAAAATCCAACACAGAAAACTGCCATTTCCTCATATGCTGAAAAGGCAAGTGTCTTGCATAATGGAACAATCTAATTCTTAATACTAGAATCTCAAAAAGTAATTTAAACTTTTTTATGGACCTGAGAAACTGATCTTTGAAGGTCCTTAATGAGATTATGCTCATTCATAATAGCATCAAGACAGATAATCTTTTCCCATTTTCCTTTTGCATCCAATGGGTAATTATAGAGAACAGAAGGGCTTATTCATACAGTGCATATGGATTTGAATTTTTGCCCTGTTAGATGAAATGGAGACATTACTTTCACAGTCATTCATGGAATCAATAGCAAAATAAATGTACCTGTCTTGATCATGTCATATATGCACCCTCCAACTACATATGGATACTCTATTTACAAAATAAAAGTAAAAGAAAATGTAAGAGATCAAGGCTGGGACAAGAGTTTAAAGGAGGTTTCCAATTTAGCTATCCAAGATGAATTACAATATACTGAAGATTAATTTGCACATGTTGGCAACTTTCAAAAAAATCTTTTTTACTATAACAGGAAAGCAAACAAGATTACAGGATCCACTCATTATCTATTCAGTCCTACACAAGGAACAACTCATTTGCCCTACCAGATCAGACACATAATCCATCTACTCTAGTATCGTGTCACCAACACTGGCCACCATCAAATACTTCAGAGGAAGTACAAGAAAAAAAAGAGATTGGCTTAAACCCTGCAGCATAAGGTTCAGTAATCCCTTTAAAAAAAAAAAAAAAAAAAGCATTAATTAGTGTAACTTTGGGATATATTTGACTTCCATATAAATAGCCAGTTCTTTTTTAATCTTTCCTGGTTCATTGTGTGGCAATGAGTTTTCCACAATCTAATCATTGTATGAACAAAAAACGTTTATTAGTTTTTTGAATTTGTTATCAGTTCCATTGACAGTCCCCTTACTGAGTTATGAGACAGAGAAAACAGAAATTCCTGACCTGCCTTCTCTATATCATGAATTATTTTATACAACATATCCCAACTTATTGATCTTTCTAAGATAAACAATCCCCATCTTTTTCAATTTCTCTTCATAAGAGAGTTTTTCCATTCCTCCACACTGGAAACCCTTTTCAGAATGGTCTTCAACCTTACAATATCCTTTTTAACACGGCTAACCAGTATAGCGCAATATTCCAGATGAGGGAAAACCATTGATTCATTACCATTAAAATATTATCGACATTATTCCCCATTCAACTCTTTCTGCAATCAACATTTGGCTTGCTTTTTTTAACTGCTGTTGTACATTGAACAGTAAATGATATTAGTTTAGAATAATATAGGGTATATGAATATTTCAGCTTTTTCCCTCCAGTGTACATTATTTTGAATTTATAAACATTGAATTTCTTCTTCCATCATGTTGCCAATTCAACTAGTTTGGATAGGTTCTTCTGAAGTTGCTCATTGTCCTCTTTGGACTTGACTACCTCAAATAAATTTGTGTCACCTCTAAATTTTACCACTTCATTGCTCAGCCTCTTTTCAAGATCTTTAATAGATTATATTGTTCTAATCTTCCACTGCAGCTTTTTACTTAAATATAAGTAGAGTTGAAAAATTCCTGGGACTCAGTGTATTACCCATTATCTTAAGGTAGGAGTCAACAGCCTCAAAGTTAATGGAGGTTAAATATGACATAGTGTTGAGCTATGTTTCAATTAATTTGAATTAATTTCTTCCCCCAGACTACGTGGGCATCTTCTAGAATCCATTAATCATTCCTTCATTCAAAATCTTTATCCCAGTCACATAGATCCACCCTCTAGCAAAGAAGGGCTGGATACAACTTCCTTCACAGCATTTCAGTGTGGGTCAAAGGACCTTGCTAACAGACAGAAAGTAGTTGCTTGCTCCCAACCCTTATTGACCCTGAAACTCAGCAATGAACTTGGCAGAGGATACAAATGCAGATTATGTTCTATAGCAGAGCTGCACATAAGTTTTGGGGGGGGGCAAAAATCTGTTATTGAGGTCTCCATCTTTCCAAAAAATTACCACAGAGAGGAGGCTATGCATTTGCGTGTGTGTGTATATGCATGCCCACGCATGCACACATGTCCATGTGCATACATGTTGGAAAGTGACATCACTCCCTTGATACGCCTCTTGTTCTATAGGGTTCAGCCCATCTCTGTACTCTGCGTGTTGTGACCTGGAGCCTGGGATAGAAGTGTCACTCATTTGACCCAACAGCCCCTCCATCAGAAATGGAGGTACTGACTGTCCAACTTTAGTAATGCTGCAAACTCACACACGAGTTTGTAACATCCAGAATAGGGAACCACGCTAGCTTATATATTTGGGGGAGTAAAAACTGCCTTTTTGTTCCCCCTGTCTGAGCAGCCCTGGCAACAATACCTCTTAGTCTGGCCTAAGTAGTGATTTTCATTTCAGGTTTTCTTGAAATGTTATTTGCTACTGAAATTCATAATTTGTGCCTAAAATAAACCTTTAGTAATAGCTAGAAATATTTTCATTCCTACTGTTGATTTTTATCAGTATGGCTCTCTCAAATGAGCCATTTATTATTATTTTCATTAAGCAGCACACTGTAGAGTAGTTTATGTAACATGCTGTAAGATCCTAGAAATCAGTATTGAGATACTTAATTGTACAAGCCAGGATCTCAATATTGAGGCAATCCCTTGATTCAAGAGGGTTTATGAATAACTTTAAAGAGGAAGTTCAGTCACTTTGGTCAGCATGTCATTTTTGCAATTTAATCAGTCATTCCCACTGATTCATATTATTGGAAATGTTATTTGTACAGCAAGTTAAAAACTGAATAGAAGCAAGCTATTATTTGCATCTGAAACATCTGCTGTCTCTGGTTTCCGCTTTAAATGATGATGTTCACAAAGGGGGAAAATTACCACCTTTTGTAATTTATCTACCAGATCTTATGGAGATCTATAAAGATACAAGCAGAAACCATGAACTTGTCTCTGTGTGGTATTTTATAGGCATCTAGTTCAAAAGTAGATTGACAGAGCCATAGGCCCTTAGCAGCCTCTACTCCTGCATAAATATGTTACTAAAATTTGAAGAAACCGGATAAGTTTTATGGTCAGTACTTTCATTCCTTGTAACAGCACTTTCCGTGAACTAAACTTTTAGATCTCTCATTAAGATTTTAGTGAATATCAGTAATATAAAAACAGGATAATCAGAGCACTTGAGCTCTATATCAGTGGATACTGACTTTTCTGTGCATAACATACTCATACAGGGATAATTAAGGAACTCGTTTCACTGAGAAATTATAATATAAAAAAGTGATTTACAGCTGATCTTGAGAATGTCAGTACTGCCCTAGTGAGGTTGTTCAATATTTTAAAATGATATAAATTGCTTTAGACTTCAGATGAAATGACACAATTTAATGGCTGTATTTCCGAAACATAGCAATTATGCATCATCATAAGCAGCACACATGCAGGATTTTAGTAAATGACCAAAATGTGATATATGAAAAAGGGCAGTAAAAATGAGTTATTACTTAATAAAAAATATGAGATGTAATATCAGTGGAGAACTCAAATCAAACCTTTCACTTTCACAAAATAGACAGTCCTAGGAAATGATGGGAAAACAAAAACAAAAAATGAAACAAAAAAGATATCCTGCTGTAGGATACAGAACAAAATGTGAAAAAAAAATCAAAATAAATACAAGACATTTTAATATTTCTCACATGTGGCAAAATCATTTTTTACCAACAATTAAGATCTTTATGTTGTTGGTACACTCCCACAAAAGAGTAGTGGGTATAAAGAATGGTCCATACTCTCATGCAACATACTGTAGATTGTTTAGCTGGGACTGAGAATTCTGACTATGAAGAATAAACATTTTGAATGATAAGCTTTTTATATCTTTGCAGGTGAATCCTCCCCTTCCATGGGTGCATAATCAAGTCATAAATGAAGTATTTTCCATTAACAGGTAGGACTTTATCCCCATCTCTTAATTTAATAAGTGAGGAAAGTTCACTGTAGGAGGAGGAAGTATATGTTTTTAGAAATAATATGTAAGAAGATAGGTAAATCCAGTAAATAATATCTGCTAGCTTTTTTCTTTACAAATACATTTTAATGTGAGTAATTGTGAACAACAGAATAGAATTCATGGTGGAATTGTAGATTATGATTTTTTCAGAGTTCTTCCTATTTATAACAGTAAATGATCATCCTAATTAAGAACCATAATATTTATGCTGATAAGTAATGTAATATTTCATTCAGTGCATATTTCAAGCAAGCACTTTATATATTAATGGTTCATCTTTCATTTTCAATGAGTACAGTATTTCCAAATTTACCTTGAGAATATGAAGATGAGAAATACGTATGCAATCTTGAGCTCAATGGTTACTCTATAACTCAAGCATTGACACCACTCACTGGAGATGCTACATTATTCTATCATTGTCTTCTGATTATAGGCTCATCATTGGAACCTAGAGACACATTTGGCACCAGTGTGGATTATAGTGTACACCCACTTGAGACTATTTTAAATTATGCAAATCAAAACACTCATTTTTTATACTGCCACCTTCTTCATTCTTGTCTCACAAGTTTCTTAAAAGTCCCTGTCACCTGTGACGTGATCCAAAGCTCTCTGAAGTCAATTAAGAGACTTTAATTGATTTCAGTGGGTTTTCGATCAGGCCTCTTATAGAAGTGTAGGCCATAAACCAAATTGTTATCCCCAAAAAAACTTAAGAGCAGAGGTTTTCTTAATAAGCAATTTTAATATTTTAAATAAGTGCATTAAATAATGAAATGGTCAAAAACTAGGTTATTCCTTTGTTTTGGAGGGTTTTTGTTTTGTTTTGTTTTTTAAATAATTACAGGCAGAAAAGGAATTGTTGGCAGCATTCCCTTTACCAACTACTTCATCTCATGTTGTTTCAGTATACTGCATCTTGGTTAATAGGTGGTTAGATCCTTCCACCTATTATAGTCAGTCAGTTGAGAATGTGCCATTGTCGCAACACAAAATATGATAGGGCTTACTAACAACACACAGTCTATGCACAAAAGGGCAAAATCCAAATTTAACTTTTATTAATTGTTGTTGCCCACAAACCATAGTTTGCAATCCTAAAAGAGAAAGAGGCCATTTTATAGAAGAGAAATACATTTTTGCACAGACTGAGCAAGGATTGTCTGTACCACACATCAAACCTTATGATTTGGTAGGTATGCCTTTGTATATAATTATCCAGGATTCTAAATACAAATATACTGTATCACATTTATATTCTTAATAAGAAAGTGGCTGATGAGGAAAATTGAATTAATACTTCATTAAGCCGTATTATACAATTCATTTTAATAAAATAAAATTTGTTGCAACCTAAGCCACGTTACAATATTACACAATACTGTGTGATAAAAATAATTGATTAACTAGTCAGCAGTTCATGAAACCCCAGCAGATTTGATCTTTCACTCTGCATCTATTAAATTCATATATTAAGTGATTAATGAGCATCTTTATTCTTTTTTCTTCTTTAATTTCAAAAGTTGAAGTACCATAGCAAACTTAGCAATCTTTGTAAACAGAACCCAGAATTTTAGCAAGCATCCAGGATTCAGTTTGGAATCCCAAAAGCAAGATTATGGTTTGGAAAAGAGGAGAGAGAATTCCCTTCCTTGCATGTAACAAAGTGTATTGTCAGAAGTCAAAATGAGCTGGGTGGCAAATCAGAGATCAAAATTAATATGAACACACTGGTGATTAGAATAAAGAAGGAGATTATGAACGGCAAGCTGGGGAAGTCAAGGTTGGATATTAGGAAAAACTTTCTCCCTTGGAAGGTGGTAAAGCATTGGAATGGGTTGCCTAGGGAGGTGGTGGAATCTCCGTCTTTGGAGATATTTGCGGTCCGGTTAGACAAAACCCTGGCTGGGATGATTTAGTGGGAGTGATCCTGCTTTTAGCAGAGGGTTGGACTAGATGACCTCATGAGGTCCCTTCCAGCCCTAAGATTCTATGAACAGGCTATAGTATAACAACAGAATGAAACATATTGCTTCCTATCAACCTTGTTAAATCTACACCTATTCAGAATGAAGAATCCCCATTAATATCACTGCATGTACTGGGCTAATTTTTACTGCTCTAAATGTAGATTAGTACCACTTACTTCCAATAAGTTGTGCATGGATCTGAGGAGTCTCAAAAGTGAGTGCACATGGGCCACAAATGAGTAACTAACTTTAGGTACTCAAGTTTGAAAATAGCAGTCTCAGCCCCGGATACTCTAAAAGGCTAGCCATGTTAGTCTAGTTCAGCAAAGTGTCAATGAGAATTAAGCACCTAAGTACCTTTAAAGATGTAGGCCTCGGTTACAAAAATGGTGCTTATGCTGAGTGGATGAGACGCCTATGCCTGACTCTCTTTTGATTTTTCTCTGCCTCAATCACTGTCTTCTCCCTTGAAGTTTCTGGTACTACGCAACAGGCCAGAGGCCAGCAGAGACAGGGGAAATGGTCGGGGCACAGTCAGTGACAGTAACCAGTCCTTCTCTTTTATTATTCACTATCTGTATTATATAGTTACACTTTTAGAGGCCAGGGTACCATTGTGCTATGACTAGCTGGAAGGAGACAAAAAAAGGTAAAAGTGGACCACCTTTCTTCTTGGCACATAGAAGAAGGTGGTTTTAAGATACATTATGTTCCCAGGATCCCTGGGGCTGCATGAAATCAGTTCAGCTCCCAACATTAATTAGAGCCGTGTACAGTGGTTCGCAAGGGGCTGCTGTGACAGTTGGGAATTGCTGGAGCAAAGTGAACTCTGACTATGTTCCTTCATTCCCCTTGAATACCAGAAGGAGTCAGTATGATAGTGTCAAGTGATACAAAGTAGCATCACCAAACCCAGGCATCGGCAACCCAAAAGATAAGAACCGTTTTTTGAAATTCCTTCAATAACCAAGTGTTTTGAGAGCCACAATGGGTGTGGGCTGGGGGAGCTGGACTAGGGCACCTGGCTGCAGGGTCCCCTGGTGGGGAAGGCACCCAGAACCATGAGCGCCCTCCCACATGGTCCCCAGTGGTGTGGGGAAACCCGGAGCCTAGCACAGGCAGCCCGCAGGGTCCCCCAGTGGCAGGGGACCCAAGAACCAGGAGTGAGTGGCCTGCAGGATCCCCTGGCAGCCAAGGGAGGTGGGAGCAGAGCCCAGAGCGGCAAGGGGTCAGCCAAAGAGCCACATGCGGCACCATAGCTGCAGGTTGCAGACCCCTGACCAAAGCCAACATTTTTGTCCCTAAGTCTAAAAAAAGGCAGCACAATTTCTGAGATGTGTTTTCTTCCAGTCATCCTCTCAGTGGACTTTTATATGATAGTACTTTTTCTCTGAAACCTGCCTTTAAGGAACACACTGCTAATCCACTTCTTGAAAATTTCACAACAGCACTAACAATGTTCTGTTTCATCATCAACAAAAAGGCACTGAATTTCTCACTTCAAAAGGAAAAATAAACTCGTTGAGTATTGTGTACAGGAGTTACATAGATGCTCCTCACTGACAATTTTGTGACAAAGTAAGAAGTGATGCAGTTGTGACAAATGTTACGCATTTCACAATCACCACTGCAGAGAACATTTTGTACACACACAGACACGGTCTTTGGAAATCAACTCACTCTCAGAAGAGATAACAGATGATCGATTCAAGCCCTCAGTGAGAATATTTTATTTTAATGAAGCAAACTATATTACACTTTGTCCTTATTTGCTGAACATTCAGTGCTGAATGTTCTTTGATAGACAATGCTGATGCCTCAGTCTGACATTACCGTTAAGATACTGTGATGCTATTAGCATTTAAGCATTTTTCATTAAATTGATTGGGCTAACTTCAATCCTGGTATAGCTCAAGTGGCTTCAGTCAAGAAGAGGGTGAAATAGAACATGCTATAGTCTTATGTGGGATCAGCTCAAAATTTAAGAAAAGTATTGAAAGCCTGGTAATGTGTAATGTTGAAATCAATTGTAGTAAACCAAGTTATTTGTAAAAAAAATAATTGGAATTTAAAGTTATGTTAAACATCAAGCTAATTTAGAGTTAATTATACTTTTAATCTATTTAATATCCTGCAATAAATTTTATACTTCTAATTGATTGATTCGGTCCATTAAAACAATAACTTGTTATCACTATGTTACCAACTTAAAATAAAATGACTTTGTGGATGCAGCAAGGATTGAATTCCAACAGTCTAATTTCTCTTAGACATACCATATATTTGCCAAGGGCTCATTTCTCATTATGCCTCATTTGACTTTGCATACGATCTAGAAGTCTGTACTAGAAAGGGAAAACTTCATTACAGCTATGATCACACAACTTTAGTCCTGATTCTCTGCTATGTCCAAGCTTGCAACAAAACATGGAATAAAAATAAATAAAAAGGGTTTTGTGTAATCCAATCATTAGCACTTTCCAAAGGAGTGAAAAATGATCACATCCAAATATTAATAATAGATATATGAACAATGCAAAAAAAAAATAATCACATTCTAGGCACATTACTGCTATCAAATAGATTAATCATTTACAAAATCTCTCTCTTATTTTGGATATTTAGGGCTAAATTATTCTACAGAGAACAACCCTGATTCTATTGAACTCAAGAGTTTTGCCGTTTATCTTAACCAGTGCAGGGTAGGGCCAATAGCATCTCATGTTAAAAGCACTGAATTATGTATTCTTTTGTAGAGCTTGTTGAAAAATATTTCATGAAACTTGTCTGATTTTTTCCCATTTTTTTAACCAAAAATTTCAAAGTATTTCTATTTTGAGATTTTTTTAAAAAAGAGAATATTTTTTTGTTTTTGTGCCCATCCCATATTTTTTCCATTACCTCTCCCCTTAAATTTAACAATCGCTAAACTATGTCATAGATTCTGGCACATCAAGTAACCATTTTTCCCTAAACATACTCTTGGAAATGAATTAACCATTTTTGGAAAACTTTCAATAAATTAAGAATGAAGCACAGAACAAGCAAGCATGGAATAATTAAGTGCAAATGGTTAAAAGTTTGGCAAAGATATAAGCAACTTAAAATGTAATTGAAGGTGTTTGGTAAAGTTAATTATAGGTAGAGAGAGAGAGCTGGTAACTCTTCCTATAACAAAATAAGATTACTAATACTAATTAATATCTTTAAACTCTAACCTGTCACTATCTTGAGTTCACTGTTTAAATTTATTACCACTGAACATGACATGACTCTTTTTTCAACTGCATATACATCATCCAGGACCAAATTTATTCCTGCCATAAACTGGTGCGACAGCCACCAACTTCACTTCAGCCTTTTCCTTCTCTGTCCCCTTTGGAAAGCTTAGCTCTGCAGGTGGTACTTGTCTCCTTAATTATTTATTCAAAGTAGAACACTTCAACAAGAGAGATGAGCAGCTCACCACATCCCATAATCCAATGGGTACAGCACCCTCCGAAGAAAGGGAAAGAAATCCTTTCTCCCACTTAAGACAGAAAGGTGAAGTGAACCTGCATTTCATTCTGGGTGAGTCCTCTAATAACTGGGCTATAAGTGATAAGTTGGATACTATCACCTCCTCCATTTTAAATGGTGTCTGATCCATTAGGCCCCTTGGGTGAAATACGTGCTCTTCCACCTATATCCCCTCAGTTCGTGGATTATGTGGGTGCTAAGACAGGAGATTTGTGTCCAGACACATAAAGTAAGGCAGTGTACATAACCAAACAGAAATGTAGGATCTAGGGAACTTTTGTAACGAATACCTAAGCACTGAGTGAGTTTAGTGGCCTGCTGAATTAGGCCAAGCAGAATTTTTATGAATTGCAATGGAGCCTAAGTCTGGAATTTAGGCACCTAAATCCAGGGTTTAGGTACCTATGTACCAATGGCTATGTCTACACTTACTAAAGAAGTTCGAATTAGTTAATTCGAACTAACTAATTTGAACTAATTTTAGTTAGTTGGAATTAACTTAATTCGAACTAGCAAAATTTAGGTTGAACTAAGCAAGTGACATGCATGGCACTTGCTTAGTTCGAATTAGTCAATTGCATTAAGGTCAATGTACCGGTTAGTTTGAACTAAGTGCTTAGTTTGAACTAATATGGCCACATTGCGTTAATTCGAACTAACTAGTTTGAATTAACCGTTAGTTTGAAAAGTATAAGCAAATTTATTAGTTCAAATTAAGGAAGCCCTTATTTGAACTAATGAAAGCCTAGTGTAGCCAAGGCTTAAGTTAGTTCGAATTAAGCTTCCTTAATTCAAACTAACTTGCCAGTGTAGACATAGCCAATGAAAGCTGTCACGTCAGGTGAATAAATAAATACAGAGAAGGTTAAGTCACAAAGTCAGTTCAATATTTTTTCAGCAAACAAAACAAATTATTTTGATTCAAACAGTGTGAAACAACAGATAAGAAGATGAGAAAAGGGGAAAATCACCTTTGGTAATGAGTGAGTGAGCCCAAATCTCTATTCAGACCTAATGTAAAGGTGTCAGATTTGCATATGAATTCTGCAGTTTCACATTGGAGTCTTGTTTTTAAGTGTTTCTGTTGAAGCACTGTAACTGTCACATCTTTTACAGAATGTGCAGGAAGGTTGAAGTGTTCTCCTATTGGTTTTTTAATGTTACCATTCTTGATGTCCAATTTGTGTCTATTTATTCTTTTGTGCAGAGACAGTCCAGTCTAGTCAATGTATAAGGCAGGGGGCATTGCTGGCACATGATGTCATATATATTACATTGGTAGATGAGCAGGTAAATGAGCCCCTAATGGAGTGGCTGATTTGGATAGGTCCTGGCACATGAGGAACATGAAGACTGCTATTATGTGTGACTTCTGTACAGCTGCAGGGGAGACAGAATAAAGGGTCCTTCTGACCTCTTCTTCCTCTTTAGCCATTAATGAAGGTATCTGCAATTCAGACCCGCATGTCACAGGAACCTTCATAGAATGATAGACATGTAGGGCTGTAGGGGACCACGAGACATTAAATTGTCCAGCCCCCTTTGCTGAGACAGAAGTTTGTCTAACCTATTTTTAAAAATCTTTGATGATGGGGATTCTACAACTGCCCTTGGTAACCTATATTATCCTGAAAGGTAGAAAGCTCCCCCCCACACCTGCCCCCATCACCCCAACATTTTTTCTAAAGTCTAAGCCAATTATTTTTTTCTTACCTCCAGTTGGCATGGAGAACAAATGATCACCATCCTTTTATAACAACCCTTAACGTATTTGAAGAGTGTTAATAAGTCCTACTCAGTTTTATTTTTCCTCAAGATTAAATAAGACCAGTTTTTTAAAAAACTTTCTCATAGGTCATGTTTTCTAAGACTTTCACCATTTTTTGTTGCTCTCCTCTTGACTTTCTCCAATTTGTCCACATTTTTCCTAATTGGCATCCAGAACTGTACTCAATATTCCAGCTGAGCTTTACCCCTGTGCCAAGTACAGCAAGGCAATTAGTTTCCAAAATCTCACATATGATGGATGCTATTAGAGAGACAAGGTGAATGAACTAATATCTTTTACTGGACCAACTTCTGCTCATGGGAGACACAAGCTTTCAAGCCACACATCACTTTTCTTCAAGTTTGGGAAAGTTATTTGGAGCAACACAGTTACATGCAAGTTGGAGCAGATTGTCTAGTTAAGTAGTTAGTATATATTTTAATGGACCATTTAAGGTAGACTGGTGCATTAACACCTCTGCAGTCAAGGGAGAAAACAAGGGGATTAGTAGATTATATATTGTTGTAATAATTCAAAAAGCCAGAGTCTCTGTTCAGTACATGATTTTTAGTGTCTAGCGAAGCTATGAATTTAAGCTCACAGATCTTTTGAAAGTGTTGTGCCTGTGGATGAAGACCTATAGGTCAAACATAGATTGAGCGCTTTATGAAAAGTGTTCAACTACAGGTGATAGGATGCTTTTAATTTTTTAAAAAAAATTCTTGCATGAGTTCATTTGAGAGCGTAGTGATTGACTGGTTTCACATACATGGCTGTTAGTGGGGCATTTAGTTCACCAGATGAAGTATATAATGTTGTGATAGGCATGTGTAGGGTTTATGGATCTTGAAAAGTGCATAGTGTGAAGAAGATACTGATCACTGTAGCAGTGGAGA
The DNA here is from genome assembly GCA_007922175.1 of Pelusios castaneus. NCBI lineage: Eukaryota > Metazoa > Chordata > Testudines > Pelomedusidae > Pelusios > Pelusios castaneus. The sequence goes on along the minus strand of ML685802.1, from coordinate 1,806,719 downwards.
TACCTCTATTAGTTTTGCATCTGCTGTTCTGGCTTGGTCAGGTGCCACTTTGAATAGGTGTGTCCTAGTCTGTGGGAAGCTCAGGATATACACTTTAGCACACTTAAAACTGCCTTCACCAAACAAGAACACTCAACCAGAGAAACAGATTGCTTCATGGAATGGGACACTCAAGTACCCCAACAGAACCTACTTCATTACAGAAATAAAAATCCCTCAGGACATGTCTACATGACAGCACTGACTTGATCTATGTTAGGTTGACTTTAAGCCACTTCAATGATTACTGTGGTGGCTGATGTCCACACTACCCGCCTTCTGGCGGTGATGCACATCCTCACCAGGACCATCTCCACTGACTGTATAGGGGCAGTGGGAAGGGGATGAACCCCCACTTCTAGCCTTCAAATAACCCCCAACCTCTCCAAGCTCATCACCAGAAGCAAGAGCCACAACACATATTCAAAGGGCAGTTTTCAATTGTTAACTCTCAGAATAGCTTTTCACCTACCCTATAGTAATTTCATCCAGACCACATCTCTAGTTTGCTTCTAAGAGTATCATGTGATACTGTATCTAAAGCCTTATTGAAATCCAGCTATATCATAACCATTGCCCCCCTGACCTCCCCCATCCACTAGGCCAGTAAACCTCTCAAAGAAGGAAGTTAGGTTGGTTTGGTATGATTTGTTTTTGACTAAATTCATTTTGATTACCTATTACCACCATATTGTCCTCCACATACTTACAAACTGACTGTTTAATAGCTTCTTCCAACATTTTTCAGGAATTAAAGTTAGGCTTGTTGGTCTAAATTGCCCAGGTCCTCTTTATTTCCCTTTTTAAAGATAGGTACTATGATTGCCCTTCTGTGCATCCTTCTCTAGTTCTCAAAAGTAAGTGCTATTCATTCCAAAATTCCTTCAGCTATTTCATTAAGTACACGTGGGTGAATTTCATCAGGCCGAGCTGACTTAATACATGTAAATCACCTAATTATTCTTTAATCTGTTCTTTTGCAATTCTGTTTTGTGTTTCTTATTGTTATAATTAATTCTGCTATGGCATCTGGTCACTATTAACCTTTTTATTAAATACCGAAGTAAAACAAGCATTATATACCTCCACCTTTTCCATTTGATATTTGTTGCTCGGCATCTAGAATGGTGTTATCATTATTGCATGTCACTTTTAATGTTTTTTTCATCCAATGTCTGGGAATTGAGACACATCTGTTTTATCTTCCTCTTGTTGATAAGCAAATCAAATTGTATGGCTGTATTTGTCAAAGCCAGCTCATTTCTTCCATTAACCAATGTGTTGAACTAAGCAGGTTAATGTCATCAACAAAAAAGATGTAATCAAATTTTGCTTTATCATTTGTCCATAATATTCCTCAGTTTCCTTCTATGGTTATTTTCCTCATGACATGGTCAATGACCACTGCAAACAATAGTTGGGACATAATACACCCCTACGTTACTCCATTCCAATTGCCACTTCAACCTACTGGCACCATTTGATTGCACATTTGAAACCATCATATAGATTCTTGATTATTCTCATTATTTTTGCTATTATTCTATAGCATGACATAATTTTCCAAAGGCTGTATTTGTATATGCTGTCAAAAGCCTTCTGGAATCAATTAAATTTATCACAAGAGGTACTTGCCATTCTACATTTTGTTCTATAATATGTCTGAGAATACCACTATGGTCTGCACATTATCCACTTGTTCATCTCTGAGTTGAAGGTCTATTTGTTTCTTACTATATTACAGAATGATATTGCACATGATTTTCCCAGGTTGAAAGTAATATGTCTCTCTCCAATTATTGCAACAGATAAGATTATCATTCTTTGCCAATTTCACAATAAGGCCTCTTTTCCACTTCCTTGGGTCCTTTCTTTCATTGCATATTTTACCCAAAAACATAAGGAAAATCTGGAGCAGGGGTTTGGCCCATGGGCCAAAAGTGGCCTGTGGAGCTTTTTTGAGTGGCCTGTGCCCCTGCTGCTGTCAGGGAGCCCGGCTATGGCCACCTGCCCCTTGCCAGGTCCCAGCGCACAGCCAGGAGCCAGGCTGCAGCTGCAAGCTGGGTCCAACCTACAGGCAGCCTGGAGCGGGCACTTACTTCCTGGGGGGTGGGGAGGGCAGCGGTGTCCAACCGCAGCCTGGTTCCCAGCATGGAGCCAGGAGCCAGACTACAGCTGTAAGCTGGAAACTGCTTACTATCTCACACGAAGCCCAGAGCTGCAGCGGCCGCAGGGGAAGTGAAGAGGGCAAGTGGGCCACTTATTGCCTGGTCCCAGGAGGGGAGCAGAGGAGAATCTGAGGCTGTGGCTGCAGGCTTGTCCCAGCTCTCTCAGCAACCTTTCACAGGGAAGGAACCAGGGACTCTGTCAATTAGAGCCTTTTGTAGATTTAATGGTCTGGACTTGTGAGCAATTTCCAAGGTGGGTTTATAATAAAAAAATAAATTAAAAAAAAAAACAGCACACACCTTAACTGAGCTCTGGGCCCTCTCTGCTTTTAGATATAGTTTTCATATAAAGTTCTATGGAATTTAGATATAGGTTTTAGATTTGGTGTTTAGATATAAATCAGTCTATGTAAAAACAAGTGTAGCAGCCTCAAAAGAATCAAGGGAAAGGAATTGGAGGACAGTGGACCTGGAAATCAACAAGTTAGCTTCTGGTCTTCAGCCACAGAAATCACATTAGACTAGAGAACTATTTTTAAGAGTTTGATCTTTTTTTAAAGTGTAACATTTTTAATTTAAAGCTGTTTTTAATTTTAAATTTTCTTTCCACTAAATAAAAGTTTTAAAATTTTAAATAAATGTTTTAAATTAATTTAATTAAAGTAGTTTAAATTAATTACTTGATCTTAATTGAAATTTAATAGACATTTAATTAATTCAATTTTAATTTAATTTTGAATAAATAGACTGATGACCCTTCAGGGCTTTAAAAATTATATTTGTGGCCCTCGAGGCAAAATGGTTGGGAACCGCTGATCTGGAGGGTTGTTTCATCAGTTGCTTTTAGTATCTCTGCAGTAATGTTGGACTCTCCATTTGCTTTTCCATTTTTTAGTTTACTGATGGATTTTCTAACTTTTTCCATTGTACTGTATTATCTCCTAAATCATTGTCAAGTTCTACTGTTAGGTCTCCATTGTGTATTTCTAGTAGTTCACTTGGGCCTGATTTAGTTAAAAACAGCCTGAAAATGATCTGCCCATCTTTTTCTTTGTTCCTCTTCTTCATAAAATCACAGGACTGTACTCATCAAAGCAGCAGAGAATTACTGTCTCAATAAAAGACCCTTTCAGTGACAATAAAGCACTGAGCATGGAAAAAAAGATGAGAGAAAAATGAAAGCCCTTCTAGTTTGTATAAGTTCTTTATTATGAACTGATTGTTCTATTCTGCCCATATTACTAATCTATAATTTTTGTGGGGGTCATTCTTCTCCCCCAACCTTTTGGCAGGATTTTCTTTCACAAGCCTCCCCATTCTTGTGATATTAATAATATGAGCTTTCTCGGTCTACATAGGGATCAATATTTAGTTCCATTTGTGTGGAACCATCACCTGTATGGAACTATTAGTTCTAATTCTTTTTGCTCCTTTAAAGTTCAGTTCAGAACAATTTCTCCATGTTATTCATTTGTAGTTCTTTTGTTCTTTTATTTTTAATTTATTTGTTGCATTTGTCCTGTGTTCATTTTATACAGGGATTTTTTCTGGTATATTATAAACAATGACTTTTATTTATTAATTATTATTATTATTATTAGCTTCAGATTTCCAGGGAAATTATTGGTGTTTATTATATATTTTTTTAAAGGTGCAAAAATTAACTTCACAGTTTTGTGGGTAGATACTGAGGTTAACAAAGCAGTACAGAGAAAAAGTAACAAATTTTAAAAAAATTAAGAGTACTAGAAGTAAAAGCAGTTTAATGTTATGATTTATTTTATGAACTGTACATTACCCATACATACACGTGTTCACACACACACACACGCACACACCATCCATATACATTGCCTTAATTTAAGAAAGCCTCACATTTGCACTTTGATTAACCTATTATTAGCATACACAAATCTACCTAATGTCATATATTGGATTTTCTTAGCATGAGCCATAGTTTTATTTATCTGAGTGATCTTTTAAAATAAAAATAGAACATTTGTAAAACCCAGCAGATATTGGATAAAATCAATACAAGCAAAACCAACCGGTCTAATTATAAAACACTTTAACTGTGAAAGCACACTTTAGAAATCAATAAATAATCAAAGGCTGTTGCTACATGTCAGAGACTTTTTTAATAAAAATAATTTTCAGTAATCTTTATTTCACATCCTTGGCCAGACCAACTGCACTTTGACAGTGCTCAGTAGTTCTGTGTCTGGGTCCCATCATCTTTTACTATGGCTAGCGGTAGGTACCACCAGTGAGGTACTAGAGTTTCTTTCTACGAATATTCACAGCAGTGCTCCAAGATGAGCTATTTCATGCTTCACTCTCCAAATGAGACTTATTAAATTACTGAAACAGATTAAAAACATTACTTTTATATAATCAAAAATATATGTTGTTTCCATTCACTTTTACTTTTCAGCACATTGAGCTGGAGGGAAAGATTTCATACTTGTTTATTGTGCTAATCATCAAGATTAACTTACAATAAAGCTGTATGATATCTTGATTTGATTTGTTTTAAAAAGCTTTTCTTCCTGCTCCATAACAAGTTCCTAAAGCGCTAAGAGGGATGAGTTCTCTTTGTTCTACAAAAAGAGGTTAATAGGTGGTGGGAGATGATACAAGTAATTTTCTAAATTCATTTTGATGTTCATGACAAATGCCCCAAAACAGCTGGGCAACATTTTGTGGTCAAAACTTTTTTGGAGAAAGAGATATTCAGCAACAGCAGAAGGGTTTGCAGATTCCTGTTAGACTGTCCAATTGTTCATGTAGGAAAAAAAGCAAAAAGTATTTTTTTAAATGTCAAAATGTTTGACATTTTAAAAACATAGTATTTTGACTTTTTAGTCTAAACAACTTTTCAATGTGAAATTTCCTTCCATTTAATTTAAGAATACTGAAAAATGAAACATTTAATTTCCAGTTGAATTAAATGTTTGGTGTGACATGACACAAATTGGTTTTTAAAAATTTGACAAATCAAAAAGGAAAATAAAAGTAGTAATCATGGATATCTGAAACCTAACTTTTCTTGCATTATTGTGCAAAAAGCAAAGACACAACACTTTCAAATAAACATTCCTGCCTTTTCATTTTCAGTTTTTGAAATAAAAAGTATCTAGTTATACACAGCCAATCAATGATAAACAAACAAAAATAAAACAACCTCCCCAACAGACACACACTAGTAAGCAATCCTTATCTTTTTTATCAAATGGCCACTAACGTAAGAAGAAATAAGGGAAAAAGACAGACCATTCCATTTGCATGATATTACTTGGGTATCCAATCATATTGAAGATTCCAAAAGAAACCCAAATCTGCTGATCTGTATAATAATGAGAGAGCAGTTACCTTTAGTCAGGGTGAGTTGGTACAGAAGTTGGCATGCAGCAACTCTCCAAAAAAGGGCCATACTTCTGGATTTTAATATACCTATTTTACACCCCTCTCCCATCATTTGAAAACTTATTTTATGTCTGTTTAGATCAAATATGATATTGACCTATCAGATGGTGCCATAAGAAAGTATGTGAGGTAAAACAATAGTACACAAAATGAAAGTTATTTCTGCATAGTTCTAGAAACACTGCGACATGAGTATGAATGCAGTCTTTATTGTTTATGTTCAACACCTTAGCATGATGAGTTTGGACCAATAAGCTACCAAATGCCAATTCAGTAAGAGAAATGTAATGGTTTTGCATAAGCAATTTTTCCCCCAAAAAACAATTAAGCTGTTTAGCATGTGGGAAAAATGGAGCAGATCAACATTTTGTTACATACTAACATGAAATATTTTCACTGCACATATTCTTAATTGTCAAAATTAGGGATCTAAAAATATTTTAATTACAAATCCATTTAAATGTTCTAAAAATAGAATGTTTAAACAGTTAAACATTGGGGGATGCTGTGCAGGGCTCGGCTCCTCACTGCTAACTGAGAGCTGCCTAACTCTAGCTCCCCCTCTCCTCTGGCTCTAGGCTCCACGCCTCCCCACTGCTTACAGGGCAGCTCATGGGGAGCCTCGCCCAACTGCAACTACCTCCCTACCCCACACATGCATTGGGTTCCATTCTGCCCCACCAGCAAGAGCTGCCTAGCTATTCTAGCTGGTGGGAGGTCAGCTGAGTTGCCATTCCCCTCCCTTCACAGTATTAATGGTAATCACCTGCTTAAAATGTTTAAACAGCTGGTTATCATTTAAACAATTAACCTTTTACATCTCTAGTCAAATATATATAACTTCAGTTGAAAACTGCTAACCAGATCAGTCTTACCCTGAAAATTGTTCACAAGTAACAATACATTGGGTGCCCATACTTTGTACTGCATGGTGGGTAAATACCTGAATTCCTAATGTAATGTTTCTTCATTTATAAAAGCTTTTGTGCACACAATGTGCCATCTAGTCTGCTTTGTAGAAGGTATTAATTTGTAATTGCCTATACATCCACTACTTTGAAACAGTTAAGAAATTAACTTTTTAATTCAACGACACTTATGCACAAGTTATTACTACTGCGAAATGACAATACACAGCTTCATAATGGGCTTCAGTCAAAGTGCTCGCTAAACAAAAATGGCAATTTTGATGCTAATTTACACTTAATGTAGTAAAAGTCTGTACACTTGTACAAAATGAGAAATGATGAGGTTGTGATAAAGCTAATAGTGTACTTCAGGAATTTTACATCTACAGGGAAGTTACAGTATATGAAAGACATGGAGGATACAAGCCCCTTAAATCTTACATCAAACAAAAAAGGCCTCTCCAAAAATTTGGAAAAATGTGTTATTTGTCAGGAAACATCAGAAACGTGCAAAACTGTAAAAAGCCATTCGTGCTGGCCAGAATTCTATGATGCTGGCAGCAGATGCCAGAAGCGATTAATTGTATTGGCAGCTACTGGAGGAATTTTCTAGTTTGGATGATGTGCCACCAATACTATGTCACAGGGGATGCTTTCAGAAAGACACAAGCATGTTGAATTTGGCACATGTCAGAACTGTAGTGAAACCATGAAAGAAAACAGACATTGAATCTGATCAAAGAATACGTTCACCTGTAGCCACAAGAGCAAGCACCTCTTGCAGAGATTGAGCCTGTTGCTTAAGCAAATATCATGCAAGACAAGAGGTTGCGTAAAACAGAAACATTTGAGAGAGCAACCAATACAAGGGAGACAATATTTCAAAGAAGAGATGACATGCTGTACAGATTATCCATTGAAAACTTCAGAGGGGTAGCCGGGTTAGTCTGTATATAGCAAAAACAATGAAAATCCTGTGGCACCTTAAGGACTAACAAATTTCTTTGGGCATTAGCTTTCGTGGGCTGCAACCCACTTCATCAGATGCATCTTATTGAAAACTTGGTTACTAAAGATTCAATTTATCATGCAACATGCCTTTCTTTCTGCTACAGTAAATCGAATCTTGAAGTAAACCCATCTAGTTAAACTACAGCAATACAACCATCTTTTGGCATTGCATTTTGTCAGCAGATTGATGACACAGACAATGATCTTAGGTACAACAAGAAGGCTGTTTTGTGTCCCAATTTGTGCAGGAGTTTGTTCTTTGGTTGCTAAATAGAGAGCATATACTTCGGACAGCATTGAATAACATTCTTCAGAAGACATTAAAATATGGTACTTCCCAATTGCATAGTGCACAGTATTTAACAGTTCCAAAATTATCAAACCTATGTACATAACCCTTGAGAACAACTACCCCATGAGTTTGAGTCTCACAGTTTAATTCACAAACTTTCCTTTTATGGTTTCTGCATCAATTATGAGAAGGTGAAGTGGTTCATCACAAGTGCTACAAAAACTGAAGGAGAAAGACTCCAGAGAAGTGAGTTAATTCCAAATGGAACTATACACTTCATGTTGGTGGAAATCTGATCAATGAAAGAAAGAGAAGATAATACAGACATCAACACAGAGACCACTGGTGAAAAGAATACTTGTTATTTAGTAGCTAGAATGGTATTTCATAAACAGTCTGCCGATAGTCCAGCAACACAAGAAACATCACTGAAGCATGGAAAAGAAAAATCACTTACTCTTCCTGGGCAATCAGTCTCTCATGGAATGTGAATCGTTTGAAAAACCTAAAAAGATATAAACTGACTTGCCTTTAAAAAGTTCTTGAAATAAAAACTTCTGTTACCTACGAATGAATGCTGCTGAAGATCTGTCCTGGCGTCTTTTAAGACTACTATCTCTTGATGTCCTGCCAACACCAAATTACACTGATGTTGTTCACACTCAAGTAATTCCATTTTGGACTGGGTTCAACCATAAGCTGGCAACAAAGAAGAGCACCTACACAGCATTTGCATATGCACTTACAGTGGGTGCTAAACTATCTCACATGGCCACAGTCTATATTACAATGATGAAATGTAAGGAAATGTCAGTGTTCCATGTTTTCATACTTCCTTTACTGCAAACAGGTCCAATTATGGCAAGTAGATACCAGTTTATATTTTGGATATGTTAAATCTCCCTGAAAAAGTACATAGTGCCTCTGAATTTGGGAGATCTGCTGTGCATCAGACTCCTGGTTCTTTCACTGGAATTTGGAGTGACATGGGAACAGAGAAACTGGGAAAGACTTAAAAGACAGCAATGGGATTGTAGAACTGACAAGAAAAAGCCAGCCCATTTCAGCTGGATCCTCCCAAGACATGCCCTGAGTGACTCTCTCAGCTTTGATATAAACCAGTCACCTAACAAAAAGTAGTGAAGACAAAGTCCCCCAATAAGTTCTGGCATCTGCATTGCAGAGAGATGAACTGCTTGTTATAGCACTTACCAACCATGTCATTAACAATATTACAAACCTATTTGACTGTGAATAATATCCAGAGATGCTTATCAATCTATCCGACTGTATGTAACATTAGAAGTACAATAGTGAGTGTTGAAAATCACAGACAATGGTGAAAAACAAATGGAAAGATTTTAGAGAGATGCATGTGATTCTGATGGTACATGAAGCTTCTTTAGCCCAGTCCTGAAATCTGGCACTCTTTTTTTTTTAAAAAAAAGTGCTTACATGGCTGAGATGACCAAATTTAAGTCTAACAAGGGAGGGGTAATCACAGCAGCTATCAGCCCAGAAATTGTTTTCAGCTGAGTCCTGTCCTTAATAATATGCAGAAATGATATTTAATGGGAAGTGGTCTTAGTTATCCAATAGAACCTGGGCCTATATCCCTCTTCCCTGTTGATAAAACAATGAGAAGAACAGACAAAGCTGAATTAGGGCATCAGCTGGCAGTTCAAAGTAAAAGAATCCATGAGCTAACAGCTCATGAACTAAAGAAACCATATTGGACATGACTGTCATACAGTTAATGATTGGAGAAAAAAAAAATCACACATTCAAAGAACTGGCTTCCACACATTCAAAGAACTGAGGTAGATCCTCAAAGGATTTGACAAAGCTAATTCTGTAACTGAAGTCTTTAACAAATAGGATAATCATAACTCTGTGCAAACTGGAGAAAGACAACCTAGACAGGATCTAATGGTCAATGTACATCCATAGAAAAGGTTTCTAAATGTGGTATCCAACAAGGAATCACTTGCAAAACTTCTCTGTGAATGTATGGTTGTGTAGGAGCGCACCCAACACTAGTGCTCCTTCTTGCCAGAGGCTTTTCCAAAGGTGAAGCAGCAAAGTCTATCATGAATAGATATGTTGAAGAAACTCATGACTCAAAATAAGGCAGACACAAGGATGCTTCTATATGTTGTATGTATCAATATGGCTTTTAGAACCCTAGTAATTAGGTCATCTAATACAGGTGTTTTTGTCTTGGTTTTCACTACTTTCCAAAACTAGAACTCATAAATAACTTGTGGATTAAAAGAGGCACCATTCCCAACACAACTGCCAAATGTTGCTTCATATCTCTGCGTGCAAATTATGACCACTCACTCCTGTAATGTATTTCCTACTGTACATGCATTAACAGGATCCCTATTTGATGCTGAAGAGGAAAATCTGTATTTAATGTTATCAAAATATAAGTAGATAGAATAAGCTTTCAAATGATGTATGGTTTCCCTGCGTGTAGAGAAGATACATGAAATCGACCAAATATCTCTCACCTAAAGAGAAAAAGGGGTAGGTCTTCAACTGGTGTAAATTGTGATAGCTCCATTGAAGTTAATAGAGGTATGATGGTGTATGCCAGCTGAACATCTGTCCCAAAATCTTCAGAGATCTTCCCTACCAGCATCACTTCAATCTTGCCTGTATTCAACTTTAGCCAGCTGTTCTTCAGCTACGTATCAAGTAAGTAATGAAAAAGCTGGAAGATGTTGCTCTTTTGGTTTGACAGAAAATGGGTTCAACATCTTTATCACTGTCAAGCAGCTTGATAGTTACAAATATAGAACTACTCAAAACAGAGGAGGTATAATAACTCGAGTAGGAGGATTAGTATGATCACAGTACCAATGAGAAATAACTATATCATTATCTAAATCTTTGTACTTTGATTGGCTACGTGCCAGACAATTTGAGTACAGCAATTTCTACACCAACTAGATTTTGCAATTCATATAGCTAAAACAATCAGAGTGTATGGAATTGTTACATAATAAGGAAGTGTACAGTTATAAATCAGTAGCTGCCAAGCATCCTTGAACTCTGATGGAGAGAATTCATTTCGGTGTAACAGAGTCTGTATATCCTATTAATTAAAGAATAAAACTCTGTTTAAAGAAAATCCTTGGTTAATCCCTCCAAAACAGTGGACACCACATCTGTTTCCCTCCTCCCGTTCCCACTTATCTAGATTGCAGTGACAGTTTCTATCTGAATCTGCAGTTAGCTGTGAAAATTTTAACTTTAATAAAAGCCTAGTTCCTTCATAGCCAAACAGAGTGAAGTCCTAGGAGAATCCTTGTGTGTCATCCTCAGTGTCCTTTTTGATCTGACCAAATTGAATCTTTCATGCTTCCTGAATAAACAGGTGGCGTTTTCTGAAGTTGTCTGCTCCTTGGATTTTTCATAGCTGTTTCTATGATTTATGTTTTCACATTAACCAGTGCCAGTGGGGACAAACACAGCTCTTTGGTTTAAAGTTATTTTTGCAAGTTTAGATACTTTTATCAGCCTTCAATTGTTTGTTAGTTGTTCTGTTATACATTGTTTGTTTGTTTGTTTGTTTGTTTTTAAGATAACATGCATTTAGTGAACATTTTCAATTTGTCCAATCTGTATAAATTTAAATTTTGATATTACCAGTAAATATCTCTCAGGTCAAAATTCCTATATTGTTCCTTAACATCTTCCTGGGATGGGATTGAAAACCAGTGTAAACCTGAGAGCAACTCGTTTCATGGCCAGTTTAGGAGGCATTAGGGGGTTAAACTTACCTAGTTTATAGAAGTTGTGTCAGGCACTTAATGCCAGAGACATGTCTGAATGTCAAATGGTTGAGCTGCATCACACTGTTGATTGGGAAGGGAAGGTGTATGTATCTGCATGTGTTCTTTAGAGGGGTGGGCTGGAGGGTTCCAAAGCAGAGAGAAGTCATGAAAAGCAAGAGAGGAAAGATTTCATGGGTTAAAAATTTCCCATGAAATTTCATCCGGATCAAAAAGTGGGAAGGACATAGCTTGAAAAAAAATTAGATTGTTCTGCTTAAACCCAATATATCAGCATTTTATTTGGAAATTGCCAGGTGAAAGAAACATTTTCCAATTTTTCAGGGTTGCTGTCAGTGCTAACCAACTTAGTTCTGTAAAGTTTCTTGACATCCTTGCGTGAAGTTTGTGTTCGATTTTAAATAAATCATTGGAATCAGCTTGAGGCTCCTGTTACAGGCAGAGGAGGCTTTTGCAAAAGTTTTGAGAAAGCAGGATTGAAAAAGAACCCTCATAATCTTATTAGCTCATCTTCTGGGGGAGGGGAGGGAAACAATTCATTTTTGCCATTGGGCATTTCTGGTTCCTGATCTAATGGCTCAAGTATACAATAAAATCTCTATCAACTATCTATTACAGGGCTGATTAATGTTTTAAAAATGTAAAATCTCTTAATATTTTCTCATATAGATTAAAGAACTTTTTGAATGATAGGTTTACACTACTGGGGAGATCCATGTTCCAACTAATGAAAATATAGTGCAGGGAAAAATCTCTCTGTTAGTAATGCTAAAATGTGGCTTATCTTGCTCCCTATACCAGGCCCATCACCATGGTATCAAAGCACCACAGATGGTTCGGAAATGGATAAGGACCTTCTAAACTGAGACCATGGGAAATAGAAGTTTGATGCCCATGAGAAATACCTAACCAAATTTACTGCCTTAACATTCTGTAAGTTATTCTACTATCATTATTAAAATAGTGATACAATACTTTGAATGTTTATAGAACTTTTAATTTAGGAGTTCTATACTGCACAGTCAATCAGAACTGCATGACACAAATAAATGTTACAATACCCATTTTACATATAGCAAAACAGTAACAAAGATTATGACCTTTGTTTATGACCTTAAGTTAAAGCATTTCTGGACAACATTTAAGAACAAGCTTTAAACTTTAAAGTTAAGCACGCATTTTTATGGGCTGCATTGAATCAGAATGCATTCCTGAATCAACCAAGACCTTTGTGACTCACTCACAGCCATAAAAAGTTTAAAAAGTAAGAATCCCTGAATCTTAGTCTCCTGCTATAATCACTAAACCACATTCATTACTGCTGTAATAACCTATTGAAAACAATATTATTGTGGGTATGAATTTGACTCACTATTTTTCTAATGAACCTCAAATGCTTAGAGATTTGTGAATGTCATTTGTTCCTCAAAGATGCAAGTAGAAGGAATATTTAATGTCTTTTTTAATATTAGAGTCCTATTGGATAACACTTTTAAATTTGAATTTAAGGTGCTCTGCACTGACATTTTGGTTCCAGCAGATTTTTTAGTATAATAATACAATTTTGGTGAATTTGTGGCTAGTGAAAAAAAGCACAAAGTACTTACCGAGATAAATGACTTTATGTTATTTATTATATATGTTTTTATAATATTAATCACAGAGGCTATGTCTACACTGGCAAGTTAGTTCAAATTAAGGAAGCTTAATTTGAACTCACTAAAGCCATGGCTACACTAGGCTTTCATTAGTTCGAATTAAGGGCTTCCTTAATTTGAACTAATAAATTCAAATATGCTTTTCGAACTAAGGGTTAAGTCAAACTAATTAGTTCAAATTAACCAATGTGGCCATGTTAGTTTGAACTAATTGCTTAGTTCAAACTAAACGACCCATGGAACTCAATTCAATTCGCTAATTTGAACTAAGCAAGTGCCATTCATGGCACTTGCTTAGTTCAAACTAAATTTTGCTAGTTCAAATTAAGTTAATTCGAACTAACTAAAATTAGTTCAAATTAGTTAGTTTGAATTAACTAATTTGAACTAACTTTAGTAAGTGTAGACATAGCCATATTTATTTCTCAGAGTCTAAGGGTCTCACGATAGGGACTGTATTCACATCTACTGCAGCACTTTGATGATACATTATTAATGGTATAATAATGCATTTAAGATTAAAAATTATTCACTATCATCAATTAAAGTAATAACCATTGATACTGGCTTTCTGTTACTATATAACCCCCCCCCAACAATAATTCAGTTAAAATAAATCAATTGCATTTTAATTCTAACTATATGAAGAATGATATGAACCAGCTAAAGTAGTATTTTCCTTCATTACTATCATTACTTATTATTACATATGTAAATTATATTGTATGTAACATATAACACAACTGGTCAGGGTGACTACTTGAGAATCTGGAACAATGGATGAGAAGATAAAGTCTTAGCACTCATAGGTGAAGAGTATAAATAATATAGTGAAATTTGAACTATCTTCATAGGTTTGTTTTTTGTTTTTTCTTGCATAGCATTGCCTTTTTTTTTTTTTTAAACTTACAGTTTTTGTTAAAGAGCACTGTATTCAATGACACTTTCTGTCCCTCCACTCAAGCATACACAGAAAGGTTTAATATTAGGTTTTAAAAAATCCAATGTAAAAAAGTGCTTATCCGTGTAATAAAAAAACCACTTCTGATTATTAAAACTAAAATAAAAATCTTGTTCATTTCCCCATTAATACCGTTTCACTATATCTTACAATAAATATAGACTACTCATTTTCAGTTTTCCTTCTAATGAGTTTACACTGAGGATCCTAAGCACAAGTTTTAATTTTAATCAGGTGAGTATTGCCACTGACATCAATGGAACAACAAACATGCTTAAAATTAAGCACATTCTAAGTGCTTTGCAGGATCTGAGACAGAGAGCTCAGCCCTTCACAGTTCCAGACCTAACAGAACAAGGGAGTCTGGTACAGACTTTGAATGTTACCATGCTTTTTAAATTGTGCAAGTTAACCATCAATCTTAAAGTGAAGATAGAAACCACCTTCCCGTTCCTGCAAAAATGCAATCTATCAATGTTGCTTTTCTGCAAAGTGAACTAACATCTCCAGGAGGAGTGAAAGGGGAGACAAATAGTAATGTTCAATGTGCCATTTAAATCCACAGCACATCTGGAAAGATCTTGTGCTGCTACATTTCTGAAATAAATGAGGCAATCACATGGCATTAGTTAACTTAATTAGAGGGAAACTGAGTTTCAGTATAGGATGCAGAAATAAACTTTCTAGAAATCATTAATGGCTGCTTTTTGGAACAGTAAGTCCTGGAATCTACAAAAGAAGAGGCAATTTTTGAATTAGTCTTAAGTGGCACACAGTATCTGATCCAAGAGCTGAATATAGCTGAACCATTAGGTAATAAAAACCATAATGTAATTAAATGTAACATCATTATATGGGGAAAATACCAAAGAAACCCACCATAGTAGCACTTACTTTTCATATGGGGAACTATGCAAAAATGAAAAAGCTAGATAAACAGAAATCAAAGGGAACATCACAAGAATGAAATGCCTGTAAGCTGCATGGAATCTTTAAAAAATATCATAATAAAGGCTCAAACTATATGAATACCCTCTCCCCCTCCACACATACACACAAGAAATTAAGAAATTTTTTAAAAAAATCACCCTTGCTAAACAACAGAATTAAAACAGCAGTTAAAGACAAAAGACATATCTTAAAAATTGGAAGTCAAACTGTGAGAAAAACAGAAATAAGCAGAAACTCCAGCAAGTCAGAAATGCTCTGGAAAAGGGGTAAGAAGTTAAGTGACAACATTTGCAGACAATAGAAAATTACTAAAGATACTTGAATCCAAACCAGACTGAGAAGAGTTACAAAGCGATCTTACAAAACTGGGTGATTGGCCAACATAATGGCAGCTGAAATTCAAAATGCAAAGTAATGCAAACATAATCCCAAATATAGAGACAAAATGAAGAGGTCTAAATTAGCTATTATCACTCAAGAAAGAGATTTTATAGTCATTGTGGTTAGTTCTCTGAAAACACTTTCTCAATGTACAGTGCCAGTCAAAAAAAAAAAAAAAAAAAAAGTTAACAATGTTAGGAACCATTAGCAAAAGTATAGATAATAAGACAAAAAAAAGCCAGAATATAAATCCATGGTACACCCACATCTTTAATACTGCCTGCAGTTCTCTTTGCCCCATATAAAAAAAGATACATTAGAAAGGGCAACACAAATGATATGGGGCATGCAACATCTTCTATATGAGGAGAGATTAAAAAGACCAGGAATGCTCAGCTTGAAAAAGAGATGACAAAGTGGGGGCTGTGGTAAAGGTGCATAAAATCATGAATGGTGTAGTGTTTTTTACTCTTTCACATAGTAGAACCACCAGTGGTCACCCAATGAAATTAATAAGCAGCATGTTTAAAATAAACATAAGGAAGTATTTATTTACACAAAGCATAGTCAACCTGTGGAACTCATTTCCAAAGGATGTTGTGAAAGCTAAAAATAGAACTAGGTTCAAAAAGAATTAGATAAGTTCACAGAGGATATCAATGGCTATTGGCTAAGATGGTCAGGGTAGAAACTCCATGCTCCAGTTATCTCTAAGCCTCCAGTCATCAGAAGCTGGAACAAGATAACAGGGAAAAGATTGCTTGATGATTGCCCTCCTCTATTCATTCCCTTTGAAATACCTGAAACTGTCCACTGTCAGAAGACAGGATATTAGGCTAGATATTTGGTCTGAGCCAGGATAGCTATTGTTATGTTCTTAAAGTGCATATACATGTTTTCTAATTGATTAACTGACAAAGCAGTACCATTTCGAAAGATCTATAGGTTGTCCAGCAGCATGAACATTAGCTGGACAGAGGGTAAGGCTTTCAGGGGGACTGCTAAGATTTGGAATTACAGCAACATTCTAAAAGAGACAGGGGGTGGTAAGAGGTTTGAATGCCATTACTAGGTCAATCTCAATAGGATGACATTCAGCTCTCTGGGTTTGTTAAGCACTCACAACTCAAAATGAAACTAATGGAAGATATGGGGATTTGGCACTTCTGATCAGATTCTATATGTCCCCCTTCCCATAAAGTCATGATGGGATGGTATTTCTGCTTTCCGCATTTCTAGACAATTGAGACCAGTGTGAGGACTACCTGACTGAAGCTCAGTCCAGGCTGATTGGTTTATGGGAAAACAAACTGAGGGGTCGTGGAAATCCCATGTTGCAGATGCCCACCAAGAGCATTCTTTTTTTTTAAAAAAAAGCCACAGTTAATGGAGTCTTATTAAGTTGTGGATCTTTCTACTGTTATCAGTGCTTGTGACTTTTCCAAACTATCCCACCTGCCAGAGTTAAGATTTCTAATTTTACCTTGCAAAATTCATGAATATCTCTGTTCTCGTATCAGCCAAGTAACATGTTCTCCTTTTAGTTAGATGTATAAAAGAAAAGACAAAAATATGTGCAGAATTCATACAGATTTTCTCTAGGCATTGGCAGAATTGACATAGTAATTCTAGCAGATTTTAGTACTTTGGTTGTAGATTATCTTGTATTGACCATGTTAAAAATTTATTAAAATTCTGTTAGATACTTGTTCCAGGGAGCTTATTTCTTAACACTAATGCCTTGCTGCCTGATTACCAGTTCACTTATGTTACCCGAGGAAACATTTTTTCAGACAGTATAATTTTTGTGCAAGCCTGATTATTATCTCATTTACTTGCAGATTGACAATTAACTCTTGATATATACCGGTAGCTCCTAATGCACAGCCCTCGCCAGTTACATCGTGAAACACTCTGTCAGTTAACTTGCATTCTATATAAAAATCTACTACAACTGTTAATTTTTTAATTTTTTTTAATTAAAATTAATGTAGCTACATAGTTCAGCTTTTATCAGATGCAGGGCAGCCTTTGTAAATTACTTATGTATTAACAACTATATTACTTTGGCTGACATTGTTTTTTTTTCCATTTTCCTCTACTTGGAATTTCTAGAGAAATGTTTTAGTGATAAAGAGCATATAACAAGTTCTTTAAAGTATTTGTTATGGAAAATCAGCTGCCTAACGTGACCACATTTCTGAGTATATTGATGCATCTATTTGGTAAGCTAATGAGCAAGTAAATTCCTCGCAGCAAAAATATTTTTTTTTAAAGTGCAATAGAAAACTCCCCTCCAAACCACTATATTACTTATTCAGAGGCTTAGTTCGATATTGGAGTTGCTATCCTTAAAGTTAATAAGAATTTTGCCACCGATTCCAATGGGAATGGCAGGGCTGTAGGCAGAGATATCTGGGACCTCAGTGTGAGAAAACACACATAGCAGACTAACCTTTGGCTAAGTTGCTGGACAGATAAACTATTCAGCAATGCAATATAGGTGAGATTCTCACCCCTGATATTACCCCTTTACATAAGGTAAAATGACAGGGCTGCTCTAAAGGATAAAAAGCATAAAAGCCTTGTGACACTGTCTGGATTTAAGGGTCCATTTATTATACTATTTCATATTAATATTTCATAACTGCAATAATCCATAGGAGTTATGCGATATTTAGTACCAGTAGGAAGGTTGTAATTTGCTAAGAATATAGTTTATATGTAGATGTCATATCTGTATTAGAAGTTATGAATGTATTTGTTATATCTGTGTTTCAACTTATCTGATTCTGGGAAACTCCCCAGACTGGATATCTACAGCCATTGTTTCCTTAATGGCCGATTAAGGAAGCTCCCAGGTAGAATGGGCCCAGGGAGAAACCTGCTCAGCCATTAGGACTTGCCCATGTGACAACTCCATTTTGATTTGTAAAAACTTGACAGCATAGGGAAGATTTGAGGTGATAAAAGGCGGCAGCCCCAACTCTATTTTGTCTTCAGTTCCTAGTCTACTACCGCCAACATCCATCTCTGGATCTAATTCTCTGTGACTGAGCAAAGGACTGTGCAAATGTTTGCTAATTGGTGATATCTGACATAGTTCATATATATATATATATATATATATATATATATATATATATATAAGTAAGCAATAAAAGTTGCAGGACTAATGCAGGGTTTCTGCAATGGTCAGGTTCCAATTTACCATGATATCAATATGCAAAACTAGACAGGAAAAATGCTATTTCAGCTCAATTGGGAGTCGGGGAATGAGGGATGTGATGCTTTAATTTATGATCCATTTCATTCAATCAGTTCATGTCAAGCTTATTTTGGAATGTGCCCAATTGGCATTCTGTTCGTACATTGTGAGACGTAGCCTGTCTCGCTGATCTCAACTGTCAGTAAGCACCACTGCCTCATTCCATAGTCCCTTTTGGTCTTTCGTTTTCTGCACAGATATCAATTTGTTAAACATCTTGAATCTCTGACGACTTACACAGCAGTTCAGCTAATGGTCCATATATTAATGCAACTTATCCAGTGGAAACATCTGCCTAAGGCTGGCTTTGCTTTCATGACTGTCAAGCTGAAGGGCAGAAATGTAAATTTAGATGTCATTTTGTTTATCAGGTTTAAAACAAGGATGTCAAGATTAAAAAAAAAGATGCCTAGTTCTAAGCAGCAATTCCACATAAATAATTTATACCCCCAAAACAATCTGCTAGTGAACATTCAAAGGAAGATGTCCTGTCTATATGTATGTTTTATAACTGTTCCTTTCGTATGATTCCAATTAATATTCAAGTATTACTAGGCTCCTGTCTTTAAATGAGTTGTTTATTAATATTACATAAGCTGTCCTCCTTTCTTCTGCCTAGGCAGAGCACAACATGCTGTCAACTATATTGACAGGAAAATACACACACTGGAACTGAAATGAAGCCTTTTACACTTCATGGAACAGATTACAAGTAAGCTTGTCTGTTCATGAAATTCTCTCTTGTGCTTCAAAGAGAACGTTACAATCTGATGATTTATCATTCAGATTTTAATAGCTCATTCAGGTGACTTATAGAAAACTAGTGAATGACCTGGGAAGGCTGCTGCCTTTCATAAAATATAAATATCCACTCTGGGTTTCATATGAACACATAAGAATAGTATCTTTTGTTTTGTAGGATAATTCTTCTAAGAAATACAGCTTCAAAGAAATGCTGCCCAACAGTCATGTGGTAAGCTCTGAATAAATGGCTGTAAAAATGTATCTAGTAACAGCCTTCCATCAAAGTGCTTTAAAAAAAAAGTCAGATATTTAATATTAGAAATGTCAAACAATTAACTGCACAATAACTCAATGATGCCAAGCTGTCTAAGTAAGAACTGCAGTTCATATTGAATGTATCAGAAAAATAAATCAATTTGTCAAAGTAGGTGAAAAATTAAACACAATGGCAATAACTGTAAAGGTGTGTTGTAGTAAATGCAACTTCATAACAACATAGTGATTATCTTGACATGTTCAGCTGTTTAATATCATGCCTGACTACTCCTCTATGATTGATGGTTTTCTTTTGTTAGATATGATAGACCTAAATTAATTTGAACCCAAGTGATTTAAAACTCTTTGATTCATTTACTTTGGCTAAAATCCCTTATGCATTGAAATACTTATATTATTATAAATACATTATTATATATGAATATTTCTCTCTCTCCTTAAAAATTCTCTAATTGCAAGAAAGCAGTACTGAGTCATGATAGAATCAGGATACAAAGACATCACTTAATAATATGGATGGCCAAATTCATTTGGTAAAACTTAAGAAGTGGCCCAAACTTCATAAACTCTTGATATAAAGTCTAATCTGTTTTAGATCTGGGAAATTAAGGGCATAAAGGTAGTATGTACACTCTATTTATACAGAATTTCTGATATGTAGCCACACCTGACATTTTGCAGGCTGTACCTTACCAGCACATTAGTGGGAAGAATGGAAAAATACAGGCTAAGGCCTTACCTTAATTTATGAAGATTGCCCGTGAATATTTAATGTTTTTGCAGAAGTAATAAGAGCTCATTCAAAGGACAATCTTCCCCAACATGACAGACTGCATGATAACCATTTTATCTACCCACAATATATATAAGTTTATTGTCTGACATATTTATTCACAGCAAAGTGCAGAGTCTAAGCTGAGCCAGAAGATACCAGGCACTTCTAGCTTAATTCTGCAAAGATAATTGCATCGCTCTTATGGAGAGTATGCTGTGCCCAGTTTGAAAGCTCATCCCTCATCATACCACTTTCTATGTTTTCTTATATGCACTATAAAAACCTGAGGGAAAAATATGCAGTTTGCAGCGTAGAAAGGTCACAGTAGATTTGAACAGCTGGGAGAGACAAAGGGTAAGAAGTATCAGACTCGGAAGTAGAATGCTGTTCTTTAAAATAAAATATGAATGAATAATATTATTTGAGAAAAAATATTAAAGTGTGCATCTACACCCACATACACATGAAAGAAGTTTAGACAAAACACTGGCTGGGATGATTTAGTGGGAGTGGTCCTGCTTTTAGCAGAGGGTTGGACTAGAAGACTTCGTGAGGTCCCTTCCAATCCTACGATTCTATGAAGAGCATATATAGATCTCTATTAGAGACTAGGCATCTTTGAAAGAAATTAAAAACGACCAACAAGCAGTCAACAAAATACAACACTCCAACAACACACCTTCCATCAAGATTCCCACCCCCACACAACCTCAGTTATTGAAAGCTTTTTACCTCTGAAAAAGCTAGAGTAAAGAAATACACTTTGCAATGGGCCCTGAAGGTCAACAAATTAGTCTATTTCTGATCAAAATGGGAAAGATAGACACATTGAGTAAATAAGGAGACATTTCAATCAACCACTTTCTCCCCATTCTCCTCATGTTAACATTGTGGGAAGAATATTCATGTCTATCATCAATGCTGTGTCAGATCACTTGAAAGAAAAAAAATTGCTATGTCTGAGTAATGTTATCTTGGTTTTGCTCAGAAATTCAGTCGATTCATGCTGGAGGCAAGGAAGAAGGAGGATAACAAAAAATGTTATAAAAATTTCTAATTAACATAATTTCTACCATATAGTAGTCACACAAAAAAAAAAGAAAAAAGTTAATTTCAACATGACTGAATTGCAGTGAGATGGAACATCTCAGAACAGAGCCTTTAAGGCAGGCTTGAAAAAAAAATTGCCCAGGTGAGTATGACTAATGTCATCAACTTCAGTAAAATCCAAGTCTTTAAAAAAAAAAATTTTTTTAAACAACACATGCGATTTATGACAGTTCTGTTGGGATTTGTGAAAGCAGCTGCTACTGAAACACAGCCAAGTATGCAGGGAGGACTCCACTCTAGCTGAATGAAAACTCAGACTTATCAAGCCCTCAAACAAATATCCCTTCTAACTTCTACACATGGGCACCAATGATACTACCAACAATGATCTTGAGAGAATCACTGAAGACTGCAGGTATGTCTACACTGCTAGGATGAGTCTACACTTGTAAATTAAGTCGACTTAAGCCTGCTTAAGTCGACTTGATTTACTCTGCATCTACACTACAGTTTCCTTAAGTCGACTTAAGCTGTTACTTAAATCAACTTAAGGAAATTTTAAGTCGACTGAATAAAACCTAGTTTTACTTCGACTTACTGGCTAAGTCGACTTTATTAAGTCAACTTAAGCCAGTGTAGATGTGGCTTAGCCCTAAGTCAACTTTAAGGGTCCCCAGGGCTCCCTCACTGACCTCTCTCCCAGGTTGCCTGGCACAGCCAGAGCCTGGCATGCCCACTCACAGGGCAGGACACAGCCCTGCCCACCCCGCTTCTATACCCTGCCTCTGTCCTTGTCCTGCTCAGCCCCTATGTACTTTGGTACAATGGGGAAAATGCTGAGCTCCCTGGCACTTTTGAAGGGATGCCTGGGGAAGGGGGGCATCTCTCGGGTGCCCCCTTCCCACCATGCACCACTCCCAGGTCCACCTAGCCCCTACAAGATGACTTAGGCATCCAGTGTGAATGCTCTATGTTGATTTACAGTGTGGACACGCTAAGTCTACTTAACAAAGTCAACTTATTTGAACAAGTGTAGACATAGCCCTAGAGCTGTATGGATTGATGTATTCGGACTGATTCAGTGGGCTGAGGAGATCTGCTCAGTTGATCCCGGAAGTACTCTCCGGTCAACACCATAAAGCCACCCTCTCAAAAGAATAAGGCTGAGTCAACTGGAGAGTGTCTCCGGTCCACACAGCGCAGTAGAGACACAGTAGTACAGTAACAGAACCAAGTGACCCCCCCAGCAGAAGTGTAGAAGGCCTATGTGGAAAGAAGGATAAAGGAATTTGAGGTGCTGTTCTCATCCATCCTTTATGCTGAAGGAAAAGGCCTACTGAAGGACCCCCATCAAATTGTGGAAGTAAATGCATGTTTACATAGGTGGTGTTGGAGAGAAGGCTTTGTATTTGACCAAGAATGTTGTCCCAAGAAGGATTGTTAGGAAGAAACATGATCCACCTAACAAAGAAAGGGAAGAGCACCTTCACAGGCAGGCTTGCTAATCTACTGAGGAGAGCTTTAAACTAGGTTCACTGGGGAATGGAGACCTAAGCCTGGAGGTAAGTGAGGAAGTGGGATATTGGGAGGAAGCACAGGAAGAGGGTGCATCAGGGGAAACCTCCTGATTCCTACTGAGAAATTAGGGAAATCAGTCATTTATGTTAGGTGCCTGTACAGAAATGTAAAAAGTCTGGGAAACAAATTGGATTAGAAGTCCTGGCACAATCAAGGAACTATGATGTGATTGAAGTAACAGAGACTTGGTGTGGTAACACATGACTGGAGCACTGTCCTGGATGGGTATACACTATTCAGGAAGGACAGGCAGGGGAGAAAAGATTGAGGTGTTGCACATAGGTAAGGCAGCAATATGATTGCTCAGAGCTCCAGTATGAAACTGGGGAAAACTCAGAGACTCTCAACAAGTTTAAGTTTAGAGGTGAGAGCAACAAGGCTGATGATGTTGTGGGCATCTGCTGTAGACCACCATACCAGGAGGATTGAGATAGACAAGGCTTTCTTCAGATAACTAACAGAAGCTTTCAGATCACGGGCATTGGTTATCATGGGGGACTGAAATCACCCTGGCATCTGCTAGGAGAGCAATACAGCAGTGCAAAGACAATCCAGGAAGTTTTTTGAGTGTTGGGGAAAGCTTCCTGGTACAAGTGTTGGAGGAATCAACTGCAGGCTGTGCTCCTCTTGATCTGCAACTCACAAATAGGGAACAATTGGTAGGAAAGTAGAAATGGAAGGCATCCTAAGCAGCAGTGACCTGGAGATGATAGAGTTCAGGTTTCTGACAAAAGGAAGAAAGGACCCTGGACTTCAGAAAAGCAAACTTTAATTCCCTCAGGGAACTATTGGACAGGATCCCCTAGGAGGTTAATATGGGAAGGAAAGGAGTTCAGGTGGGCTGACTGTATTTTATAGAAACTTTCCTAAGATATCCCCAATGCACAGAAAGAATAGTAAATATGGCAGGCGACCAGCTTGGCTTAAGAGAGAAATCTCCAGTGAACTTAAACATTAAAAGGAAGCTTTCAAGAAGTTGAAGCTTGGACAGATGAGTACGGAGGAATATAAAAATATTACTCGAGCAGGCGGGGTGAAATCTAGAATGCCAAAACACAGTTGGAGTTGCAACTAAAAAAGGGACATAAAGTCTAACAAAAAGGGTTTCTACAGATATGTTAGCAACAAGAAGGTGGTCAGGGAAAGTGTGGTCTCCTTACTGAATGGATGGCGTGGGGGTGGGCAGCCTAGTGAAGATGATGTGGAAAAATTGGAAGTACTCAATGCTTTTTTTTTTTTGTTTTGCCTCCATCTTCACAGACAAAGTCAACTCCCAAACTACTACACTTAGCAACACAGTATTGGAAGAAGGTGAGTGGACATCAGTGGTGAAAGAACAGATTCGGGACTATTTAGAAAAGCTGGACATGCACAAGTCCATGGGACCAGATGCAATGAATTAGAGGGTGCTGAGAGAATTAGAAAACTTGTGGCAATTGAGAGAGATCACAGACAACTGGAAAAATGCAAATACAGTGCTCAGATTCTCGGCCAATCTGACCTAGGAGAAAATTCCTTCCCAACCCCAAATATAGTGATTGGTTAAACGCTGAGCATGTCAGCGAGCCCCAACAGCAAGATATCTGGGAAAGAATTCACTGTAGTACCACAGAGCCCTTCCTGTCACACATCCCATCTCTGGCTGTTGAAGATATTTGCTACTAGCAGTCACAGACAGGTCATGTGCCACTGTAGGCCCTCTGCTCCATAGACTTACCAAGTTCAGTATTCTCTTCTCAAGATGAAACACGCACTATTATTTAAAAAACAAAAAACAAAAAAAAACCACCCTTTTTTTCTTAGGTCAGATTTTCTAACCCTCTTATTTTTGTTGCTGTTCTCTGGACTTTATCCAATTTGTCTTCATCTTTCTCAAAAGAGTATGAGTACACTAGCAATTTAGGTCGATTTAAACAGGTTTAAGTCGACCTAAATTACTCCCTGTCTACACCAGACTTTCATTAAGTTGACTTAAGCAATTCCTTAAGTTGACTTAATGAAAGCTTAAGTCAACTTAATAAGAGTCACCCATTAGGTTGACTTAAGCCTTAAGTCGACTCCTTAAGTCGACTTAAGGACAGTGTGGATGTGGAGTAACCCTTAAGTCAACTTATTTAAGTCGACTTAAGGGTGGTTAGATCGACTTAACAAAGTGGACTAAGTTGACTTAAAATTAAGACAACTTAATTTACTTTGTTAAGTCGACTTAAAGTCGACCTTACTTTTTCTAGTGTAGACATAGCCAGAGATTGTTGCCCAGAACTAGACACAGTTGCTATGTCTACACTAGGGAATTAAGGTAGACTTTAATAAGTCGACTTTAAGTCAGCCTTATTAAGTCGACTTAGAGAGTGCACACTGGACTCTTAAGTCGACTTAAAGGGACCCTTAGTAAATCGACTTAGAGAGTCCTCACTGGACTATCTAAGTCAACTTGTTTGCTCCAGGGAGAGCCAGCCCCGCATGGGGCTGGCTGTCCCTGGGGCAGCAAGCCCCTGAGCGGTCTGGGGGAGAAGGGAGCGAGGAGCTCCCTTCTGCCTTGGACCACTTGGCTTCCTTCCGCTCGGGACTTCCCATGTCCCGGGCAGAAGGGAATCCTCCTAGCCTGGACCACTGGAGTCCCGGGGACAACTTCCCCGACCGAGTGGTCCGGGCCAGGAGGAAGAGCCGGAGCTCCACGCTCCAGCTGCCCGCTGTGACGGGATGCACATCTGTGCAGCCCTTGGGCGTGACCTGTATAATCTTTCTGTTCAGTTTTGCAGTGTAATTGTGTTATTTGATGACAATTACGCTATACCAGGTTCCTCTGTGAATGCTCAGAACATGGGCCATGTGATTACCAGGGTGCCATGTTCCCTGCTGCAACATGTATGTATAGATGTGAAGCATGTTACAGGGTTCAGACTCAGGACTGTCTCTAGCACAATGGCTGAAGATTTACACATCAAAGGGAATGCTAATGCCCTCCCCTGCTCAGGTAGAAGTGAAGAGAATCTCACAACAGGATAGTGAGGGGAGGGGCTGTGAGCAGTTTGTTAAAACAAAGACACAGAGACTGTGAAGAGGGAGAAGCTGCAGGCTTTCAGCCTGAGAAGACACCATCCTGCAACCAACCTCAAGCAAGATCGGGGCCCTGCCTAAGAACAGGCAGAGAATGGCTGCAAGACATCAGACAGCCAAACACCATGTGCATAATCTTGGACTCTGAGGTTAGTTTAGGTGAAGATGTTAGAGTAGTATGCGGTTTATACCTTTTATTTGATAGTGGTCACTCCTGAATCATTTGTAACATGTTGCTGCCTTGATTGGCCATATTCTCACTTGAAATCAGACTCTGATCAATAAACTAGTAGTTGTTTTACCTAAAGCTGTGTGGTCTTTAGAGGGTGTGGATGTGGGAGGCTGGGCACAATCCACTTCTTTGTTAAGTGGACGGACTGGAGACTAAGGTGATTGGGAATGGGTCCCAATCCCTGTAAGGCAGTGGCTCCCAGGGTAGTGTCTGGGGCTGGGTGTGCTTGCTTGGGAACCAACGCCTGTGTGGCTAGTGGATTTACACCCACTGCCTGGGACCAATTACACGCTGGTGGCTGGTGTGGACTGACTCAGGAGTGAGCGGTCACCCAGCAGAGCGGGGTAAATTGGGGTTCAGGAGTGGGGTTCAAGCGGTCATAGCAGCACACCAGACTGGATTTGGGGAG
>ML685802.1:1733907-1774729 GCA_007922175.1 Pelusios castaneus | reverse complement strand
CTTCCTTCTCCCCAGGGTCCCCGCTCCAGCTGCTGATCAGCTGGAGCGCGGGTCATGTGGAGAAGGAAGCAAACCCCACGGTCCTTTCTTGCTCGGACCTGAGCGGTCCCGACTCTAGAGAGTTGACTTAAGCCTTAGATCGATTAGGAAGGTGGTGTTAGGAAGTCAACTTAATTTTAATTAAGTCGACTGTATTTTGCTTAAGTCGACTTAAGTAGGCTGCTTAAGTTGACTTAAGCAAAGTGTAATGAAGATGCAGGGCCAATTAAGTCGACTTAAGCCAAGCTTAAGTCGACTTAATTTGCCAGTGTAGACGCAGCCAGTATTACAACTGAGGCCACATCACTCACCTACTGTGTCTAACATATGGCACTCTGGTTAATAAACCCCAGAATTATATTAGTGTTTGTTTTAACATTGTTGGCTCATATTTAATTTGTAAGTCACTATACCACAGACCCTTTTTCAGCACCTACCTAGTTATTTACCATTTTGTATTTCTGCATTTAATATTTCCATCCTAAGTGAACTGCTTTGCACTTGTCTTTATTGCCATTCATCTTTTTTATTTCAGACAAATTCTCCAGTTTGTCAATTAGGTCGAAGTCTGGAGCAGATGCAATCTCCCAGGTACAGGTGAGTAATTAACTGATTTTCTTCTTTGGTAGCAATTTTGGAAAATAAGTGGGGTCGGGGGAGAAAATCAGTTCAAGTTGAAACAAAACAGAATTCTTGGGAAATAAAATAAGTGAGAAAAATTTCAGTTCAGATGAAATAAAATCTTTTGTTTTACCCAAAATGAAATATTTTGATTTAGGGCATTTTAAGAAGAGCCATCCTGTCCCCCCCATACACCTTGTGCCCCAAAACCGCAGTGGTTAGAGCACTTACCTGGGACATGGGAGACCTTGCTCTAGAGCAGAGACTTGAACCTATATCTGAGGAATGCCCTATTCAATGGGCTATGGAGTATTCTGAGATGAATATCTTTGAATCTCTCTTATTGGAATTGTTCCACTTTGTACAAAACAACTACAGTAGTCTCTGCAGCAGAAAGAGTGACAATGACTGAACAGCCAGATTTTTAGGGCACTTACTTGAGGAGAGGGAGTGAGGAGAGAGGCAGAGGCTGAATTCAAGCCACTGCTCAAGACAGGGATTTCAACCTAGTTCTCCAATATCCTTGGTGGTGACCTGACCACTGGGCATATGGGAGCACCTCGTCCACTGCTAGTTTTATGAATGGCATCTAAGTTCCCTTGTGAATCTAGCCTCTGTGTGTGTGTGTGTGTGTGTGTGTTTACAAATCATCTGGCAACCTGAAATGGCATTTTTCAGCAAATAAACAATTCAGCCACCTCTAGAGAGGAACAGAGAGCCACACTATCTAAAGATGGGTTACATACAAGTCAGTTAACTCCTTCCCTTTCTTCTCAAAATAAAAGATACATGCACATGTTGCATTAGCCACACTCCTCCAAATTACTGGCCAAACCTTTCAGTGACTAGGAACACTTCACTGGTTGTGTGAAAGTTTTAGTTAATGGCTTATAAAAGTTGTGGAAAAGGTTCATTAAAATAGCACCTGTCTTGGCATGAGTATCAAATCTATGTGAAGTTTTCTCCTTCATTGGCATCATCTATTTTGTGGGTAGGCATGAAGAAAAATGTGGGGACATTATCTGTTCCAAACCAAGCAAAAAGACCACTTGGATCAAGAACCTAACTTTCTAGAAGGACTGATTATCTGATAACAAAGCATCTTCTCAGAAATCTGTAGTCTAAAGGTCTGCTTTGTTAAGAGTTACCATAGAAAAGAAAGGGCTTCTAAGAAAAAATCCTACTGGAAAAAAAATGTTTATCAGAAACCAGGGGCGACATTGTCCCAAAGAAAGTTTCGGGACCCAGGCCCTGAGCCCCGCCTCCTACTGTGCCTCCCACTCACGACACACGTTATAAGAGATAACTTTAATATATATTTTTAAATAGAGAAAAAAATTCACTTCCATCTAATTTGGCATCCCTTAAAATCCTGGTGCTCTAGGCGACCGCCTCATTCACCTATATGGTTGGGACAGCCCTGCATGGAGTTCAAGCAAGGGGGGGGGGGGGAACTATCTTCTCAGTTACCCACAATGAGGAGGTTGGATGTGCATTTCATTGAGTAGGAAGAATAATTTTATTTACCTTCAAAAGAGTTTCCTAAAGTACTACAAAGCTATTAAAAGTATAGTCTTCCTCATCAATTGTATTCAGGAGTGTAGAAGGTGACAGCCTAATTGCTGCAGTATGGGCTTCATTCATGCCTTTACAGAGCTATGAGCCATCTGGTGCATATTCTTGTTGTTTCCTTCTTTAACACCTTGATGAGCTGTGTCATCAACAGCACGTATGTTTGTTCCTACATTCCAACTTTGTTTCCCCCCCAGTGTGTTCCTTTTTGATACAATGTATGTAAAATTATTCAAATACATAGCACAAGAACACATGCATATTAATTATAGGACTCCTGAGATACAACTATATTTGAACATATTTACACTGAAAAATATAAGTGGATTATTTTTGGTGTTATAGTTAAACTAGATAAAGTACACAGAAAAAAAGCCATCTGCAATCTTAATGGAAAACAGCAGTACTCTCATACATCCTTTGCTCACCAGCCAATAAACAAAGAAATAACTTCACACCTAAATTTGTAAAGCTTTATTCAGGCAAATACTCCAATAGAAGCCAAAAGGTCAAATCCTTCGATTCTGATTCAGTTTTTAGTCAGGGAAACCCCCATTGATATTAATGCAGGGCTCGAGAAGTCCTGAACACCAGGTTGCCATGGCACCCAGGATTTTGCCCCTGGTGTCTATCAGGGTGCGTTTACACTTGTAAATTAAGTCGACTTAAGCTTAATTTACTCTGCGTTTACACTACACTTTCCTTAAGCAGCTGTGTCAGGGAGGGAGTCCTCTGCAGAGCCCCCAGGTGGGGAAATCTGGGGTTATAGACGCAGAGGTGTCAACACAACTTCGTGGGCTCCCCTCCTCTGAATTACTGAACTGCCCTTGGAACTCAGGGCAGCCTGGTCTAGCAGCCACAGGGTCAATATACAAGTCCCCAAGTCGGGGCAGTCTGGCTTAGCAGCCACAAAGTCAATGTCAAGCCCCTGGGTCAGGGCAGTCCGGCCTAGCGGCCACAGAGTCAATATACAAGCCCCTGGGTCTGGGCAGTCCAGCCTAATGGCCATAAGGAGGGCGGTGCCTGGGTAGGGGAGGCTCAGGCCCTCCCGCTCCACTGAGCCCCAGCCCAGGGCCCTATGGATGCCAGGGCTATGGCACTCCGCCAGCGGGGATCCAAACTGAAAGATGCTGGCTTCACCCCAGACCCACAATCTGGGCCCCAGGGCTGCTTCCTACCCGAGCGGAGGGTGGTCCTCCTGCGTGGTCCTGGCCTGTGTCTCCTTCGGGGCTTCCCCGGCTACCATCTGCATCTGCAGGTGGGCCTCAGGGCTCCAGTTGCAAGATGGCTGCTCCTGGTATCCTCACACAGCATCAGCGTCTCCCTCTCTAGCTGCTTGGGGCTGGTCCTGTTCCTGGGAAGGAGCTTCAAGTGGAGGTCCTTCTTCCTCACCAGTCAGCCCCAACTGAGCTGAGCTGCCCTCTTTTATGCTGGGACAGCAGTCTGAGCATGCCCAGCAGGGCTCAAGGGGCGGGGCCTTCACCGCCCACAGAGTTTGTTGGGGTTCTTTAGTGCGGGGTAGGCTCACCCCATCACAAGCTGCTTAAATTGACTTAAGGAAAAAGTAAGTCGACTTTCTAAAACCTCCTTTAAGTCGACTTTCTGCTTAAGTTGACTTAAGCCAGTGTAGACGTGGAGTAGCCCTAAGTTGACAGGGCTTCTCCACTGCCCTCCACAGCCTGGCTGTGCCATCCAAAGGGCAGGGCAGAGCCCTGCCCACTCTGCCCCTATGCCCTGCCAGGTCCCTGTCCCCCTTTGCCCCATTGTGCTAAGGTACAATGGGGCAAAGGCTGAGCGCCCTGGCACTTGGCAAGGGGTGCCCCCCTTGCCACCGTGGACCTGTCCCAGGTCCACCTAGCCCCTACAAGTTGACCTAGGCGTCCAGTGTGGACGCTCTAGGTCGATTTTGTAGGGTCCTCTCAAAGTCGACTTAAAATTTAAATGTGGACATGCTAAGTCAACTTAACAAAGTCAACTTAAATTAACAAGTGTAGATATAGCCTCAGAGCCTACCAGCCAGGAAAGTGAATGCTCCCTGATGCCTAGAAAAAGGAGCCAGCGGTCCTGATATTTTCAGCACTGCCACCTCTCTCCATCTCCCTTCTACCCCCCAGTGCTGCTGAGCAGTGGCTTTTTTTCAGCAGTGGGGTGTGTTTTGCATGATGTACTCACCATCGAAAGTAGTCATGGTGGTTTCAGCAGCCAGGGACCCCTTCTCTGCTGCACACCTAGGGGGTGCCTCGGTTTGTGGGCTGGCCCCTAGCTGTCCAGAAGACTTGTCAAGGCCTGTATTAATGATTTTTTTATTGAATGAGTATTAAGGAAGGATGTCAGATTTGAGCCTATTGGTATTATTCACATGGATAAGGGAAATGTGCAGGATCAGGCTATTATTCTATAACAATAATAATAATGATGTTGTTGATAAAAGAGTAATTGCTTCTATGGATGACTATCTTTAACATGCTTATGACAAACTGTGTTGACATTTAGGGAGCACAATATATATCAAGCACCTATGTTTCTGTGTACTGCTGTGAGTTTATTTTATATATTTGTGTGCATCTACTTATTAATAAAATATATGGTGTTGTGGTATAAAGGATTTTATCAACCTAAGTTTGGGATTGCAGCATTACAAGTCAAAGTCAACTGCCGCTATGCATGTCATCCTAAAACTTACGATCATACTTTGGAATGTCTTCATCATCAAGGCAGATGTTCTATACCACGGGTGTCAACCATGGATGTGGCCCATGAACCTCTTCCATCTGGTCCATGACTTCACTCTACAGGACCACACTCTCTCTCTCTCCCTCCCTCATACACAGAAAGAGAGAGAGAGTGGTCTCACATACCCAGAATTCTGCAATGTTGAGAGGGTCTCAGGTCTTGCAACATCACGGAGAACTGGATATGGGAGATTGCACTCCACGAGCTACACTCTCTACCTAACAGAAAAAGTGGTATTGCAGAGCACAGATTTGCATACACAGCACTCCATGATGCTGCAAGAGCGCCATAGTATTTCGATTTATGATATGTGTGGCCCACTTGAAGTACATTTAAATCAAATCTGGCCTACCATATCAAATGAGTTTAACACCCCTGTTCTATACCTTGATTCCTGTATTTTCCACATAATGTAACTAAGCGAGCAATAGGCTGTAAATGAAACACATTAAGAACACTTTTTACACACAGTTCCTTTTTCACTCAGCTTAAATAAAAAAGCACAGATACAGTGGGCCTTGAACAATACAATGCAGCTATTTTAAAAAATATAAGAAGCCTGAGTTTTGGGGGAAAACAAAACAAAATAAAACAAAACAAAACAATCTTTCTTTTGGGACAAGAAAAGAATGGTAAGAATTATATTTTGAATTGATGGTCTTACAGTCTACTCTTGTCTAGAGGGGAAGGAGGAAATGGCAAAGTCCATATAACTGTAGGATTCATCAAGTTTTAGGCTAAGGGCTTCAGTTTGAGTATAGCAAAATTCCAGTTAAAAGTAGTATCAATAATAATTAGCTGTCTCCTGCTCTGAAATAATTAGTACTGGAGTTAAATTAAGCTATTTTTGAGCTTTTTCCCCCCCTCCCCTTTGGAACTATTCAAACATGAGTTGGCTCCTACAGAGGAGGAGCTTTCAGAAAGTGCCAGCTGGCTCTGTGAACCTGGAAATGCGGCAGTAACTCGGGGTTTGAGAGAACTTTCTCTTAGTAACTGTGATTAGAGAAACATTAGGGCCAATGGAATTATTTGCTGCACTAAAACAGCTGCTCCAGTTCCTGCACAGCCTTTATATACCTAGAGATAGATTTACATGTTAAGTCCATCACAATAGTGGTGGTCTTGCATTGGATACATCTTGATTTAGTTGCTTCTTGAATGGCTTTTTTTTTTTAAAAAATGAAGCCCTTTATTTATGATTTGTATTGTCACCATTGTGAAATGCATGCTGAACACCATTTATTTTCACAAACAAAAACCAGACAAACAAGAAGTCTTGTGCCACAAGTCTCCTTGTTTGTTTTGCTGAATTTGACTTTAAAAAAAAAATACAGTTACAACTAAAAGTGTATTTTAGTGGACTGCAGGTAACAGCCCTCACCTATGCTATATTTTATTTAAAATGTATATGCCTTATAAAAACCTCAAACGTTAGCACATCTGGAATTAAAGAATTAATGGATCCAATCAGATACCCATCATATAATCTTTTATTACTCCTTGCCACCATACATGACTTACATTGTCCACCCAATCTTAGTCTTGCCCACTAGAATTTCTGCTCCAAAGCACTCAAGTGAATAGGAGTCTTTCCATGGACTTCAATAGGATTTGTAACAGGTACCCCAAAATACATGAAAATTCAAATTAGAAATTGATTGGTTATAAAATTATATTCCTTATTCAAGGATTTATTTTCAATAGGCAGTAGTAAAACTTAAAAGGTCATTTGACTTTAGAAGATATTCCCATTGTCAGAAATATTCTCGGTCTTTAACAAGGGAAATACTGCTAAAACCAGTAAAATCTAAAAATGAAATGAATTAAGATACCACCATTGTATAAAAACACAACATATGATAAATATCACAATAATATAATGATGGTATTATTATTAAGACTGTACTGTATTGATTAAAATGCTTTAATTCAGATAAATGCAACATTATGCATGCAGGAACAAAAAATGTAGATCATACTTACAGGACAGAGTACTTAACCTGGTAAACACACACTGCGACAGATTTAGGAGTTATAGTGGATAATCAGCTAACATGAGCTCCCAGTATAATGTTATGGCTAAGAGAGCTAATATGATCCTTCGCTGTACACTCAGGGAACATTAAGCAGGAGTACAAAAGTGATATTTCCTCCATATACGGCATTAATTTGACCTTTATTGGAATACCATTTCCAATTTCAGTGCCCACAGTTTTCAAAGTATTTGGAAAAATGGAAAGGGTTCAGAAATGATCAACACAAATGATCAGAGGTCCAGAAAATCAGTCTTACAATGAGAGAGAAGAAATAAGGAGTCCTGTGGCACTTTTAAAGTCTTTAAAAATGCCACAGAACTCCTTGTTTGTTTTGTTGAACTAGACTTAACATGGCTACCCCTTTGGAACTTGTCAAAATGAGAGATAAGAAAAGTTCAATCTATTTAGTTCACCAAAAAGGAAGTTGAGAAGTGATTTGATCCTGGTCTATCAGGACGTACATGGAGAACATATCTGGTACTAGAGGATTCTATAATTGATTTGACAATGATGTAAGATCAAATGACTGGAAACTGACTGTCTTTGTTGTGTATATGTGCTACAGTGGGATCCTTGTCCATGACTGGTGCTCCTAACAGTTAGATTTTATGTTAACAGAGAAATTCAATCAGATTATATTTACTGTACTGGTTACATTGAACAGAATCTGGACCTATTGATATTTGCTGCAATAGAAGAATAGAGTGGAAAAAAATTATTATATAACATAGAAAGAGCTTCTGAGAAATCATTAATCATAAAACAAGCTGCTTGTTGCACAAAACTAGAAAAGAAAAGCACCAATAGTGATCTAGTTATTTAAGTAGATGAAAAAGAGAAAATGGACAAAGAATTGAGCATTACAAAACAGTGCAAAGCACATAGAGTCAAACAACATGATTTTGCCAACTACAAAGCTTTTTGATAAATTCTTATTTCAAGTAAATGGGAATTTTTATTTTGGTAATATATTGCTTCTTAAAAATGAACTCAGTTTGTATTGATTTTGAAAGCAACACTTGCAAGTATGAAGGTAATAGCTTTTTGATTGATTCAGTCAGGATGAGTTAGGCTTGGTGAATAAAAAGGGAATTAATCAGTAAGGGTTGATTTAGGACATCTTTCATAATATGGATTTCCTTTTTTGAGTGTCATTGTTCTGTTGTTAAAGACCTGATGGACTATTTGCACTGTGGTGAATGATTAAATGACTGTAACTGCCAGGGGCTGAAAAGTGAAGATACCTTATTAGAATTAAGGCCTTCCTGAAATTAGCATAGTGATAACCTAGCAAAGCCTTAGACTATGTCTGTAAGAGAAGCAAGCAGAAATTGGTTCCTTTTCTTTAACTATTTTAGTAGCTGTCACTCAATAAAGAATTAAAACAATTAAAAAAAATAAAAAAACCTTCAGAGAAAGAATTGTTGGAAATAATATCAGCATTGCACAAGGCACATAATATTATGATGGCAAATATCACCAGGTCACTCTGTTGCACATATTCTTCCAAATTCTTTAGCTGATGAGGCCAAGTCTCCATTGACTGCAGCAAATTTGCCGCTGTCAATTTGATCATTCCAGTTGAATTGAGTGGTCAGTGAAGACCCACTCAATCAATCTGGATGGAAGTTGACTCAGTAAGTCCATCCTCTCACGAAGAGTAGCACTGAGTCAAAGGGAGGGCATTTCCCTTTGATTCAGCACAGTGGAGATATGGAGGTAAGTGGGCATTAGAAAGTTGAATGGAGATATGCCAGTTATTTTACATAGCTTCTATATCTCCCTTCAACACCCACTGAAAACAGTGGCAAGCATAAACCAAGCCTTAGAAAGCCACACTACATTTGTTATGTAAGATTCTTTGCAGAAGCATTGGCCCTTGGATATGGAGCTATGTGAGCAGAAAAAGAGTTTGCTGTCTTCCTTGTTATCTGATTAGAGTACATTCTAGAGGCAAAGTTGCTCTCTGAGAACTGGACTCTGATGCTGGGCTGAGATTCCTGAAATCAAGGGCTATGTCTACACTAGAAAAAGTTAGGTCAACTTTGTTAAGTCAACTTAATAAGGTCGACTTTAAGTCAAATTAAAGACGACCTTATTAAGTGGACTTAAAGTGGTTCCCCTGAACGTGGACTTAGTGAGTCGACCTAACTGCCCTTAAGTCGACTTAACAAAGTTGACTTAAGTGTTAATCCATGTCCACACTGTGCTTAAGTTGACCTCATGAGATCTCTTCCAGCCTTATGATTCAGAAGAAGAGGGAAGAAATCCCACAGCAGGCAGAGATGGGATAATCTGTCCCCATAGAAGTCTCATCCTAACAAGTAGTAGGCTGTCTTAAGTCCTGAAAGCATTTTGATGATAATAGTAAAGCATCATGAAGATGAAAAGTGTTGTATGTATAGCCACGAATAAGTAATGGTCAAACCTGATTTTGCTTAGCTCAAGACATCTGACAAGATCATAGTGACTAGTCTAAGGTCATCTGGATGCAAACATCACAGAGGGTATTTTATGCATACATTCACTTCATCGTGGATTTCATTCCATCAATAATTTGTGAACAATTAACTTTCCTGAGAGAAGATAAGGTTATTAAGACTATTCCTTTCCACATGCCTACTTTATGTTTATAAAGAAGCACTCAAATTTCATTATCTTAACTCATGCTACTATCAGATAGTCATTTCAGAAGAACAACAGTGTCCTGTGGCACTTTTAAAGACTAACAGATTTATTTATCTCATGAGCTTTCATGGAAGAAAATCCCACTTCATCGGACTCTGTTGTTTTTCTGCAGTAGATTAACACAGCTACCCCTTTGGAACTTCATTTCAGAAGGGCTTTGTTTACATCTATGTAATTGAGAAAAATATATTATTGCACTGAATTACATTCCCTCTAATGTGCTGTTCAACACTATTTGAATCAAAACCACTGCTTTGCTTTGCTGTAACAGTCTGGCCTGATCCTATGACTTTATGCATTTATTTTCCTCCCACTCTGTAAGTTCTCCATCTTCAAGTGGGAGGAAGTGGGATTTTCTCCCACAAAAGCTCATGAGATAAATAAATGCGTGGGTCTTTAAAAGTGCCACAAGACTCCGTTTGCTTCGCTGTACTAGACTGACACGGCTACGCCTTTGGCACTTAGAAAATACTGTATCATCTCCCTACTCTCAAGTGTATCTACCACTTGCCCCTGCTTAGTGGAAGCTGGAAACTTGCTGAGGATGCAATCCACTTTATCATCCAGATCATTGATGAAGATAATTAACAAAACTGGACCCTTGACCATCTCCTGGGGCACTCTGCTTGATACCAGCTGCCAACTACCCATTGAGCCCAACGATTCCAGATATTTTATAGTCCATTCATCCAATCCGTACTTCTTAAATTTGCTGGATAGAATACTGTGGGAGACCATATCAAATGCTTTGGCTTTGCTAAACTCAACAGTATATCACATCTACCACATTTTTCAGATCCATAGATCTAGTCGTCTCATCAAAGAGGGCAATCAGGTTGCTTAGGTATGACTTGGTCTTGGTGAATCCATGCTGACTTTTTGTGATCCCCTTCCTCTCTTTCAAGTCACTCAAAATGGAGAGCTTGAAGACATGCTACATGATTTTTCTGGGGACTGAGATGAGGCTGATTGGTCTATAGTTTCCCAGATCTTTCATCTGATTGAGACCTCCCCTGATTGCCACAAATTTTCAGAAATAATGGCTAATGACTGTGCTTTGACATCCACCAACTCCCTCAGCACATTTGGATATGTTGCATATGGCCCCATGCACTTGTGCATGTCCAGCTTTTCTACATAGTCCTCAACCTGTTCTTTCACTACTGAAGCTTGCTCATCTCCTTTCCCTACTGTGCTGTCCACTGCTATGGTCTGAGAATGTACCTTGTCTGTAGAGACAGAGGCAAAAAAAGCATTGAGTATGTAGGAGAAAATAAAAGGTTAAATTAAAAAGACAAGTAGACATGATCAGGAATAAGGCTTAAGGTCTAGCGAAGCAGATCTGAGCTGGATAAATGGTCAAGGAGTAGTCTGACATCACAGAAATTGGCAAGAAGTCAGCCTCAGCTACAGCAAGAGTGGAAAGGTACCTAAAATAATTCTGTAATATAAGCTATGTGTAAATCTGAGATAAAGAACCTCACATTAATTGGACCAAATGTAGATTAAATAAAACATCTGGACAAAACCACACCAAAACCACCAGAGACCCCAGGAGGAACTGGGGATCCAGCAGTATCACTAAATGTTGAACCTTAATAGCAAAACATGCGCACACCTCTTCAATAGCCTCCCTTCATCCAATTAGCATTACCTCTGTCTTGCATTTTAAACAGAGAACTCACATTCAAATCCATGGTTATATCTGTCTGTTTTTAAAACTTTACTGCTATGCAGTGATTCCAGTGCAATTGTGCAGCTGTAGCACTTTGTGTAGACAATA
Source organism: Pelusios castaneus (assembly GCA_007922175.1). NCBI lineage: Eukaryota > Metazoa > Chordata > Testudines > Pelomedusidae > Pelusios > Pelusios castaneus. The sequence continues at coordinate 1,763,257 of ML685802.1, read as the reverse complement.
ACTACACCAATGGAGGGATTCTCCCATTGGTGTAGGTAATCTACCTCCACGACAGGTGGCAGCTAGGTTGATGGAAGAATTCTGTTGACCTCTGGCAGTCTATACCAGGGATTAGGTCAGTATACTATTTCTCTCAGAAGTGTGTATGTAAATTCCTAGCATACACTGGGACAAAATGTAATTAGGTACTGGGAAAGCAGAGAAATAGATGTATTTTCATTCTTGAAAATAAGCAATTATATTTAAAGTATTTTGAAAAAGCAAGTAAGCACACTTAAGTATTAAAAAGAAATTAAAGACAGATCTCCTAAAAAGTGCTATCTGGTATTTAAGAGAAGAACATCAGACTGTATAGCATTTCTGAAGTGAGCACAAAACCTTATAAATCAAAGAAATATTTAAAGAAATCGAAAACATGCTAACAGAATGCTTTAGTAGGCTGTTAGTGGGAATAAAAACATCCATTGAACCATTGTTTCAAATGCCACTCAAACTTAAACTAAGATAGGATTGAAATTCATTTGCGATTCAAGTTTCAGTTCACACTTCTATAATTGTGAAGTTTCTTATTTTAATGTGTTCCTATTGACTATAATGAATAGTACAGTGTATACTATAATGAACAATTAGCATTTATATTACTCAAATATTCACGGGCCAATAGAAAGGTTAAAATAAATCTAATTGCATTGTAAAATATTACCAGGAATCCAGTTTTTAATGAGATTTTCTCTTGCCTTTGGCTCTGGTTTTGGTGGAATATAAGAAGTAATCTGACTAGTCTAGGTGTATTGATCTACTAATATAATAGGATGATTTTGTCAAGGCGATAAACTCCAGGATAAAACTGGCTTTTCAATGGCATCTCAACAGCATTCAGAAGAAAAAGGGAGGATAAAGGTAATTTTATTAAAGTAGGGTTGGGTTTCTTTGTCTTTTAGCCCAACCCATTATCTTGTTGAATCCAGCAAATACCCATCAAAATTATTCAGCCATTATTTTACAAATTCCCAAAGTCAGAAAACATATTTTATAATGTTAACAATGAAAAACATTTAAATTATCTGTAATCTCTTTGATTTCCTAAAACCAGACTGTAATAACAATACTGAAAAAAATAGAACTGTGGAATACAGCTTGACATTTGTCTTCATGGGAAGCAAGTCACTGTAATATTTAAATGAAATTCACATTGCAAATTGAGTCAAATACACCATTAAACAAACATTTAAAGCTACTTCACACTGGTATTTTTCTTCTTAATTTCGTTTCACTAAAATTAGACAATCTTAATAGCACTTACAAAAAGATTAAAATAACCCTGTAACTCAAAGAATCATAGATACTGTGTTTATTTTAAAACTTAACCAGGAATCTAAAGATCTTTTTTTCATTAAGGTAGTTTCATATTTGTAGCACTTACAAAAATTATAAATATTAAAAAGCAATGGGAAACTGATTTGGTTATAGTCAGAGAATTTATGCGCCTGCTTATTTATGTTATAGCTATAACAGTTATTTGATTTTAAAAAATATATTCTCCAGAATCTGTGTGGCCAGAAAGAGAGCTTAAACGAAAGACCTGTCTCTTTCATTTCCCTTTGAAGACAGACAAAACCCATACCCTACATGTCATCATGATTTAAATGTATGTCATTTTTTACTAAAAGCGGCCTAAACTGGCCATAAAATAATTCATTGTTATTCTTTATAATCCTTTCTAATAAAAATATTAATAAACCTTTATATTTTAATAGAATCTAAAGGCAATGTATTCTCTGAAAACATCCAATGAATGTGCAGTGGCAGTCAAAAAAGCTAACAGAATGTTGGGAATCATTAGGAAAGAGAAATACAAGACAGAAAATATCATGTTGCTTCTATATAACTCCATGGTACTCTCACATCCTGAAAATTTAGAAATTGCTGTTCCAGGTGCTTGGTTAAACAAATATTTTTGCTGGCTGTAACCCAGAATGTTGAAAACTGAAGATATACTTAAAGATAGCCATTCTGTATGCAAGTTTGTGAAAATAGAGCATATCTTCTGGGTTGAAGATGGTGCACCTCCATGGTCATCCAGAGAACTCTGAATATACAGACTACAGTAAGGCAATATGGCTTCCCTATGAGCCAGAGGGGAGAAATCACCCATCATCTCCAAGTGGGCAGAGCCAGTCCCTTGCTCCTCCCATTGGGAGTGAATAGGTGGGACAGGAAGTGTAAAATGCAGGGCCTTGAGACAGTGAGGGAAACAAATGCATCCTGCTCACTTCAAGCTGCTGAATTTGTTTCCAAGTCCAGAGGTATCCTATCTGCTAGGAAGCCTGTCCCTGCAGGAGAGCTGTGGGGACTGCCACAGGCCATCTTTCCCAGGGAGATCAAGGATTTCCTGTGGACCCAGGTACATCCCAAGAGGAGGGTAGGAAATAGCTCAGGGGCAGCCAGCTCTAGTCAGGCTGTAGTGCTGCCAGATGCATGGTCATTGCATTGTGACTGCCTTCCCTGCTGACTCAGTGGTGGAACACACCCTACTGTTAGGGCATAGTGGAGTCAGATAGAGCCACATTCCCATTCCTTTATGGGGGTGGCAGCTCCCTCACAAGAAACTTGAGCTCCTAGATTCCTTTGGTGCTTACCTGATACCCTCAACTGCTTTGTTACTTGGCCCTCAACCTGAGCCCCTAGAAGTTGTTTGCTGTGTCCTTGCCTAAAGGCCCTTAGCAAGAGACTGTTTCCTCATTTGCTGACCCTGCTTGGGCCTCAGCCACAAGCTGTTGTTTTGCTCTGCACCTGCCTAAGCCCAGAGCCTGCAGACTGCAAATTAACTTTGCCCCAACCTAAGGGCCCAGATTGCATACTTGTTCTGATCTTCCTGATGGCCAAAGCTCCTCTAATCTGCCTGTTGGCTAATTCCTATTAATTCCATTAATAGATACTGAGATAGGAAGCAGTGTGGCCGTCTTCTGACCCACAGGGGGAGGAATGAGTGGCACCCCACTTCACAGAACAGTATCTATGGTCCAAAAATTCAACAAGCCCCCGATTCTCCTTAAATTAGCCTATCTGCAACAAAAAAGGTTGGTCTCTCAGTAGTAATGAGAGTCACAGGAAAGATGGTTCTGGTGTAGGACACTTCCTTTGAACCCTTCTGGGGACCACTTTCCTCAGCACTTTCAGGATAATACATTAAAGAAGGTTTATATGGTCTCAGTGTGCATGGCCATGCGCCCCAGCCAGTGGGGAATTACTTAGCGTAATTCCTGAGTGAAGGAGGGTGATATCATGGTCTGACAGGTTGGAATAAAGTCTCTAAAATGTTCCCTAGGTTCCTTGGCGTATTCCTAGGGAAGGAAGGGAAAGGAAACTGAGTGTGGATCTAAGGCCAGAGCAGATGAGTCTTCCAAGGATGACAACAGCTTGATTAAGTGAGGGGTGAGATACATTTCCCTGGGTAACAAGCAGGCACACTAGGTTGTGGGTCACATAACTCTGGGGAGATTTGTGTAGCAAGGCAAACAGGTTTAACCTCTTAACAGGTTGTTTTCCCTGTCTCCCACCCTACCTCACCCCTTTCCCAGTAAAGGAAAAAGAGAACGGGCATCACCACCTTACACTTTAAAAAAAACCCAAAACTTTGAGCACTGACGATAATTTATGTAGTGCTGCATGAAGGACCTTGATCCAAAGACAGATCCAAAAGGGCTGATCCAGGGGAATCAACACAATGAATCTAAGTCACTGTGGTGGTAATCATGGATGCTGTTGGATCTTCAAAATTATGAAGTGATTGTATGCATGGAATTGGTAGCCTCAGATTTGGGACAAGTTGTAAATCTGTACTATGACCTTGCTCTCAATATTACCCTTTGCTGTGGCTCTGACCTCTCAGATTGAAACCTTAGTGGAAAACCTTTGAATTTTAGTGCATAAAACTGGAAGTACTAGGTCGTTATCCATCTGCTCTTGAGGACTGGTTATTTCAGCAAAGGGTGACACCTACAATGCCAAGTATTAAGCTTGGTCAGTTTCAATCAATGCAGATGCATCAGGATCAGCACCTGAACTCTGGTTCTAGTCAAGAAGGCACAAACCTCTGTCAGGTCTCTGCTCAGCTTTTGAATCCCTGCCAGGGTCAGAGCTTACGCTGATCTCCCAACCCTTATGGATTCCTGTGCATCAGAGTCAGAAGGTTTAGCCACTAATCCTCCTATAATACAATGGGAACTACCCTGGTGCATCTGAAGGAGGACAAATGCCAGGTCAAGATGTTCTGGTAGAACAGTGTTTTCTTAGTCTTTCATTCTGACATCATAGCCAAGAACCCACGCATGTGTACTAAATTCCTACAAAAAGCAATAAATTAATGCCAACTTAAACTAAGAAGCTTGGGGCACTGTGAACAATCAGGAACTTCTTTTCTCCCTGTCTCAAAGAAAGAACAAGGGGATATTAAATGCAATGAAAAGGTGACAAATTCAAAACTCTAAATGAATAATTTTTTAACACAATGAGTAATTGGAACTTGTTGCCATGGAAAGCCTGTGTCAGAGAGGATACTGGACTAGATTAACCTTGGGTCAAATTGAGTACGGCAATGCCTATCTTTCTATGAAAATAATTGTATTCAGTACAACATGTCAGCAAATTATATTGGGATTTTGTGAAGCATAAAAGATTCATGTACTTTGATGCCAAGGTTGAAAAAAGGACAAATTTGGCTTAGATATTAATGAATACTTTTTGATGGTATGGTTAAGCACAGAGCAGAACAGCTTGGTTAATGAGGAAACTAAAGCCAATCAATCTGTCTTTAATATAAGGTTCCCTAAGTTCCAAGACTAGCAAGAGGTCCTTCTTGATACAAGCAGGGACTTGAACTCTGTGACCTGAGAAGTCACTTCCAACCTTATTTCTATGATATTATCATTTAAGACTATTCATTATTTAAACCTTTAAAATGTCCCTCTTGCCACAATTAAGCAGAGTTTTTGACATAAGCCTAACAATTTTCTCCCTTTCTCATTTGGCAGACAGTGGCAAAAAGTGGGTCCTTAGTTTAAAGGGTGAAAATAGCATATCACATTATAAAAGTATGATATTTAACATTCCCTCATCTCTTTCTATAACAGGCTACATTACACCCTCACACAGTTGTTTGCACATGAACAAAAAGCAGATAGTATTTAAAAGTGTTTTTAACTTTTTAATAAATACAAATTGAGCTGCTATTGCACAAGAGACATGTATTTGGGTGTGCAACGGTCCTCTCACACAGGCCCTCCAGATGGGTGTCTCCAGACAATGGTAATCAGGAATTGCTCAAGAGGCCCTCCCATCTGGTGTCCTGTGCTCTATCTTTCATGGCCTTTCTCCAAGTCTTTTCAGGACCTCAGCCCTCTGGCCAAGTCTTTAGTGCAATATCCCCTTCTGGGGTAAGACATAGTCCAGGCTGACCTACTTGTATCAGTGGCTGCCCCTAGTCCTCTCACTACTCACTGGAGGTCTGGGGGAAAGAGGGAGGGACCTAGGCCTTCCCAGTTCTCCGGGCCCCAGTCCAGGATCCTATGCACCACTCCTTGACACTGCCTCAACCCCCAATACAATGCAACAGGTCCTCTTGGTCACATCTTCACCTACCCCCAGGTACCTTCTTTCCCTTGTTTCATGGTCTGCACACCAGACAAACCCTAGCAGTCCACAGCCAAGCAGACAGCCTCCTTCCTCCCCACTCACCAAAGGAACACTGCCCTGAGCTGGGGATGAAGAACGTGTATATATACAGGCTCCCAAGTCCTCATTGGCTCTAGCCACCAGCTCCATTGGTCACTCCACTCCCAGGGCTTTTAACTACATCCCCACCCAAGCAGAGGAACCACCCTGCTACAGGGTGTGAAATATGAAAGGGCAAAAATACAGAAGAAGGCATACTGAGAGGGACAGTGGCCTGAAAATGAAGGAATGAGTGGCTAAGGGGGAAAAAAAAGTCACCTCCAACAATCATGTTTAGAAGCAATGGAGAGTAGGCCGGAGATTGACAACAGAATGAAAGATTGAAGTAGTGGCATTGACTGGGATAGTGGAAATGGGACATAGAATTTTAAGAGACATTGAGGAGATGTAAGCAACCATGGGTAGAAAGAGAAAGATGAAAGTAGGGGAGAGGGCTAGGGAAAAGAGAGACTTTTGTGGAAGTTAACTTTAAACACTTTCTAAACACAAAACTTTATGCCTTTTCACAGGCCCTTTTCTGAATTGCACAGACTGAACCAAGGTGCACATATGGACATTGATCAGGCAGCCATCTGTCACAGTGACAATAGATATGGTGGGGTTACTTACACGCACAACTGTTTTGCTCATTTGAAGTATCAAGTATCCATCATGAACCTACAGATGTTCATGCTTCTGGCTATGCTTTCCCAACCATGTGCTCTATAACTCTCTCAGTTAAAGCCAGGATTTTGATAGACAGAAAATTACCATGATACATCTGGGACAGGGCTCTGTATACTTTAGGAATTAAAATATTTTGGAGTGATTTCAATGCCTCTACAAGTGTTTAAAGAACCAATTTTTGTTTACCTTATGGTCCTTTTATGCCTCTTCTAGGAAACGACAGCACATACCAAGTTGAACTAGCCTGGGGGTAGGGAACATAGTGTAGGAGGTTGAGATGCCAGACCAGCACTTCACCAACCTACCACCAAGGCCATGAAGAGGAGGTGCAGATGGAGTACTCTGTGCTTCATCCATTTTTAGCAAAAGAGCACATAGGGAGTAACAGACCCCAGACTACAAATTATAGCAAGCATAAGTTTCCTGGATGGCCTGAGAGACTGAATCTTTTCAAGATCATAAGAATGACCCAGTATCCTGTCTTCTGACAATGGCCAGTACCAGATGCTTCAGAGGGAATGAACAAAACAGTGCAATTATCAAGTGATCTGTTCCTTGTCATCGTTTTAGGAATAACACTCAATCATTTTGGCTCACTGTCAACTTGGCCTGGGACTATAAGAGAAAAGATGAATAATGCTACCTGCACTGTAAAATCCTGAGGCATGCACACAGTTTGTGGCTGTGTAAATTTCAATTAGCATTACATGTGAGCAAATGTACAGTATTTCAGACATAAAACAAACACTTCCTTTGGATCAAGCTAAATCCCATTAGTTAGCTCACTTCCAAACTGAATTCCTAAACTCATTTCCATTAATTATACACTAAAGGCACAGTTGAGTTTACACTGAAAGTTGATTTCATAGGTGGAAAGGCCAATAGTGAAGGTAATCCACAATACCACATGACCCGTAAAGCATGCTTCTTTCAAATATGTTCTGAGACAAACCAACACTGCTTGTCTACTCAAAATTATTATCAGCATTTCCTATATCTTTTTACTCCTTCCACTTCACAAGATCATGTGTTATGTTTGCCAATTAAAAATGTGAAAATATTCAAAGTGACAGTTTCATGAGTATACAAGGACTTAAAAAAAACAGAGGCAGTAATTTAAGGAAAAGCGGAAAAGAGTGTGCATGCCAGAAAAATCCTAATACTGTTTCACTTGTATGTTCCCTGAATTAAAAAATTAGCACAGCTCTCATTATATCACATTGCCTGAGGTGACTCAACTCTATTTATGCGAAAATGCAACAAACAAGGAAGTGTTGCCTTACTTCAGAAAAGAGCTCTTAACATACATTTGCTATATTCTCTTAAGGAATAAACAGGTAATGAAAGATTTTATCTATCCAAGTATTTGTTGGAAAATAACACAGCAAAACACAAAATTTCTAGTACATTCTTGAATGTGTAGAGCAGCGGTTCTCAACTGCTGTGTTGTGACACGAAAATGTGTTGCAGCACAGTGGCAAGTGTGTTGCCACAGGCTAAGTCACCCACATGGCTAGTGAGCTGCTGGCTGTTAACACTACAGCCTCAGGCAGGCTGCAGTGCTGACTCATCCAGTCTAAGAGCTGGAGGCAGGGCATTTTTAAATCTCCTGCCCTGCCTGCCGAGCCCAGGGTGGGGGAGCAGGTTTCTCTGGCAGCTATGGGGTGGGGCCCCTTTGTTATGGTGCGTGGTGCAGGGCTGCCAGCGCTACGCAGGGTAGGGGCCATAGAAAGAGCAGCAGGGCCAGACTAGTGGAGGGGATGCACGGATAGGACAGTATGGCCAGAGCCAGGACTGTGATTAGAGCAAGGGCTGTGGGGGAACTCGGGAGTTGCAGGCTGCTGGGGGGCCAGGGGAAGAGATGAGGGGCTGCTGGGGGAGAGACAGGGGGCTTCTGGCGAGAGGGAGAAGAGACGGGAGTCTGATGGGCGGAAGAGGAAGAGATGGGGAGCTGTCTGGGGAGGGGGAAGAGATGGGGGAGGAGACGGGGAAGGCTGCTGGGGGAGGGGAAGCCTTGGTGTGTCGCAAACAGCTGGGAACTCTCCCAGCTGTGTTGCAACCCAAAAAAGGTTGAGAACATCTGGTGTAGAGGACAACTTCCTTTTCAAAAGAAAGAGAAAGTAAGCATTGGAACAGTTATTTTAGACATGAATCTGACTACAAAGGAGAAAATGGCAGTGAAACAACGTGGAAGGCAACTTTGGTGGAAGTCATCATGAAGTAATGGCTTCATGATGCTAGTAAAAGAAGAAAGGCGAGCAGCAGAATAAGAAGAGTGGAATTTTAAAAAAGCAGATTTTAAAAAACTCAAAGAATTGATAGGTATGGTCCGTGTAGGAAGAAAATTTAAGAGGAAAAGGAGTTCAGAAGAGATGACAGTTTGTCATCTCAAAGAGACCTTATCATAGGCACAACAGAAAATTATCCTGATATAAAGTAAAAAATAATGAAGCTAATATGGCTGTCTCAAAAACTCTTCAGTGATCTGAAAAATCTAAAAGGAATCCTTTAAAAAGTATAGAAATTGACACATTTCTAAGGATGAGAACAAAAGAATAGTGCAAGCATGTAGGGAGACAACCAGAAGGGCTAATGAGTTACACCTAGCAAGAAATACAATATACAATACAAAGATCTTCTATATATACACATTAGGAGAAAGTGAACAACAGAGGAAAGTGTAGGTTCACTAGTTAACACGGAAGGAGAGCAAAAAACAGATGAAACCAGGAAGGTTGAGGTGTTTAATATATATTTTGCTTCAGTCTGCACTAAAAAAAAATTATTGTGAACAGAGACTTAATAAGACAACAGAGTCCTGTGGCACTTTTAAAGACTAACAGATTTATATATCGCATGAGCTTTCGTGGGAGAAAATCCCACTTCGTCAGACGCTTTGAAGATAGGAAAGTTACAGAGTGGTAGGAGATTAAATGCAGGGGAGTGTATGACATAGCATCAGGTCAGGCTGTAACAGCAAATCAAAATAGGTGTTAGGATTCAAAACACTGGGGAACAGCACATAGAGGAGGGGGGAGGTCAAATCACTTGTTGTAATGCGAGAAAAATCCATAGTCCCTGTTTAACCCCAAGACAACTGAGTCAAATTTGCATATAAGTTCGAGTTCTGCAGTCTCCAATGTCAACAATGAGGAGGAAGGAACACAAGCCAGACTACTAAAAAAAATGATTAAAGGATATGATTAGGGGGCTGGGGCACATGACTTATGAGGAGAGATTGAAGATACTAGGCTTATTTAGTCTACAGAAGAGAAGACTGAGGGGAGATTTGATAGCAACCTTCAACTACTTGAAGGGGTGCTCCAAATAGGAGGGAGCTCGGCTGTTCTCAATGGTAACAGAGGACAGAACAAGGAGCAATGGTTTCAAATTACAGCTGGGGAGGTCAAGGTTGGATATTAGGAAAAACTTTCTCACTAGGAGGGTGGTGAAGCATTGCAATGCGCTACCTAGGGAGGTGGTGGAATCTTCATCTTTGGAGATATTTAAGGCCCGGTTAGACAATACCCTGGCTGTGGTGATTTAGTGGGAACTTCATCTTTTAGTTTTTAGCAGGGGGTTGTACTAGATGACCTCGTGATGTCCTTTCCATTCCTATTATTATATGAAATTTAGATAAGTAACTTACATTAAATTTATTCTAGGGTACTTAAGGAATTAGCTGAAGTAATCTCCCTTTAGCTACCATTTTGAGAATTTGTAGAAGATGAGTGAGGTCCCAGAGGACTGGAGAAGGACAAACATACTACCTATCTTTAAAAAGGGAAATGAAGAAGACTGGGAGAATTATAGCCCCAGCAGCCCAGGACTGATACCGGGAAAGATACTGGAACAAATTATTCATCAATTTGTAAAAATCTAGAGGACAGTAGGGTAATATGTAATAGCCTACATGGATTTGTCAAGACAAACCAGCCTAATTTCCTTCTTTGACTTCATCACTTATCTAATGGATGGGGGAAAGCAGTAGATGTGATATATCTTGCTTTTAGTAATGCTTTTGATATTCTCCCACATGACATTCTCATAAAGAGACTAAGGCATGTGTTGAGAAGAAATTACTACAAGGTGGGCACACAAAGCACTTAAAGAATAGTTATCAATGGTTCGCTCTATATCTGAAAGGTCATCTATAGAGGTGTCTCTGTACTGACTCTGGTACTATTCAATGTTTTCATTAATGCCTGGGTTAATGGAGAAGAGAGTATGCTTATAAAGTTAGCAGCTGATAACAAGTTCAGAGGAGTTACAAACACTTTGGAGGATATGATTAGAATTCAGAATTACCTTGAAAAATTAGAGAATTCATCTGAAATCAACAGGAGGAAACTCAATAAAGATAAAAGAAAAATTCAATCACAAACTGTAGAGTCCTCTACTTTGGAAGGAAAAAAAAAATCAAATGAACAAATAAAAAATGGGGAGCAACTAGCTAGGCAGTAGTACTACAGAAAAAGAAATGGGTTTGTTCTGGATGATAAATTGCATATGTTGCAGCAATGTGATGCAGTTGAGAAAAAAGGCTAGTAATATTCTGGGATAGGAACAGGAGTGTAGTATATAAATAGAAGGGAATTGTCCCACTCCACTCAGCAATGCTAAGGTTTTAGGTGGAAAATTCTGTCTAGTTTTGGGCACCACGCTTTAAGAAAGATGTGGACAAATTGGAGAGAATCCAGAGGAGAACAACAAATATGATAAAACGTTTAGAAAACCTGATCTTTGATGAAAAGTTTTTTTAAAAATGGAGTTGTTTAATACTGAGAAAAGACGATTGAGGTGGGACCTGAAAACGATCTTCAAATATTTAAGGCTGTTAGAAACAGATCAGTGATTGATTTTTCTCCATGCCCATTCAAGCTAGGACAAAAAAAAAGGGGGGGGGGCTTAATCTTTAGCTACAGAGATTTAGATTATATTATAAAGATTCTTAAATTCTGAAATAGGCTTCCAAGTGAGTTTGTGGACTCACCATCATTAGAATTTGCCTCTCCCTCAGTGTGGAAGGGACATACACTAACTTTTATTAACTGAGCTGGAATTTTTCCAAACACTTCACTGAAACACTCTGTTTTAGCTGAAAATATAAAACAGGCTTATTATCCACAGAAAGGTAGACTTTCACTGAATATAAGGAGTAGGCATAAAAAATAAGAGATAGCAAAGAAAATAAAGATAAACAATCTAAATCTTAAACCTTTATCACTTATTCTTAAGTTTTTAAGCAATTTCCTGCTCTATTTGGATGTTTAAGTTCTCACTTCTCTCAAGCTTGGGGCCAGTTTCAGTGTTCCAATGCTCCTGTTTCTTTCAACGTGGGTGGGAAAGGAGAAAGGACAAGGCATGCGGCCTTTATTCCTTCTATTACATCTTCTGACTATGTGGCCAGCATACATTAGTCCAGACATGTTGAGACGGGCTCTGCTGATCCAAAAGGTTGCTCAAACCCCTTCCATGCAAGTGAATCATGTAGCTAAGCAATCTCTTTTGCAGGAGTTCTCAAACTTCAACACTTCAATGTTGCCCTTTGAGCAACAGAAATTACTACACAGCCTTAGGAATGGGGACCGAAGCCCTGCCAACCCAGCCAGGCTTGGGGCCAAAGGCAAAGTCTGAGCCCCCACCACTCTGGCGGTAGGCTAAAGTCAAAGCCTGAAGGCTTCAGTCCTGGGTGGGGAAGGAGGGCTGTAAGATGAATCCTGTCACTCAGACCTCAAGCCAAAGCCTGACCCCTGCCACTCAAGCCTGAAGCTCTCCGGTTTCAGCTTCAGGCCCCAGAATATCTAAGTCAGCCCTGATGACTTCATTAAATTGGGGTCACGATCCACAATTTTAGAACTGCTACTCTATTAATAGAATCATAGAAGATTAGGGTTGGAAGGTTAGGAGGTCATCTAGTCCAACCTCCTGTTCAAAGCAGGACCAACCCCAACTAAACCATCCCATTCAGGACTTTGTCAAGCCACACCTTAAAAGCTAGTTCAAGGCTTAAAAGTTAGTTAAACTTAAAGGTAGTTGAAGGCTTCTCCCCTTCGCCCCCTCACACACATTCTTCTCTTTTGCAGACTAAACAAGCCTAATTCCCCCAATCTCTCTGCATAAATCCTGCCCCCTAATAACTTTTGTTTCTCTCTGCTGGACTTTTTCCAATTTGTCCATACCCTTTCTGTAGTGGCGGGCCCAAAACTGGACACAGTACTCCAAATGTGGCCTCACCAATGCCGAATAAAGGGGAATAATCACTTCTATCTGCTGGCAATGTTCCTACTAATGCAACCCAATGTGTCACTAGCCCTCTTGATGATAAAGGCACACTGTTGACTCGTATCCAGCTTCTTGTCCATTGTAATCCCCAGGTCTTTTTCTGCAAAATTGCTGTTTTGTCAGTCAGTCCCCAGTCTGTAGCAGTGCATAGGATTCTTCTGATTCTGCTGTACTCTGCACTTGTCCTTTTAGAACCTCAGCAGATTTCTTTAGGTCCAGTCCTCTAACTTGTCTGGGTCACTCAGTAGCCTATCCCTACATAGTCTTGTGCAACCATTATTGTATTGTAAATTCTTTGTGTGCAACGCCTTCGCTGATGATGGCTGCTAAGCCCTTCCTAGGCAAGGCCCCTCCTTTGCTATTATTAGCTAGCTCATAACATATTGTAATAACAGCAAAATCTTATAACTTTATATATCCTGGCACTGTGCATATTTTGACAGCACAATTGGTTTTAACAGATTCTGGGATCTCATTAGTTATCTCACCAAGCATGTTTATTATGAATTATTATAACCATACAAAACTAATGACTGTGGGGTTCACAATATGCTGCTTTGGGGAACAGTGCCACAGACTCATATGGCAGCATTGACACAATAACTGAGAAGGCCCAAGCTCTAGTGATAAAAAGTACTTACCCAGCTCAAATCAGGTCTGATTTAAATGGTATAGTGCTATTGAGAGATAGGTAGATGTGGAACCCTATATGTTTAAACATTCTGGGGTCAGTTCTACCTCAGAGACTCATGGACTTTAAGGCCAGAAGGGAGCATCATGATCATTTAGACTGATCTCTGCACACTGTGAGATACAGAACCTTGCCCACTCGCTCCTCTAATAGATCCCTAACCTCTGCTAAATTACTGAATTCATCAAATCATGATTTACAGTCTTCAAGGCACAAAGAATCTGCCATTTTATAGTAGTTTAAATCTGCAAGTGACCCATGCCCCATGCTGCTGAGGAGATAAGTAAAACAAGGGTGTCTGTCAATCTGAGCTGAGGGAAAATTCCTTCCTAGCCCTAACTATGATGATCAATTAGCCCCTGGACATAAGGGTAAGATCTGCAGACAGACACCTGGGAAATAATTCTCTGTAATAACTCAAAACCCACCCCATCTAGTGTCCTATCACTGGCTATTGGAGGTATTTGCTGTTAGCACTAAAAAATCAGCTATGTGCCACTGTAGGCAGTTCCTTTACATCATCCCTTCCATATACTTAGGAAGCTCAGTTTTGAAACAAGTTAGTTTTTTTACCACCATTGCTCCCGTTGGAAGGCTGTTTCAGAACTTCACTCCTGTCCTGTGAGGATTAGAAGCCTTCATTTAATTTCAAACCTAAACTTGTTGATGGCTAGTTTATATCTATTTTTTCAAGTCTCCACATTGGTGCTTACCTTAAATAATTCTTCTCTCGTCCTGGTATTTATCCCTCTGACTTATTTATAGAGATCAAATCTCCCCTCTAGCTTCTTTGGTTAGGGTAAACAAGCCAAGCTCTTTATGTTGTCTCTGATAAGGTAGCTTGTCCACTTTCAGATCATTTTAGTAGCCCTTCTCTGCACCTGTTCTGTTCTTTTAAACCCAATGGCCAGAAGAAGTAGTGAAGTGCACAAATAATTCAATTTATTATTGAAGGACAATAATCTTTTCCTTTTTCTATTTAATCCCAGCAATTGTTTTCAACAGTGATGGTGTTCTACCTTAAAGGTGTTTCTTTAAAAAAAATGAGTTCTTTGGTCCCATTTGCTCCTTAAGGATGTTAAATTATGCAGCCACACAATGAACATGCAAAGTCTGACCCTTCTGAAGGAGGGTAACCAGGTCCAGAAAGGAATACGTGTTAGGATAGTTGAGAACAATTATCTTGCCCCTTCATTCTTGTCTGGCAGCCTGAAAAGAGATTGGGGAATTTAATACAATTGTTACAAAAGCTGGTAAGCAGATCTAGCTGCACAGTTTCCTCGTCAGTGACAAAGTTGAAGGTACACCTCCAGGAATAATGAGGCTTCTTCCCAAAGGTATTTTACCCTTAGACATGGTGTTGATTGTCGCTTTCTCTATCCTGGAAATGTGAAGTTCAGTCAGAATGAATTTCTGGCACTGACAAAATAGCTAGATTTTTATGGCTAGATGAGTCATCTACTTTGTACTAGTTCTTTCCAGTTTGGTCAGATAAGATACTATAGCGTCACTGTCTGGTAACATTTGGACGTGCATCCCCCGAGGGATAAGAATTTCACTGAGAACTCTCCAAACCATGAAGTTATTTTTATTTATTTTAGTGCTGCTGCCACTCCTACCCCCACCTTTATTTCCCCATTACCAAGGTCCCTTTAAAAAATTGAATCAGTTTCCAGTTACCTTCTCAGCCCAAAGTCCTTTAATTCACTCTTCGCCGGGCATGGAATAGAGTTTGTCCAAAAAAAAAAAAAAGGCCTAAAAGTCCCAAAGCAAACAGTTTTCAACTTTCAACAGCTCACAGCTATACATGTTCTCTTCTCTAGCTTACCGCCAAGCCCTCTGACTGATTCCCCTGAGGTGGGGCTCATCTTGTAAGCAGAGCTGGCTTAGCCAGAGGCTCTTCAGCCCTAAGGTGAGACAGCCACCCTGTTACATTTATACTTACTGAAATCCCTAACAAGGATCTCTGAAGCAGAATTAGTAATTCTAGAGAAAATAGGAGTTCCAACAAGAGACAGTTTCCTCCCATGTATATTATGGCAAACTGAGCTGCTTTGCAACAGGCAATCACTTGATTTTCAAGTGGAGAAAGCTGAGGAGAATATGTGATATCACACTATTGTTCTCACTAATGTTCTGCCTCTTATGGATTTTAAAAGTGAAATGATAGCCCGTACAAATTTAAATTCTCACTTCTCCCTTTCTCCTAATTTAACAAGTGCCCTGATTTTCAGAATTGGATAACACACAAATGAATAGGCAAAAGTGCATCTGTTTTTGAATTCACAGTTACTGCTACTGGACATACCTGAAATTGTTCCAAACACACAAATAACTAGTTAGGCATCAAACCCTCAATTTGTGCTCACAATTATTATTATTTTAGCAACTGTGTTTAGATTAGGTGTACAAATGAACACACATGCATTTTTATGTACACATTTCTGCATGCATAGTTCTAAAATTTAGATCAAGTATCTTTTTTATTCTCAATGCTAAATTAGTTCCTTAGGCTTGTCCACTGTAGCAATATAACTTGGAAACAGTGCTGGACTACAGTATGAAGAGGTCTGACTTTTCAATGCTGGGAGCTACCTCCCATTTCATTGAAACTCCCTTGCTTAATCTCTGAGGTTAGTTCAAAATGAGTTCAAAAAGTGACTCATCATCTTTATATCACAAAGGATAAAAAGATGGTCTTTTGTATTTGATTCCATAATTCACAGTAAAAGACAGAGAAGAAAGTTTTCCTACAGTTTCATCAGGGTTTTCATCTGTAAAAAATAGTTACGTATTGTAATCCTGAGTCCCCAAAGTATTTACTGTTTTCTCTTTTCCTCAGCCCTCTTTCCATACTCATAGAACATAGATTTTAAAGTCAGAAAGGACCATTATGATCATCTAGTCTGACCTCCTGCACAATGCAAGCCACAGAACTTTACCCACTCACACCTGTAATAGATTCCTAACCTATGACTGAATTACTGAAGTCCTCAAATAATGGTTTAAAGACTTCAACGTACAGAGACTTCACCAAAGATTCCACCAGCAAGGGTTCCATACTACATGCTACAGAGGAAGGTAAAAAACCTCCAGGGTCTCTGCCACTCTGTCCTGAAGGAAAATTCCTTTGCAATCCCAAATATGGCAATCAGTTAAACCTTGAATATGTTGGCAACACTCACCAGACAGCATCCGCATAGAATTCTCTATAATAACTCACAACCCAGCCCATCTAATATCCCGTCACAGGTCACTGGCATATTTACCGTGAGTAGTCAAAGATTAGTTAACTGATAAATTAGCCTGTCCCATCCTACCATACTCCCCATAAATTTATCAAGGCCAGTTTTGAAGCCAGCTAGGTTGCTCGCCCTCACTGCTCACCGAGGAAGGCTGTTCCAGAGCTTCACTTCTCTGATGGTTAGAAACTGGCATTTAATTTCAAATCTAAACTTCCTGATGGCCAGTTTATATCCATTAGTTCTTGTGTCCACACTGGTGCTGAACTTACATAACTTCTCTCCCTACTTGGTATTTATACCTCTGATGTGTTTATAGAGAGCAATCATATCTCCTCTCAACCTTCTTTTGATTAGGCTAAATAAGCCAAGAACTTTGAGTCTCATCTCATGAGACTGATTTTCCTTTTCTTGGATTACCCTAGTAGCACTTCTCTGCACCTGTTCCAGTTTGAATTCATTTTTCTTAAACATGGGATACCAGAAATGCACATAGTATTCCAAATGAGGTCTCACCAGTACCTTGTAAAAAGGTACTAATAGCTCCCTATCTCTTCTGGAAATACCTTGCCTGATACACTGTAGGACCATATTAGGGTTTTTTTTCAGGGCCACATCATGATGGTGTCTCATAGTCATCTAGGATCAACCAATAAACCTTGGTCCTTCTCCTCTTCTGTCACTTTCAATGGATGCATGCCCAGTTTATAGCAAAAAAAAAAAAAATTACTCTGTAAATGCATGACCGCTATTACATTTCATCCTAATTCTATTACTCCAGTTTACAACATTATCCCGATCTTGTTGTATGATGTCCTGATCTTTCTCTTATTAGCAATACCTCCCAGCTTTGGTTAATCCACAAACTTTATTAGCACACTGCACGTTTTGTGCCAAGTTCATTAATAAAAGGTTAAGTCATAGCTGCAAGAAAAGAAAGATGTTTCATAGAAAGGCAGTGTTTGTGCAGGTGAGTGATATTTGCACTATGTAAATTATTTAATCCTTCTACCCAAGATCTCCTCTGCTATTGCAAGTAAAGGAAGAGCAAGCACTGGAAATATTAATGCGTTATAATAGAATTGTTCCAGCCAACCACATTAGATCTTCAGACATAATCCTCAGGGGTATAACCTAACACATCAAACTATACAGGGCACATTTAATATCAAAATAAGACACTGCTGACAGATGAAAGGCCTTAAGGCTTAAACATAACTGTCTGCAATCTTTTTCCATCAGGGAGTAATTTGCAGTGCTTAATTAATTCTTGGCATTCCTTTGGAGGCAAAAGTAGTCACGCACATTCATACAATTTTAAGAAAAGAAATAGAAAAGACTAGAAGTAACAGCATGCTTTGGGTTGGCAAATAAAAGGGTTATTTTCTGTTATTGGGAAGAAAGACTAGTTTCATTTGAACTTGAATCTTACACCACTGCAGCTACAAAGTTATATGCTATAGGAAAAGATTTTTCTCCATCTAGTCTACTTGCATTGTCTATTTTGTTGTCACACAAAACAAAACAAACCAAAACCAAAACTTTGAGTTCTGTGGGTGAAATCCTGGTCCCAAAGTCAATGACAAAGCTGAAATTTTAGCATACATCTGTAGCTGTAATGTCTTTTGAGCACATTACAGCATTGCAGTTTTGCTGTGACAAAATGGAAATGACCACTGTATACAAGCTTAAATCTCAGGGGGTTGCCTAAACATGTGTTATAAGATCATATATCTCAAATACTTCAGCAACTTATGCAAATTTCCAAAATTTCCAACCTTCTCTACTGTCATGAAAGTACAAAATCTCACTGCCAGACCAATAGATATGGAAAGAGGTTGAATTTAGCACGATGGTGCTTGTTTGATTTTTTTTATGTCTACCATTCTTTTCTATTAATGATTTTAAACAGTTCTTGACAAGTTTAAAATTCACCAACTGAGGAACAGCCTCATGTTTAGAATCCCAGTATTTCTTGCACTGCTGAGTTTGAATATCAGCTCACAGGTACAGATGGATCAGATGGCAGACTCTCAGTTTTATCCCTCACCTACCATATGCAAAGATTTTACCTAAGTCATTATTAATAATTGGTGTTTAAATATTTTATGCCAGGACTTACACAGTTTCTGGTGGGAATACTCATTTACTGAGCAATGACTTGAATTAACAATTTAATTCTAATATACAGCAATTCACATCTATTTACCAAGATTATCTTAATTTGCAAGGCAAAAGCTTTAACATATAATAGGCCAAAAAAAATCTTACCTGGATAATGTGTTTCAGTTTATCAGTAATTTGACTTATTACAGGATCTGTTCCTTTCACTTTTACTTCTGGATTCACAGACTGAGCTTTGATTCCACTGCCAACCACACGATGGGTGTAGCTAATAAAACAAAAGAAATATGGTTTAGTAAATTGTTATAATTTCTTCAGAGACTGGATTTGCCTATAAACACTAGCTGATACAATCTCAGTTGGTATTGCCATTCCATTTTAATGACAGCATGTTTCTTTTGTCCATACAGTCTTTGGCACCAGAGAGTTACACGGTGTAATTGATATATTTCACAAAAGTGTGATATGATTTTTTTTCTCTTTTATTATTTCTGAGCATTTTGTAATGAAAAATAAGAATTGGGAAAGGTCAAGATACATCTCCAAGTACATTATACTATTCTGTGGAGGTTGATTTTGTTAAGGCCGGGCTACATGACTGTTGGCTCTTGCTCTATAGCAGTGTCTCAGAATTTTCTGCCAGCAGTTAATCAATAAGGAAAGTAAAAGAATCATATGGAGAGACTATCATAGAGATATCAAATACCCAAATCCCACCTGTCTAGATGGGCATGTGGTGAGTCAGCATGGCATATTCAAATTCTGCAGAATCTCACTTTTCATTTTAAATAATTTCTAGCTCTCTTGGTTTCAAAGACAACTTTCTAAATATAAAGTGAGCATGAACAGGTGGTGTTGTCTTCCTAAATTTGTAAGCAGTCAGAAACAATAGCTTTAAGGGGTACAGAATGCCTTTCTTTTGTAGATATAACTGGGATGTTATTAACTCTAAGGCTATGTCTAAACTTAAAAAGTTAAGTCGACTTAACAAGTTGACTTAACTTTTCAAGTGTAGACAGGGCTTTGGCTCCCCGCTGAGAAGGGAGCCATGATCCCTGCTGAGAAGGGACCTGTGGCTCCTTTCTCGTTGGTACCCGTGGCTCTTTTCTCGCTAGGACCCGCGAGTTCCCCTGTCCGTGGAGTGTTGGGGAAGTCAGCCACCGGCACTCCACGGACAGGGGATCGCCAGGGGTTTCCCTGTTAGCAGAGTGCTGACACCTGTCTTTGCTGGCACTCCAGGGACAGGGATCTCTGGAGGATCCCATCTGCAGAGTTCCGGGGAAGACAGCCACCATCGGCTCCCAGGACAGGGGAGCCCCTGGGGCTCCCTTGTCCCCAAGTCATGGCTCCCTTCCCCCAGCCCTAGGTCAAATTAAGTAATTAAGTCAACCTAGGGCATCCACACCATGTTAGGTCGACTTAATAAGGTAGACTTAGACCTTAAGTTGACCTAACAGGCAGTAGTTATTAAGTCGACTTAAGGATGTCCTTAAGTCAATTTAATGAAAGCCTGATGTGGATATGGAGTAATTTAGGTCGACTTCAGCATTTTTAAGTCAACCTAAATTGCTAGTGTAGACATAGCCTAAAGTTCCATGAGGAAACTTTAATGTCAGCAGTTACTATTTCACTGATGATCATTTTGGCAGGTGGAATAGAAGAGACGGTGAAAGTGAAGCCCAGAGAGACTGGGAATTGGTGCAAGGGAAGGACAAGGATAATGTATAAAGAGAGACAACAGAGTCCTGTGGCACTTTTAAAGACTAACAGATTTATATTTTCTGTTTGCTATACAGGATGCTGATAAGGTGATTTCTTAATTTCTGAGTTTTTCTGTTTGCTGTACAGGATGCTGATAAGGTGATTTCTTAATATAAAGAGAGGGAAGAGGAAAACAAACAGTATAAATATCAGAATGTGAGCAGTCAGGCCTGATGATTAAAGTGAGAACTGGGATCAGCATTAGGTGCAAAGCCAGAGCCAGGGTCAGAGTCAGAGGTATGATATAGGAGCAGTAATCTGGAGTACGGTAAGGAAGCAGAAACCAGGAATTACCTCAATTGTTGGCTGTCTACTTGGAGCGACATCATCTGCTCACGCAGTCCTGATGTCTTTTAGGGTACAGGGAACTCTGCTGGGTCCATTGTCAGCTGGATCCAGTTGGAAGAATTGGTTGTGGTCCAAGGAAACTGTAAGGACCAGGGCATGGGTGGTCATGCCTAATGATTAGAGTCAGAAGCCATAAATGAGAGCCAGAGTTAGAGTAGGGTGCCAAACCAAAAGTCAGAGACAGAGATTGTGCATAGGAGAAGGGACTATAGTGAGGCAGAAAAGCAGGAATTGGAGAAAAATGGGGGTCTGGCAATACAAAAGCCCTGAACAGTTTGGAAGGCAGGACCAAAGATTACAGTAAGGAAGAGCTCAGGAGTTGGGCAAATAGGCAGGGTCCACATTAGCATCCACCCAAGGATTCACCCTATTAGTCAGACACCTTTCTGTGATTCTTTCTGGTTTAAGTCATGTATCCCAACCAATCAGAAGCTTCCTGGATGATGACCTTTGTGAGCTAGAGCTTTGCTAGTCTGCTTCTCTACTGGCTTGGGTGATGTGGCACCTATAATCTAAGTAGTGCCTGGGGAGCCAGGATGGCTGGGTTTGAAATCCATAATTCCTCCTGTGGAGATGGGAAGGTTAGGAAGAAAGAGGAGGGAAAGAACAGAAATACCAGGGATAAAACTGAGCATATTTTCCACTGAATGATACTCAGTAAGGTGCTCAATAATAAATTACAATAACTAAAAGTCCAGATACTACATAACAACTATATTACATACTTAATATTTGTGCAAATATCCCATTGATATCAACGGGCAGTCCAATGTGGGCGGAGGGTAGTGTGTACTCCTAAATGTATACCACCGCACAAAGCCCATAATTAAAAATGGTATTTCACCTTCTCCAAAGAATGAGTTTAACACCTTTGTGTTAGTGGGACCATGAGCCCTCTTTCAATTTATAAAAGGGAAAAGAACTTGTCTGTCTGCTCATAAAAGAAACTATACTCAAAAGTAGCTACTAGGATATTTTTCAGTGAGCATGACTTTCTGCAAAATATTATAAAATCTGAACTCTAGGGGCACTAGATTCAAAGGTACACTCCAGCTGACTAATTCTGCACCCACTGAAGTGAGTGACAAAGTGAACTGAATGGGACAGAATCAGGTCCAACTGTGTTGAAATCAAAGACTCGGGTTCATTTTGTTTTACATTGCAAGGACTGAATGAAAACTCAGAAACTTCAGAATTTGGCCCTGAATGAATTGCATTGTTATGGAGCTTTGTCTTGTTTAAATTTCTTCTGCATTTGTTCAAGTTCTTTGTGGGTAAATATGATATTAAAATAACATATATTTGGCAACATTAAGCAGCCAGGAAAACTAAGGCTTCAAGCTGTTCTACTGGAATGTGGTCTCATTTTTTTAAAAAGCAATATTGAGTACATTGTAACAGTTTGATGTTTTCTATTCAGTGGCATTTAGGTTTGTACCAGACAATGCTTTGTACCAAGGTAAATACTGGTGAAAATATTTGAAATGATGTTTAGTGGAATGCATGTAACTTATGCAGCACACCTGCTAAATTTGGGAGAGTATCAGGATAAATGAGTTTACCGATACTATAAACCTTGTAGTTGGTCCTGTTCCTAGGCTCCCACCATCCTGTATCTCATGAGAATTAAGGGAATGGGGGAAGTAGGCTGTCAAATTGCTGTACCAGACACTAGGATCCCTAACTTTATTCCCCAGCAGTGCTAAGTGATGTCTCTTCCTAAGTCTACTTCCAACTCCAGCTTGTCACATAACTAGACCAACTATGGAAGGAGTACCTACATTAGTCACCTACCATCAGGAAGTGCCAGCAATTTCTTTGGCTGTCTCTCCCATGCCCATCCATCCACCCAAACCAGGGTTCCCAGATAGTTAACTCCGTCCCTAACATCAGCCAAAAATGTATCCTCCTTCCAGTTGCAGATGTGCATTCCATCATCTCTAAAGAAGATGGGATGTGTATGAAGATGGGATAGTGCAGTGGTTCCTGACCTGTGGCCCGTGGGCCAAAAGTGGCCTTCAGGGTCTTTCAAAGTGACCCACCACTCCCCTCTCCGTGGC
Source organism: Pelusios castaneus (assembly GCA_007922175.1). Classification (NCBI taxonomy): domain Eukaryota; kingdom Metazoa; phylum Chordata; order Testudines; family Pelomedusidae; genus Pelusios; species Pelusios castaneus. Next base: position 1,740,347 of record ML685802.1, on the reverse strand, counting down.
TGCAGAAGGGAGCTACTGCCTAGGAAGCCCGTGGAGTGCATTGCCATGAGCCTACAAGATAGATGCAGGCTTCTTGTAACAGGCAAGGGGGTGGAAGATGCTCTGCCTGGGTCCCTAAATGCTGGGGTCTCTGCTGGAACCTGAGGAAGGGAAGATCAGTGCTACCCTTCCTCAGCTCCAGCTAAGAACAAAGTGTTCTGCTTGAGTGTCTAGGCACTGAAGTCCATGCTGGAGCCAGAGGGAGGAAAATACTGATATCCTGGCTTCCTCCGTAGTTATGCTAGAGTGATTTCCAGCCATCCTTCTGGTTACTTTGAGGCTCCTGGGCACCGCCAGCCTCACATGAATCTCTGTTAATCCAGGAGTAACAGTGGCCTGATACCCTTCCTACATGCATAGGGGTCAGTGACTTACCTGAGCCCTCCTAGCCAGCCTATCAAGTGATGCTTCCCCTTTTGTTCCCAACTCCTTAAGGGAGTCACTACCCCTCTTTCCTTCCCAATCCAGAGAAACACTCCAAACCTTTGAAGATGTAGGTTAGTTGAAGCAGTGTGAATTTTAAAGCTTTTAAGGCTTCTTGTACTGGCACATAAAAATAATCTGATTATTTTAACAGGCTTTGGGTGACCCTGCTAATCTTTGGATGACAGTAACTCAGCAATGACATAACTTAGAATTTATCCAAATAAGGGGAAATAAAATAAAAAGAAAAGAAAGAGAAAAAAAAAAAACCTCATTTGGACTGAATAAAAAGTATATTATCCAATTTTGGCAGGCTATCAAAGAAAGCCTCCCCCCCACCCCAACCTGACAACATTAAAGTTAATTGTCTTTTTGTGCCATTTCACAGTGCAAGTGCTGAAAAATCCTTTTCATGTTCTGCTGCTTTGCTAAATGATACATGCAGGAGCATGGAATTAAAAATGTTCATTTATACAACATGCGGCAGAAAAACAATGTCTATAGAACAAAATCTTTCCTACAGTGGAAGGCCTAATGCATTTAGTTCTATTAACTTTTATTGAAGACTGTGGTTTTGAACATTTTACACACAAACTATCCTTTCATTCTTGGACATTTTGTAAATAAAAGAAACTGATAAGTTTCAAGGTGCATTGAAATATTTTGTTTCTTTCTTTGGGAGACAATTCTACAAAACATTGTTTGGTTGATACTGGCCTTAAAAATAATTTTATAAAATTTAACATTGCCCTGTGAAATTTAACATTGTGCTTTAGGGAAAAAGGCCCTTTTTAATGTACAAAAATTGCAGACCTTTCTTTTTCAAACATTGTTTAATTTCATTAACAAATATCTATAAAGTTAACATCAACAGACATTTTTAATGTGGACTAAATGATCTATCAAAACTAATGAGCTATTGGGACTCTTACCATGGTACATAAAACTTCATCCCTGTAGACTGACATTTACATGCAGTTCCCCTCAAGTTGGAAAAAAAATGTGAACCATAGACTACTGACTGAGCGACTTCTCTCATTATAAAGTTTTAATTGGACATTAATCATTTTCTGTTACTTTTACTCCTAATAGTAAAGCAATGGGGGAGGGGATTAAAGATCCCCAGAGAAGTAGTTTGACTTGAAAACATGTTGATTAGATCTGAATCCCTAAGTGTGTGCGTGAGGGTAGGGGGATGACAAATTTCTTGTTAGAAAAGTAGTAGAGCCACCATCTGTTCTCATTTCTTCTGTGCAATCATAGTAATGTATCACATCAGTTTAACACGCAGATTTGATCCCCACACACTATTCATTTGCATGAACAATGGAAAAAAGTAAGCAGCAATAGATTTTCATTCTATAAACATATTTTAAAATTATGTTTAACAAGTTTTCAATTATCATTGTTCAATATCTGAATATTCATATATATTTCTGATAAATCTCTATTGTAGATTTGAAAATAGGTGTTTGTACCAATATCCCAGTTAACAGATAAGGTCAGACCCTATTAGCTAGCATTTATTTCATAATTTACCCAATTTGAAAGATTATAAAATGTACGTGGACTCTCTTAAAAACCAGCCATTTAAAATGTGACGCCACTGCACCTCATATTCTCTTGCCACACCAAATTACATTCTGCATTACACTGTGATGACAGCAAAATACTGATACATCAGCTACATTGTCAACCACTGGTCTTGATTTTCACGCTCTTACACCATTTCCAAGGTGTTCTGATGGGAACAGAATGGAAAAATGTGGCCCATTAAATCTAAAGCTGGATCTGTGCCATGAAGTTTTGATCCAGATCCCAATATCTCCACAGTTCATTCCCCCAAAATTATAAGTTGTGCTTCTGGCCATCACTCTTCAAAGACGCTGCCATTCCTTTCCCCTGAGTTTTATTTTAGTGCTAGGACTTTTGCAATTGTTGATCACTACAGCATTCAGATAGAGTTGATCTTAATTCAGATTTTTTTTTATTATAAATAGTTAGCTAGGTCCTGTTTTTGCCGAGTCCATTCATCTAGTGAAAAATAAACAAAGAACTATAAAGTTTAAAGAGTCATGGTTTTATGTTGGAATGTAAACAACAACCATCACCACCCCGGAAATTAAAATCAATATACTTAAACAGCAGAAATCCATTGCACCAAGTGTCCATGATCAAATTGTATGGCTGTAGTCCAAGCAGCTAAGAGCCCCATGCAGTTCTTACTAATCTAGTGCAGCCAGATTAATCAGAGGTGACCTCCGCCTGCCTGTGACCAGGCATTGTCTCCTCCTGACCTCAAATCCGACCTTCAGAGCTCAATGTGCAGGGACTTTGTCTCTGAGGAAGGCAACATAACCTATATAGTTTCACCTTCAATCTATGCAGTTCCTTCATGGCTGAAGCTGCTAAAACAATGCTCCTTATAATGTCTGGCTGGATACACTCATTTGACTGTTTACTGCCTATAAGACACCCCAAAATATCTGGAATTGTCAGTAGGCAAATTATTTGTATATGTGAGCTCCACAAGTAGATGAAAAACAAGGGGAATTGAATCCTCCCCACAGTCCTGTGGGCAAGATGGCTGATGAGGCACTGTGTCTGTTATGGCCCTGCTAGAAAAACCTAATGTGTTTATAACCTGTATCAAGGACACAGGGACCACAATACAATGACAGTTACTCGTCTCAGCTAGTGCTGATAGAACAGGTTGATGAAGCAGACAGGAGAAAAAAAATCATCTGTGGAAGATCAAGTACTCGGGCTCTTTGTTCAGATGCAGAGAAGTCTAACAGACTTCTTTTCTCTGAAATGGCAGACCTCAGTGCTACAATGTAGTGAGAATTAAAGGAGTATCTAAAGGACCAGAAAAAGGTAAACACTTTGAATCCATTTCTCAGCTCCTTTCAGAAGTGCTCAGCCTGCTGTATGATCTTAAATTTGATTTAGAAGGAGCACATAGGTCCTTTGCTCCAAATTTGGCCACAAATGCCAAACCTTGTGCACTTATTAAGAAAAAATTCAGAATTACTGTAAAAGAAAAAAAAATGCAGGTAACTCTTGGGGAGAAACTGTTTTGGGGAATGCCACAAAATAAGATAATGAATTTTCAAGATTGCCAAAGTTGTGGTTTAACAAAGACCAGCCTGTAGAAGATCTAGAGAACTTGCCAAGCAGAGGAAGCGCACATATTTTATGAAGTTTCCAGCTCAGTTCCATTTCAAGATTGGTGAAGAAGTCTATCTGTTCCAAAAACCACAAGAAACAGAAAGCTTTTTAAATAGCCTACAGTGAACAGAATACTTGTTCTGTTTCACATCAGAATTACTTCCCAAATGTTATGTTTGCCCAATTTGCACATATAGATTTAGCCACTGACTTACTTACTTATTTATATTGTTTCTTTTGCTCCATGCTTATACTGTATTAACTTTTGGGACAAGAATATCACTTCTCATCAAATGGCTGAATGTAAAGTGCCCTAGATTTATGGGAACACGTCATCCCAAAATGATTTCATTGGCATGAACTGACTGCTTTAAGGGTTTATTTAAATAGTTTATTAAGCACCTTTGCTACTAAATTTGTGTTTGGGAATTAACAAAGCAATTAATAACGTCCCAAACTGGATAGATCAATATGAATCATCTGTTTATGATTATACAATGTCTGTGGACTAGTTTGGCAATGATGTACACCAAAGAGATCACCAAAGACAATTCAGCTCCTTGTTGCTCTGTAGGAACTTAAGGGCTCCAATTCCACTTGTGCCAGCAGCCAATCCCTGCTATGTCACTGCATGTAATTGTCAGGTGACTACAAATTCCAGCAGCTTGACATTGTGTGTGCTGGAAATGCAATAAACGGCTCTTCTCTCTGCAAGATATTGTGGAAAGGTGCACAGGGACTGAGTGATACAGCTGTATCACTTGTGGATCATGGAACAAAGGAGTGGACAAAGGCAGGTTACTGAGCTATATGGACCAGTGGTTTCTGCCCTCCCTATCACCAACTACTTCATCTTTCTCCTGCTTCTCCCTTTCCCTACCTCCCCTGCCCTCCTCTCCCCACATGCCTTCCCTCAATTTCCTGTACCCATTACTCGCTCCTCTACTTCTCCAATGTTTCCCTTTTTTCATACCTTCCCTCCTCCTTCTGTATCACCCCCTCAATTTCATCAGTCCCAACTCCTTCTATAAGCTGAGCACATTGACATGGAATATGAAATTTGTATAGAAGTCACTTGAAATGCACTGCTTGTTGGCTCATTGGTACAGAAATTAATAATATGTGGGACAACTTACTTTTCTCCCATGTCAGTTGCATGTTCATTTAATATGCGGAGAGGAGACTGAATAGTTGGTTTTCAATCAAAGGCTTTTGGGAGGTTGGGAGGCATGTAGCTCTGGGAGAATATTCACCACAATCTAAGTCTCACTTAATGCACCAAGCTGTATTTCCAGAGATGTGGTATTTGGTTTGGCAAACCAAAACTATTACAATTAAATAAAAAGTAAAGAAATTCCATGTTTGTGAAATGTATGCTCCCTTTCTATCAAGTTACTGATTTGTGGTATGAGAAACATAAGGATGCCTGTTAAAAACTATAACTTAAATAATGGGTATTGGCAGAGCTCCCAGTCTTTCTGGTGTGTCTCCCTGGCCCTGCCACCTCTGGGATTTATGACTGGGTTTATAGTATTGTGTTTGACCATTGCTGCTTTTTTCATTGTGATTTACTTTTTAAGTGGTGAAGGTGGAGACACCACTCAGGACAGAGTGGGCCTCTGATGTCAAACACCAAACGACAAAGACAGTCAGTCATGCTTGGCAATAGATCAAGTTATGTATGTGCTATGTGTTTTTATGCTTTTAATTTAACCTGTTCTTCTGTGCTCTTCCCTTTCCCTCTATGAAGCCCCCTCCTATATCCTTTTATCACCTTTTTATTATTATTAGTTCTTTCTTACCAACCTTCCCACCTCCCTCCAGACAGCAACACTCAAGTAAAATTATACCTTGCATGACCACCAGACTCCTTGTTTATTTAGAGATCTGGACAATCATTGCTAATGTTCAGGTCTAACCATGATGATCCTGTAACTTTCATAGTCCTGTTTTTACTAGATCACATGGAGAACTCCATATCACTGCAGTGATTGCTGGGGATTTTAATTAAGTTCTTGAGCTTTTTATGGACAAATCTCACAAATCTCAGAATTATAAAACAATCGAAATTAAAATGGCCCTGTAGTTACACATTAAAGACTATGTGCTATCTGGCAGCTCATACATCCAATGGGTAGGGATTATTCATGCTTTTCTCTGGTACATGAGTCCTATTCTTCTAAAGATTTATCTTTAATCTCCAAGAACTTGGCTAATTCTGTAATTAAGTCCTCCATTGATACAAGTACTGTTTCTGATCATTCCCATATCACTCTTCGAATAGCAACAGATCTGGATAAGAAACAGTCATGTAAACAGAGATTTAATTCTGTACATTTACTAGATGTACATTTCATAATTTTAAACTGAAAAAGAAATCAGCCTGTTCCTGGAGCTCAATGAATTCTCAACATCTTCTAGCAGGCTATTATAGGAGCCTGGCCTAAGGGAGTTATTAGTTTTTCATCTGCCAAAAAGAGGGAATATGAAAAAATATTATACTAAAAATGAACTTAATTTATTTTATGTCATAGCCCCATTTTCAAATTTGTTGAAAATCCCGATCAAAAGTATGTCTGAACTCAACAAGTAGCACTTGATGCAGGCCCAGTTCACTCTATTTTGACTCAGATGGGATTTCTTGGAAGCAGTTGTAAAAGTAGGCAAGTTGCTAGAATACCACCTAAGAAAAAAAGGTTTCTGAGTGTAAAAGCATAGCAAACAGTGAAAAACAACAAAGATAGATAGATAGATAGATAGATAGATAGATAGATAGATAGATAGATAGATAGATAGATAGATAGATA